>CM031243.1:490656-562891 GCA_018340775.1 Taxus wallichiana var. yunnanensis
CTCATCAAGTAGCTCATCTGGTAGTTTGCCTTAGATTTCTTGAGAAGCTCATCAAGTAGCTCACCTAATAGCTCACCTAGGAACTCACCTAGGGAACTCTTGAGTAGCTCACCTGATTAGGTTAACTTGAGCTCACTTGTGAGCTCACCGAGTAGCTCACCGGAGACCTTTCCTGGGAGCTCACCAAGTAGCTTGTCTAGGAGCTCACCTAGCAGCTCACTTAGGAGCTCACTAAACAGCTCACCAAGTAGCTCACCTGGGAGCTCTTCTAGGAGCTCACGATTAGCTCAAGTTGATCTCACCGAGAGCTCGTCAAGTAACTCACCTGGGAACTTGCCTGACATCTCGCATTTCCAACTCACCTTGAGCTTGCCTTGCCAACTCACCTTGAGCTCATCTAGTAGCTCACATGTAAGCTCACCTTAGATATTACCAACAAGCTCACCTTTGAGCTCACCTGGGAGCTCACCGAGTAACTCACCTAGGAGCTTAGCTAGGAGCTCGGTAAGTAGCTCACCCAGGAGCTCGTCAAGTAGCTCGACTTGAGCTTACTAGAAAATCACCTAGGAGATCTCCTGATAGCTCACCTTTAGTTCATCCAAGAGCTCTCGAGAAGCTTGACTTGAGCTCACCTAAGAGCTCATCAAGTAGCTCACCTAAAAACTCACATGGGAGCTCACCTGATAGCTCACCTTACCAAATCATTATATCTCTCCTATCAGCTTGCCTTGAGCTTGCTGAGGAGCTCACCTTACCAACTCACCTTGAGCTCTTCTAGTAGCTCACCTCAGAGTTTGTCAAGTAGCTCACAAAGTAGTTCACCTGGGAGCTCACCTAACAGCTCACCCAGGAGCTTGCCTGGGAGTTCACCTAACAGCTCACCTGGGAGCTCATTGAGAAACTCACTAAGTAGGTTGACTTGAGCTCACTTGTGAGCTCACCAAGTAGCTCACCTGGGGACCTCACCTAGGAGCTTGCCAAGTAGCTCACTTGGGAGCTCACCTAGTAACTCACATGGGAGCTCACCGAACAGCTTGCCAAGTAGCTCACCTGAGAGCTCTTCTAGGAGCTCTTGCTGATCAACTCAAGTTGAGTTCACCAGGAGCTCATTGAGTAACTCACCTAGGAACTCACCTAGGAGCTCACCTTTCCAACTCACCTTTAGCTCACCTTGCCAACTCACCTTGAGCTCACCTTACCAACTCACCTTGAGCTCATCTTGTAGCTCACATGTAATCTCACCTCAGAGATTACCGACAAAGCTCACCTTTGACCTCACTTGAGAACTCACTGACCAACTTACCTAGGAGCTGGCCTAGGTGCTTAGTAAGTAGGTCACCCATGAGCTCATCGAGCAACTCAACTTGAGCTTTCACCGGGAACCTTGCCTAGGAGCTCTCTTGATAGCTCACCATACTAGCTAGCCTTGAGTTCACCAGGAGCTTACCGAGCAAGTCAACTTGAGCTCACCCGAGAGCTTGTCAAGAAGCTTGCCTAAAAATCACATGAGAGCTCACCTGACAGCTCACTTTGCCAAATCTCATGGGAGATTCACCTATCAGCTCGCCTTGAGTTCATTGAGGATCTCACCCCACCAACTCACCTTAAGCTTACCCGAGGAACTAGCCATGATAGCTCACCTTACCAACTCACCTTGAGCTCACCTTACCAACTTACCTTGAGCTCATCTTAGTAGCTCACATGTAAGCTCACCTTAGATATTACTCGAACAAGCTCACCTTTGAGCTCACCTTGGAACTCACCTGAATAGCTCACCCAAGAGCTCGATAAGTAGCTCACCCTAGAGCTCATTCTCATTAAGCTCAGCTTGACTTGAGATTTCCTAAAAACTCACCTAGGGAGCTCACCTAATAGCTCACCTTGCCAACTACCCTTAGCTCACCTAGGAGCTCATAGAGAAAATCTACTTGAGCTCACCGGGAGCTCGTAAATTAGCTCACCCAAAAACTCACATGGGATCTCACTGATAGCTCACCTATAAACTCACATGGGAGCTGCAAGTAGGTCGCCCATGAGCTCATCAAGTAGCTCAACTTGAGCTTCTCAAAACCTTTCCTAGGAGCTCTCCTGATAGCTCACCTGGGAGCCTGCTGAGCTCACCTTAAGATCACCCAAGAGCTTGTTGAGCAGCTCACTTGAGCTCACCTAGGAGCTCGTCAAGCAGCTCGCCTAAAAACTCACATGAGAGCTCACTGATGACATCTCACTTTGCCAACTCTCATGGGAGCTTGCCTATCAACTCACCTTGAGTTCACTGAGGAGCTCACCTTTCCAAATCACCTTAAGCTTACCTAGGAGCCTGACGACTTAAGCTCACCTTGAAAGACTCACCTTGAGCTCACCTTACCAACTCACCTTGAGCTCATATGGTAGCTCACATGTAAGCTCACCTTAGAGATTGCTCGACAATATCACCTTTGAGCTCACCTGGGAACTCACCGAGTGCTCACTGGGAGCTAGGAGCTCAACCAGAGCTTGATAAGTAGCTTACCTTGGAGCTCTCTTTGAAACTCGACTTGAGCATGCATCAGAAACTCACTTGGGAGCTCACCTAATAGCTCACCTTGCCAGCTCACCTTAAGCTCACCTAGGATCTCATTGAGTAGCTCGACTTGAGCTCACCCAGAGAGCTTGTCAAGTAGCTCACCCAAAAACTCACATGGGATCTCACCTGACAGCTCACCCAAAAACTCACATGGGAGCTTGCCTTACCATCTCACCTTGAGCTCACTGAGGAGCTCACCTTACAAACTCACCTTGAGCTCATTTGGTAGCTCACCTTGGAGTTTATCAAGTAGCTCAGCTCACAGGAGCTCACCTCTGCCAGCTCAGCTCACCGGGAGCTCACTCGATAGGTTGACTTGAGCTCGCTCAGCTGTGAGCTCCCTAAGTAGCTGCTACCAGGACCTCACCTAGGACCTCCCCAAATAGCTCACCTGGGAGCTCACCAAATAGCTCACTAGTAGTTTTCTGGGAGATCTTCTGGGAGCTTGTTGATTAGCTCAAGTTGAGCTCACCAGGAGCTCATCAAGTAACTTTCCTAAGAACTCACCTAGGAGCTCACCTGATAGCTTACCTTGCTCAACTTAGCTCACCTTGAGCTCAGCTCACCCAACTCACATTGAGCTCATCTAGTAGCTTGCATGTAAGCTCACCTCAGATATTTTGACAAGCTCACCTTTGAGCTCACATGGGAGCTCATCGAGTAGCTCACCTAGGAGCTCGGCTTGGAGCTTGGCAAGTAGCTCACCCAAGAGCTCGTTGATCGCTCAACTTGAGCTTTCCCAAAACTCACTGGGAGCTCACCTAATATCTTGACTTGCCATATCACCTATAGATTTCCCTGAGGAGCTCAAGTAGCTCACCCAAGAGCTCACCAAGTAACTCGACTTGAAATCACTTGGGATCTCTTAATCTCTCACCGAAAACTGCATGGGAGCTCTCACCTATCAACTTGCCAGCTCGCCTTGAATTCATTAAGGAGCTCACCTTGCCAACTCACCTTGAGCTCATCCTCAGTAGCAGCTTGCCTCGAGCTTTGTTTAGTAGCTCACATGGGAGCTTGCCTAATAGCTGCCTAGCAACTCGCTAAGTAGGTTGACTTGAGCTCAATTGTGAGCTCACCGAGTAGATCACCAGGGACCTCACCTGAGAGCTTTCCAAGTAGCTCACTTGGGAGATCACCAAGAGCTCACCTAAAAGCTCGCCGAACAGCTCGCCAAGTAGCTCACTTGGAAGCTCTTCTAGGACCTCACCGAGTAGCTCAACTTGAGCTCACCTAGGAGCTCGTGAAGTAGCTCACCCGAGAACTCGTATGGGAGCTCACTGACATCTCATCAAAAACTCACATGGGAGCTCACCTATCAGCTCACCTTGCCTACTGCTGACCTTGCTAGCTCACCTTGATCTCGCTGAGGAGCTCACCTTGCTAACTTACCTTGAGCTCTTGAGCTAGTAGGTCACTCACCTTGGAGTTTGTCGAGTAGCTCACCAAGTAGCTTCACCGGAAGCTCACCTAATAGCTCACCTGAAGCTCACAGCCAAGAGCTCACCGAGTAGGTTAACTTTAGCTCACTTATGAACTTGCTTAGTAGCTTACTAGAGACCAGCTCCGAGGGCTCATTAAGTAGTTACCCTATGAGCTCACCTAACAACTCACCTGGGAGCTCACCGAATAGCTCTTGCTAGGTAGCTCACCTAGGAACTCTTCTAGGAGCTCACTGATCAACTTAAGTTGAGCTCACCTAGGAGCTTGTCAAGTAACTCACCTGGAGAATTCATGGGAGCTCACCTGACAGATCCCTTTCCAACTCACCTTGAGCTCACATTACCAACTCACCTTGAGCTCACTTGCAAACTTTTCTTGAGCTCATTTGGTAGCTCGTATGTAAGCTCACCTCAGAGATTATCGACAAGCTCACCTTTGAGATTGCCTAGGATCTCACCAAGTAGCTCACCTAGGAGCTTGCGTGGGAGCTTGAAATAGCTCACCCAGGAGCTTGTCGAGCAACTTGAGTTGAGCTTTCCCAGAAACTCACCTAGGAGCTCACCTGACAACTCACCTTGCCAACTCACCTTGAGGTCACTAGGAGAGCTTAGCAATGAAGTAGCTTGACTTGACCTCACCCAAGAGCTCGTTAAGTAACTCACCTGAAAACTCACATGGGAGCTCACCTAATAACTCACCTTGCTAACTCACATGGGAGCTCACCTATCAATGTATCACCTCACCTTGTCAATTCACCTTGAGCTTGCTGAGGAGCTCACCTTACAGCTAACTCGCCTTGAGCTTGTCTTGTAGCTCACCTTAGAGTTCATCGAGTAGCTCACCAAGTAGCTCACCTGGGAGCTCACCTAATAGCTCACCTGGGAGCTCACCTAACAGCTTACCTTACCCAGAGCTCATCGAGTAGGGGACCTCGCATGGGAACTCACCAAGTAGCTAGCTCGGGAGATTTCTCTAGAAGCTCACCTAGAAGCTCACTAAATAGCTCACCAATTAGCTCACTTGGGAGCTCTTCTAGGAGCTCGCCAATCAGCTTGAGTTGAGCTTTCCCGAGAGCTTATATGTGAGCTACCAAATGAGCTCAAGGTGAGTTGACAAGGTGAGCTCAAGGTAAGTTGGCAAGGTGATCTCAAGGTGAGTTAGTAAGGTGAGCTCAACTTGATCTAATTGGTGAGCTTCAAGAATAAGCTCCTAGGTGAGCTACTTTGCAAGCTATTCAATGAGCTCCCAGGTGAGCTAGAGGTAAGTTCCCAAGTGAGCTACTTGGTGAGGTCCTAGGTGAGTTCCCGGTGAGCTACTCGGTGAGCTCACAAGTGAGCTCAAGTCAACCTACTCGGTGAGCTTTTTGGTGAGGTCTCAAGTGAGCTACTTGGTGAGATCCCAAGTGAGGTCCCAGTGAACTACTCGGTGAGCTCACAAGTGAGCTCAAGTCAACCTACTCAGTAAGCTACTTGGGAGCTCCCAGGTGAGCTATTAGGTGAGCTCCCTGAGTAAGGCTGAGTTAGGTGAGCTCCCAACCACGCTACTTAGTAAGCTACTTGACGAACTCTAAGGTGAGCTACCAAATGAGCTCAAGGTGAGTTAGCAAGGTGAGCTCCTTAGTGAGCTCAAGGTGAGCTAGCAAGGTGAGCTGATAGGTGAGCTCCATGTAAGTTTCTGGGTGAGCTATTGCCTTGAGCTCCCATGTGAGTTTTTAGGTGAGAGCTGCTTGATGAGCACCAAGGTGAGTGAGATCAATTGAGAGCTACTTTGTGAGCTCAGGTGAGCTCCTAGGTAAGCTGGGAGGAAATATAGCAAGGTGAATCTATCAGTGAGCTCCAAGGTGAGTTGAGCTCACGAGTAAGCTCAAGTTGAGCTAGTCGATAAGCTCCTAGGCAAGCTCTCAGTGAGAGCTCCTAGGTGAGCTTACATGTGAGCTACCAAATGAGCTCAAGGTGAGTTGGAAATGCAAGCTCAAGGAGAGTTAGCAAGGCAAACTCAAGGTGAGTTGGCAAGGTGAGATGTTAGGTGAGCTCCCAAGAAAGTTACTCAATGAGTTCCCGGGAGAGCTCAACTTGAGCTGATCGGTGAGCTCCCAGAAGAGCTCAAAGGTGAGATACTTTGTGAGCTATTCGGTGACCTCCCAAGTGAGAGCTGCTAGGAAAGCTCCTAAGTGATCTACTTAGCAAGGTCCCCAGGTGAGGTCCCAAAGAAGCTCTCAAATGAGCTCACAAGTGAGCTCAAGACAACCTACTGGTGAGCTACTTTGTGAGCTCCTAGGTGAGCTATTAGTTGAGCTCCCAGGTGAGATACTTAGCGAGCTTCGATCGATGAACTCACAGGTGAGCTCCTCAAATTTCAAGGTGAGCTCCTCGGTGAGCTCAAGGTGAGCCTTGTGAGCTCCCTTGACAAGACAATCTCCCATGCAAGTTTCTAGGTGAACTGTTAGGTGAGATCCTACCACGAGCTTTTTGGGTGAGATACTTAACAAGCTCTCAAGTGAGCTCATGTCGAGCTCCCAAGTGAGTTTTTCAGGTAAGCTCAAGCTCAGAGCTCAAGACCTGCTTGTGAGCTCACCTGGTGAGCTCACTAACTGAGCTCCCAGTGAGCTCTTAGGTGAGCTACTTGGTGAGCTCCTAGGTGAGCTCAAAGGTGAGCTTGTCAATAATCTCTAAGGTGAGCTTACATGTGAGCTACTAGATGAGCTCAAGGTGAGTTAGCAAGGTGAGCTCAAGGTAAGTTGCAAGGTGAGCTCAAGGTGAGTTGGTAAGGTGAGATATCAGGTGAGCTCTCAGGTGAGTTCCCAGGTGAGTTACTCGATGAGCTCTCTAGGAAAGCTCACCTGGAGCTCATCTGATCGGCAAGCTCACCTTAGAAGCTCCTAAGTCAACCTAAGCTCGCATGGTGAGCTGCTTGACGAGCTCCTGGTAAGCTCAATTGAGCTTCTCAATGAGCTCCTGGGTGAGCTCAAGGTGAGCTATCAGTGAGCTCCCAGGAGCTTGTAAACTTGGGTAAGCTAAAGTCAAGTTCTTGCCGAGCTCAAAGCAGAACTCGTAGGTGAGATGCTCTAACTGAGCTCCCATGTGAGCTTGTCAGAAATATCTGAGGTGAGCTTACATGGGAGCGACTATAAGGGGGTGCGTCTCCATGCTCACAGAGCGACCGCCTCCCCCAGGATGGGCAGACCCCATCCGCGCAGGGTAGTGCACGAGGCGCTATCCAGGAGCCAGAGGGACTCCCGGCCGAGGCAAACGGTTGGCCAGGCATGGGTTGGGGTTGACGACCTCACATGCATGTGCCTACAGAAGATCCGGGGTGAGTTGGCGAGAATGCGAAGCTGAAAATGGGTGACCTCCCGAGAAGTTCCTGGTGGCACACCAATGTAACTCTGTTAGTGAGTTAAGCGCGTAGGTGAAAATGGGTGACCTCCCGGGAAGTTCCCGGTGGCGCACCAATGCAACTCTTGAGGGCTATGGAGTGAGTAAGAGTTGTGCATGGGGAATATGAAAGGACCATGCTATGAGCCCAAGGATGTCTCAGAATCAAGGTTTAGCCGAGGCGGGTTGGTGAGCTAAGTTGGTTGCACTTAGGAACAGTGCAAGGTGTCTTGGAGCGAAGAACTTACCCAATGTACGCGGAGCGAGCTGGGAAACTCATGTGGGCGATGCAGTGGCAGAGCGGGAGTTGGTTTGAAGCATGAAGACCTTGTACGATAGAGGCCTTGCGTTGAGAGTGCAGCGCATGCCTAAAGAGCCAGTGAGCATGGCAGACAATACAGACCAACAGGGGGAACTCACAACCCCACCAAGTGGAGTGTGGAACACTTGGTGCACTGGACATTCAGAGGATGGGGTGTTCAGGAGACCTTGGAGATATACTCTACCCTTGCGGAGTATGTCCATGTAGAGATGTGCATCATGGATCAGCAGTGGGACTCCATTGTTAAGTGACAAGTGGACTTGGGGAGACCTTTGAGGTGGCAAATGTCCTTAGAAGTAGAGTTCATGTGGGAACAGCCAAGAGGCATGATGGAGTGAGACTGGGATCCGAGGGTCGAAACGGAGGAGAAGTAACTCGAGACATGAGTGAGCCAAGTGTGGTGAGCTCCTCAACCTTGCAGAGGTTAAACAACGTAGATGAGTCGAGTGCTCACATAGATGTATCGGAGTGCGCCGGAAGCGCGGATGCGGAGTGGGTGCAGTAGCAGAGGCTGAGACTCAGTGAAGTGGACAGAGGATGGTTCACATGGTGATGCATGACATGGTGGGCTGAGTCAAGGACATCATGGATACGGTTGCAGTGTGGTGAGCTGACAACGAAGGTAGAAGAAGACTTGAGTAGAAGTCAATGTGGTCTGGACGCAGACGGGTGTCTCGAAGAGTAGGCACGCCGATGTCAGTGGCCATGGCATCGGGGTGAGATCAGAGGTTGGATCGAGCCAAGGGAAGAAGAGTACCTCACCCGCATGTGATGCGGTCTACAAAGATGGTGAGCTTGCAGTGCTCCCCGCAGGGATCCTTGGTGTTGTGGACTTGGGTGACATTAGTCAGCAGGTCGGGGTGAGTAGAGGCTCACACCGGGAAGGACTCACGAGGAGGACTTCCCCCATCGGTGCACACATAGGTGACCAGCATGGCAACTCAGGAAGACTCATGGATGGATGATAGAAAGGGGCATGTGATGTTCCTCAGTGGCCTTGTGTAGAACAGTTGGGATGTTCGACAGTGAGCCGGCCAGCGGCAGAGAGCTGGGTCAGTGATGAGTCATGGAGGCATGAGTTGTGCATTCCCTCAAGTGAACTAAGAAGGCATATTAAGAGCTCCGGTGGTTGTATGGGCAGCCATGGTATTCGGTGAGTGGTCTTCTGGAGTAGTTGTATGGGCAGCTGTGAAGGGTGTTGGAAAGGTTCACTTGTGCATAGTTGGAGATGCAGTTGGGAATGGGTGGTGGATGAGAATGGAGAAAGGCGTAGTCTGGGACTACTGGAGTAGCTTGATCCTCTAAGGTGAGTGAAAAAAAGTAGTGTCTCAGTGCCGCACGTTGGCTAGTTAATTCGCTTTCAAAGCTAGCTTCATCAAAGCGAGACTTAAGTTATGATAATTGTATTGAGATGTGCTTAGTGTGAGTATTAAAACATTTGAATGTTGATCTCTCTCTACTTTGATATAGCGAGTTGGAGTGAATCAGTGTAAATGAGTAGTTGAGAAAGAGCTCTTTGAGTGATCTCTGATTTAGTACGAGAGCACAATGAGCATCGTGGTGCTAGAGTTGGGAACAAGAGTGTAAGTGGAGCAGTGAGTAGTAGTTGCGTCAGCGAAAAGAGCTCTCAACTTCGTGCATGTGGGATGTTGATTGAAGAACAGGGTGGCAGACTAGGGAGCCAACGCAATCAACATCGTTGGTGATCGGATGGGCTGGACACCAACGCGGTTGGGCGGAGCAGAAGTAGACTGGTGTGTGCTTGTGAAGCGGCGTCAGATTGAAGTGCCTAACCTTATGTGCGGCTATGCAGGGTCGTGCATGTTTGAGGGAGTTGGTTGTTGGACGAATCGGATCAGGAGAGTCTTGTGAAGATTGGCAATCAACGGTGTTGGCGATCGGAAGGCGGGACACCAACACAACTGGATCAAGTGGAGCAGTTATGTTCCAGATAAGAAGAAGACTGGTGTGGGCCTGGGCAGCATCAGATCAGAGTGATCCAGCGGAGTATCAGGGCTCAGTTGAGCCTTATTGATGTCACAGTGGAATGAATGAAGACAGTGAACTTTCTCAGCTGTAGACCAGAGGGTTGATGAGGAAGGAGTCATAGTTGTGATGTGGTGGCGGTGGTGGCATTTGGTGATAAGTGGGTGGTGTTTAGACCCATGCAGTGTCAAGAGTTGGCACTTGTGCAATGCAAGTAAGCCAGTGCAGGTTGCTAGAGACTTTGTGGGAGAAGAAGGCCAGTGTTGAATCAGATCTCAGATGTAGAGGAGGTGACAGGATGCATACAGTGTGGGCTGGGTAACATCACTTCGAGGTGGATAGTTCATGTGGAGGCTGGTGCAGAACTTACTCCTAGCAGTTTGGGTGAAGGGATAACACTTGGTAGAGTCAGGTGCAGAGGCAGAGTGACTCGAAAACTCGGTAGGTGCGAAAGCACTGAGTAGCGCGACGACTCCCCAGAAGTTGTAGACAGAACTTGTACATTGTGGATGGCTGAATTGCAGTGTTTGTGAAGTGATATCAAGTTGATACTCGAGCCATGAAGTGGAAAAAGTGGCTCTCCCTTGGCAAAATCGGTGTGGAGATTTTGTGAAACCTCGGAATTTCAGGTTGGCAACGGTGGCAGTGGCTACATTCCGGAGTGAAGCAAGAGTTGCGTATTCGGAAGTGCTGGTTGGTTGAAAGCGGTGGTGAGTAGATCAGTCAAGTTGCAGTGAAATGAGGTATTCCTGGTGAAGAGTTTTCCAGAAGATCAGCATCAGAGGCACAGTGGTGGTTTGGTGTTGGTAGAAGTGCTGAACAAGGGCAGCATTGTGGTGAAGTTGTAGGCCCCTAGATCAGGTGGAGAATATCATGTGTTGCGTGTGGAAGCATGGTGTGACCAGTTCCAGTAGCAGTGAAACCTTGCAGTGGTTCGTCAATCAGCATGGAGGTTGGCGGTTCTCCAGTTTATGCAGTGATGTTGTGCAAGAAGGGCTCAGAGCTTGGCAGGGCAGCTTGTACATCATGCAGAATTCCTAAGAGGTTGTAGGAATTGCAGAAGGGGTATCCCATCAGACATTGTGTTGGATGTTTGGTGAAGTGTAGTTTAGTGGAAGGGAGCTAGAGTGAAGTGTTGAGTGATTTGGCACTTTTTGTCCCGAGCACAGGGAGTTAGCACAGCGAGATGTTGAAGAGACTGAGTTGTGTTATGTCAGCAGTGACCGAAGTGTTCCGTGTGTATTTGCATGTGAGTAGTGCATTTACATTTTGTCCAAGTGTTGCGAACACTTGCATCCTTTTGCATAGGCTTTGAAGTCTAGCATCGGCGCCATGGGCGTCGCCACTTTAAGTGGGGGAGAATATAAGGGGGGTGCGTCTCCATGCTCATAGAGCGACCGCCTCCCCCAGGATGGGCAGACCCCATCCGCGCAGGGTAGTGCATGAGGCGCTATCCAGGAGCGAGAGGGACTCCCAGCTGAGGCAAATGGTTGGCCATGCATGGGTTGGGGTTGACGACCTCACATGCATGCCTGAAGATCCTAGGTGAGTTAAACGTAAGCTGAAAATGGGTGACCTCCGAGAAGTTCCCGGTGGCGCACCAATGTAACTCCTGTTGGGCGAGTTAAGCGCGTAGGGAAAAAATGGGTGACCTCCCGGGAAGTTCCTGGTGGCACCAATGCAACTCTTGAGGGCTATGGAGTGAGTAAGAGTTGTGCATGGGGGATATGAAAGGACCATGCTATGAGCCCAAGGATGTCTCAGAATCAAGGTTTAGCCGAGGTGGGTTGGTGAGCAAAGTTGGTTGCACTTAGGAACAGTGCAAGGTGTCTTGGAGTGAAGAACTTACCCAATGTATGGAGCGAGTTGGGAAACTCATGTGGGTGATGTAGAGGCAGAGTGGGAGTTGGTTTGAAGCATGAAGACCTTGTACGATAGAGGCCTTGCGTTGAGAGTGCAGCGCATGCCTAAAGAGAGTAGATGAGCATGAGCATGGCGGATAATGAGACCAACGTGGTGAACTCACAACCCCACCAAGTGGAGTGTGGAACACTTGGTGCACTGGACATTCAGAGGATGGGGTGTTTAGCAGACCTTGGAGATATACTCTACCCTTGCGGAGTATGTCCATGCAGTGATGCATGCATCGTGGATCAGCAAAGTGGGACTCGAGTTAAGTGACAAGTGGACTTGGGGAGACCTTTAAGGTGGCAACGTCCTTAGAAGAAGAGTTCATGTGGGAAACAACCAAGAGGTGTGATGGAGTGAGACTGGGATCCGGAGGTCAAAATGGAGGAGAAGTAACTTAGACGCGAGTGAGCCAAGTGTGGCGAGCTCCTCAACCTTGCAGAGGTTAAAACAACACAGATGAGTCGAGTGCTCACATAGATGTATCGAGGCGCAAAGGGAAGCGTGGATGCGGAGTGGGGTGTAAGTAGTAGAGGAGGCCGAGAGCTCTTGAAGTGGAAGTGGACAGAGGATGGTTCACATGGTGATGCGCGACATGGTGGGCTGAGTCAAGGACATCATGGATATTGTTGCTGTGTGGTGAGCTGACAACGAAGGTAGAAGACTTGAGTAGGAGTCAATGCGGTCTGGATGCGAGATGGGTGTCTCAAAGAGTAGGCACGCTGATGTCAGTGGCCATGGCATCGGGGCGAGATCAGAGGTTGGATCGAGCCGAGGGAAGAAGAGTACCTCACCCACATGTGATGTGGTCTACAAAGATGGCGAGCTTAGTGCTCCCCGCAGGGATCTTGGTGTTTGGACTTGGGTGACATAGCAGTTGGTCACAGGGTCGGGGTGAGTAGAGGCTCACACCTGGGAAGGACTCAGAGGAGGACTTCCCCCACTGGTGCACGCATAGGTGACCGGCGTGGAAACTCAGGTAGACTCATGGATGGATGACAGAAAGGGGCATGTGATGTTCCTAGTGGCCTGTGTAGAATAGTTTGGGATGTTCGAGTGAGCGCGGCCAATGGCTAGAGAGAGTTAGTTCGTGATGAGTCAGGAGGCATGAGTTGTGCATTCCCTCAAGTGGACTAAGAAGGCATATTAAGAGCTCCCGGCGGTTGTATGGGCAGCCGTGGCATTCGGTGAGTGGTCTTCTGGAGCAGTTGTATGGGCAGCTGTGAAGGGTGTTGGAAAGGTTCACTTGTGCATAGTTGAGATGCAGTTGGGGAATGGGTGGTGGATGAGAATGGAGAAAGGCGTAGTCTGGGACTACTGGAGTAGCTTGATCCTCTAAGGCGAGTGAAAAAAGTAGTGTCTCAGTGCCGCACGTTGGCTAGTTAATTCCGCTTCAAAGCTAGCCCGTGACATGTGAGCTACGAGATGAGCTCAGGTGAGCTGCAAGGTCTAAGCTGGCAAGAGTGAGCTCCTAGTGAGTGAGTTACTCAAGCTGAGCACCTAGGTGAGCTCAACTCAAACTAATTGGTGAGCTCCCAGAAGAAGCTCTCTATGAGCTCCCTTGGTGAGCTCCTAGGTGAGCTCCTAGGTGAGCTAGCTTGAAGTGAGCTCAAGAGTTGACTTGCAGTGAGCTCCCTGGTGAGGTCCCCAAGTGAGCTACTCTAGTGAGCTCACAAGTGATCTCAAGTCAGCTCCATGTGAGAGCTGGTGAGCTCTTGAGTGACCTAGGTGAGCTCTTAGGTGAGCTCCTAGGTGAGCTCTTAGTGAGCTCTTGGTGAGCTACGTGTGAGCTCCCTGATGAAGCTCTAAGGTGAACTATTAGATGAAGCTCTCGGTGAGTTGGTAATGTGAGCTCCTCTGTGAGCTCAGCCTGTGAGACTGTGTGAGCTGAGTGTGAGCTCCCATGTGAGTTTAAGGTGAGTGAGCTCGGTGAGCTCCCATGTGAGTTTGTCAGGTGAGCTACTTGAGCTCCAGAGTGAGCTCAAGTCAAGTTGACATAGTGAGCTCTGGGTGAAGCTCAAGGTGAGTGCTAAGGTGAGCTATCATGTGCAAGCTCCTAGGTGAGTTTTCAGAGAAAGCTCAAGTTGAGCTGAGCTTACCTGAGATGAGCTCCCAGGTGAGCTCTAGGTGAGCTTCTCAGGTGAGCTCCAGAGTGAGCTCAAAGGTGAGCTGATCAAGGTATGAGCTCTCCCGAGTGAGCTTCATAGCTGAGAGATGAGCTCAAGTGAGCTCTAGATGAGCTCAAGGTGAGCTCAAGGTGAAGTGAGCTCAAGGTGAGTCAGCAAGGCAAGAGTGAGTCAAGTGAGCTCCCAAGTGAGTTCTAGCTCAGTGAGTTACTCGATGAGCTCCTGAGCTCGAGTTCAACTCGAGATGAGCTCAACTGGTGAGCTCCTAGAGCGGTGAGCTCCAAGGTGAAAGCTACTAAGTGAGCTACTTCAGTGAGCTCCCAAGTGAGCTAGCTAGCAAGCTCCTAAGTGAGATACTTGGTGAGCTCCTAGGTGAGTCCCTCCAGTGAGCTGCTGGTGAGCTCAAGGTGAGCTCACAGGTGAGCTCAAGTCAACCTGAGTGACTCTTAGGTGAGTCGGTGAGCTCCCAGGTGAGCTATTAGGTGAGCTCCTAGGTGAGCTACTTAGTGAGTGAGCTACTGAAAACTCGAGGTGAGCTACCAGATGAGCTCAAGGTGAGTTAGCAAGGTGAGCTCGCTCCTCAAGTGAGCTCAGATTTGAGGTGAGCAAGGTGAGCTCCCATTTGAGTTTTTGGGCATGAGCTTGTTAGGTGAGATCTTAGGTGAGTTTTTTGGGGTGAGCTACATTATGAAGCTCAGTATAGCAAGTGAGCTCAAGTGAGCTCTCAAGTGAGCTCTAGGTGAGCTCAAGGTGAGCTAGCAAGGTGAGCTGTCAGTGAGCTCCCAGTGTGTTTTCAAGTGAGCTCTCTCAAGTCGAGCTGAGCTCGAGTGAGCTCCAGTGAGCTCCAGTGAGCTGCTAGGTGAGCTCCAAGGTGAGCTACTAGGTGAGCTCCCAGTGAGCTCAAAGGTGAGCTCAAGGTGAGCTCTTAGGTGAGCTACTGATGTGAGCTGACTGATGAGCTCAAGGTGAGCTGGCAAGGTGAGCTCAAGGTGAGTTGAAGGTGAGCTCAAGGTGAGTTGGCAAGGTGAGCTATCAAGTGAGCTCCCAAGTGAGTTCCTAGGTGAGTTACTCGATGAGCTCCTAGGTGAGCTCAACTGAGTGAGCTGATGAGCTATCAAGTGAGCTCCTAAGAGAGCTCTAGTGAGCTACTTGTGAGTGACTTAGTGAGCTATTTAGTGAGCTCCCAGTGTGAGTCCCCAGGTGAGCTCAAGGTGAGCTCAAGTGAGCTCACAAGTGAGCTCAAGTCAACCTACTTGGTGAGCTCCCAAGTGAGCTCAAGGTGAGCTCAAGTGAGCTCTAAGGTGAGCTACTTAGCTCAAGTGAGCTACCTGATGAGCTCTCAAGGAAGCTACTGAGATGAGCTCAAGGCAAGTGAGCTCCTCAAGTGAGCTCTCAAGGTGAGCTCAAGGTGAGCTCTCCAAGGAGCTCCCATGTGAGCTTTGAGCAAGTGAGCTATCCATGTGAGCTCATGGTGAGCTTTCAAGTGAGAGCTTGAGGTGAGCTCCTGTGAGAGTGAGTGCTCCAAGGTGAGCTCTTAGGTGAGCTCAAGGTGAGAGCTCAAGGTGAGCTCTAAGGAGCTTCTCAGGTGAGCTCCCAGAGTGAGCTCAAGGTGAGCTCTCAGAGGTGAGCTCCAGGTGAGCTCAAGGTGAGCTCAAGTTAGCAAGAAAGCTCCGAGGTGAGGTGAGCTCTACGAGGTGAGCTACTGTGATGAGCTCAAGGTGACTCAAGGTGAGTTGGCAAGGTGAGCTCAAGGTGAGTTGGCAAGGAGCTCAGCAGTGAGCTCAAGGTGAAGAAAGGCAAGCTCAAGGTGAGCTGAGCCAAGGTGAGCTGAAGCAACCAAGTCAAGCTCAAGTGAGCTACTGAGCTCAGTGAAGTGAGCTTGGTGAGCTCCTGAGCTCCTAGGTGAGCTACTTGAGAGCTTCTTGTGAGCTCTGAGTGAGCTACTAAGAAGTGAAGGTGAGCTCAAGGTGAGCTACTAGCTCAAGGTGAGCTCTCAGAGCTGGTGAGCTCAAGTGAGTGAGCTGAGTTAAGGTGAGCTAGCTAGAGCTCTGAGCTCAGTGAGCTCTAGGTGAGAGCTAGTGAGCTCAGAGCTGTGAGCTCTTGTGAGCTGAGCTTTGGTGATCTCAAGTGAGCTCCCTGGTAAGTGAGCTCCAGAGTGAGCTCAAGTGAGCTAGCTCAAGGTGAGCTCTAGGTGAGGTCAAGGTGAGCTAAGTAAGTGTTAGGTGAGCTACCAAGTGAGCTTTCAAGTAAGCTCAAGTGAGCTGCTCGATGATCTCCTAGGTGAGCTACTGCTCTGAGCTCCAGTGAGCGAGCTCCTAGGTGAGCTACTCGGTGAGAGTGAGCTCAAAGTGAGCTCTCAAAGGTGAGCTTGAGCTCAAGATGAGCTCAAGGTGAGCTCAAAAGTGAGCTTAAAGGTGAGCTCAAGGTGAGCTCTCAAGGTGCTTCCCAAGTGAGCTCAAGTGAGCTCCCAAGTGAGCTCAAGGTGAGTTACTGAGACTGAGCTCTCAGGTGAGTGAGCTCAACTCAAGTGAGCTGCTCGGTGAGCTCCCTGAGTGAAGTGAGCTCCTAGTGAGCTACTTGAGTGAGCTATTTGGTGAGCTCCCAAGTGAGCTACTAGGTGAGCTCCCAAGTGAGCTACGGTGAGAGCTGAGCTCCCAAGCAAGCTCCCAGTGAGCTGAGAGCTCAGTGAGAGCTCAGTGAGTGAGCTCAAAGGTGAGCTCAAGTCAAGTGAGCTCTGAGTGAGCTTCTCATGAGCTCCCAGGTGAGCTCTGAGTTAGGCTCTGGTGAGCTCCAAGGTGAGCTCACCCAAAAACTCCAGCATTGCTACCAACCTGAGCTCTGAGTGAGCTCACCTGTAGCTCCAACTCACCTCAAGCTTGTCTAGTGAGCTCAGGTGAGTTCAGGTGAGCTCAAGCTCCCAAATCCTGTGAGCTCAAGTGAGCTCCCTGATGTGAGCTCACCTGAGTGAGCTCTCCGAGTGAGCTCACTGAGCTGCTCAGTTGAGCCTGAGTGAGCTCACTTGTGAGCTCAGGAGAGCTCCCTAGTGAGCTCACTCAAGTGAGCTCTGGGAGCTCACAAAGAGCTCACTGAGCTCACCAAGCTGAGCCTAGAGCTTTCCAAGGAGCTCCCAGTGAGAGCTTCAAGTGAGCTGAGCTCAGTGAGCTCTTTCTGAGCTGAGCAAGTGAGATCAGAGCTCAAGGTGAGCTCACCTAGTGAGCTCAGGTGAGCTAACTTCAATGAGCTCACCAGAGCTACCTAGTGAGCTCAAGGTGACTGAGAGTCAAGAGCTCTAGGTGAGCTCAGCTTCTAGAGCTCAGATGTAAGCTACTGAGTTGAGCTCACTTAAGATAAGCTCACCTCAGCTCAAGCTCACCAGGAGCTCAGCTCAAGTGAGCTCTCAAGCTGAGTGAGCTCCTGGTGAGCTCTAAAGTAAGCTCAAAAAGCTCTCAAGCTCTGACTTGAGCTGAAAACTCACCTAGGAGCTCTCTGATAGCTCACCCGAGCTAGCTGAGCTCACCTTGAGCTGACTGAGAGCTGACTCTGAAGCTCAGAGCTCAAGTGAGCTCTCAGTGAGAGCTCCTCATGTGAGCTCACCTGTGAGCTCACTGAGTGAGCTCACTCCCAAAGCTCACACAAAGTGAGCTCAAGGTGAGCTCACACCTCTCTAAGGTGAGCTCACATGTGAGCTCACCTAGCTGAGCTGAGCTCCTTGAGCTTGAACTCACCTTGAGAGAGCTGAGAGAGCTCACCTTGAGCTCACCAAGGTGAGCTCTGGGTGAGCTAGAGCTGAGCTCTAGAGAGCTCAGCTAGTGAGCTCACCAAGTGAGCTCACTCTAGGTGAGCTCTCAACTAAGAGCTCACCTCAAGGTGAGCTCACCAGGTGAGATCTCAGTAGAGCTCTCGGTGAGTCTGGTGAGCTCTTCAGTGAGCTCAGAGTGAGCTCTCAGAGTGAGCTCTCAGTGAGGTGAGCTCACCAAGTGAGCTCACTCAGTGAGCTCACTGAGAGCTCACCTAGAGCTCACCAGTGAGCTCACCAGAATGAGCTCACCAAGTAGCTCACTGGGAGAGCTCTGAGAGAGCTCATTGATCAGCTTGAGTTGAGTGAGCTCTAGAGTGAGCTTGAGCCAAGTGAGCTCAGTAAGCTCAGAGTGAGCTCACTGGTGAGCTCACCTGAAGCTCACTTGTGAGCTCACCTCAAGCCAAGCTCACTTGAGCAGCTCACCAGAGTGACCTTGCAGAGCTCACCCTGAGTGCAAGCTCACTCAGGTGAGCTCAGTGAGCTCAGTAGAGCTTTCCAGAAGCTCAGTGAGCTCACTGAGCTCTCTCCTAGGTGAGCTCACCAGTGAGCTCACCTAGAGCTCACCTGAGAGAGCTCTCACTCAGTGAGCTCAAGTGAGACTCCAGGTCTCTCAAGGTGAGCTCACTTGAGCTCTGGTGAGCTCACATGGGAGCTCACAAGATGAGCTCACCTAAGTGAGCTCACTAGTGAGCTCAGGTGAGCATGAGCTCACCTGAGGAGAGCTGAGCTCAAGTCAAGCTCACTGAAAACTCACATGGAGCTAGCTCACTTAAAAACTCACCCAAAAACTCACATGGTGAGCTCACCTAGTCAACTCACCCAAGTGAAGCTCACCATGAGCTCACCGAGGAGCTCACCTAGACCAGGTGAGCTCATCATGTAGTGAGCTCTCAGTGAGCTGAGACTCTCACCTGTAGCTCTCAAGTGAGAGCTCTCGAGCAAAGCTCACTGAAGTGAGCTCACAAAAAAGCTCACCTAGAGCTCAGGTGAGCTCAGGTCAAGGAGCTGAGAGCTCTAGAGTGAGCTTCACCGAGTGAGCTGAGCTCAGTGAGCTCAGGTGAGCTCGGAGAGCTCACCTGGTGACCATTTCAGAGCTGAGCTCACCAAGAGCTCTTAGTGAGCTCACTTGAGTGAGCTACTAGTGAGCTCTCAAGGTGAGCTCACCAAAGTGAGCTCACCAAGTGAGCTCTCCAAGAGAGCTCTCTAGAGTGAGCTCCAAGTGATCTCTCAAGTGAGCTCAGAGCTCTCTAGTGAGCTCAGCTAATCAGCTCAAGCTGAGCTCACCAAGAGCTCACCTTGCCAACTCACAGTAGAGCTCACCTTGCCAACTCACTCTTGAGCTCATCAAGTGAGCTCACATGAGCTCACATCAAATATTTTTAATAAGCTCACTTGAGCTAAGCTCAGTGAGAGCTCACTGAGAAGCTCACCTAGGTGAGTCAAATGAGAGCTGAGAGCTCAGCAAGAGCTCCTGAGAGCTCTAGTGAGCTCTCCAAGAGCTCACTTGAGTGAGCTCAACTTGAGCTTTCCCAAAAGAGCTCTCCCTGGTGAGCTCACCTGAGCTCATTTCAGCCACTGAGTGAGCTCAGCCATGAGCTGACCAGAGTGAGAGCTCACTGAGAGCTACTCTGAGAGCTCTCAAGAGTGACCTGTCAAGTGAGCTCTCAGCTCCAAGTGAGCTAATCTGAGCTCACATGGTGAGCTCACTGAAGTGAGCTCACCTGAGCTCACATGGTGAGCTCCCTAGTCAGCTCACCTAGCTGAGCTCACCTGAGCTCCTGAGCTGAGCTCTCACCTGAGCAAGCTCACCTTGAGATGAGAGCTTTAGTGAGCTCCTAGAGCTTCTTGAGTGAGCTCCAAGTGAGCTCACTCAGGTGAGCTCATGAGCTCACTACTGAGCTCAGCAGGTGACCAAGAGCTCAGTGAGCTCAGTGAGCTCACCTGAGTGAGCTCAGGTGAGTAGCTCAGCCTGAGTGAGCTCAACTTGAGCTCACTTGTGAGCTACGAGTGAGCTTCAGTGAGCTCACTAGGTGAGTCACTCCTAGAGCTCAGTGAGTAGCTCACTTGGCTCACCCAGTGAGCTCTCCCAGAGAGCTCTCGAGTGAGCTCACAGTAAGGTGAGCTCCCAAGTGAGCTCCTAGTGAGCTGGTGAGCTACTTTGACAAGTGAACTCTGTGAGCTAACTCAGCTCTAACCTTGAACTCACTAGAGTGAGCTCTAGGTGAGCTCACTGAGTGAGCTCACCTTGAGCTCACAGTAAGAACTCACCTTGAGCTCACCTCTAGTGAGCTCACCTTGAGCTCAGCAGGAGCTCAGCTCTGTAAGCTCACCAAGAGAGCTCAAGCTCAAGCTGAGCCTCTTGAGTGAGCTCACTGTGAGCTCACAGCTGAGAGCTGAGCTCACCTAGTGAGCTCTAGCTGAGAGCTCTCAAGTGAGCTCAAGCTTCAAGAGCTTGTGAGCTCACTGAGTGAGCTCAAGTGAGCTCCTAGGAGAGCTCCTGTGTGAGCTCACATGGTGAGCTCACCTAGATAGCTCACCGAGTGAGCTCACCCAGTGAGCTCACCGAGTGAGCTCGACTTGAGCTCACATGAGCTCTGTCAAGTGAGCTCACCTAAAAAAACATGGTGGCTCACAGCTCACCTGAGCTCACTGAGGTGAGCTCCTAGTGAGCTCACCGAGTGAGCTCACAGTGAGCTAACTGAGCTCCTTGAGCTGAGCTTCTGAGAGCTCACCTGAGTGAGCTTTTGAGTGAGCTCAGAGTAAGTGAGCTCAGGTGAGCTCACTCTGAGCTCACCTAGTGAGCTCACCTAAAAGCTGAGCCAAGTGAGCTCTGAGCTCAAGTGAGCTCTGTGAGAGCTTGAGTGAGTGAGACTGAGAGGTGAGCTTTGATCTTTGAGCTGAGCCTCTGGTGAGCTCTCAGCTCAAGTCAAGAGCTGAGCTCAAGTGAGCTCTCTCGGGAGCTCTCAGAGAGAGAGCTCAAGGTGAGCTCTAGGTGAGCTATCAAGTGAGCTCCCAAGTGAGTTTCAAGTGAAGCTCAAGTGAGCTACTGTGAGCTCCCAGGTGAGCTACAAGAGAGCTCTTGAGCTAGGTGAGTGAGCTCTTAGGTGAGCTACTCAGTGAGCTCCCAAGAAAGCTCAAAGGTGAGCTTGTCTGAGCAATATCTGAGGTGAGCTTATATGTGAGCTACTAGATGAGCTCAAGGTGAGCTCAGAGGTGAGCTAGAGCTCAAGGTGAGTCAAGGTCAAGTCAAGGTGAGCTCAAGGTGAGTCAGGCAAGTGAGCTAGTCAGCTCTGAGCTGAGTGAGCTCCTGAGGTGAGTTCCAAGCTGAGAGTTCTGATGAGCTGAGGTGAGCTGCTCAAGCTGAGCTCCTCAGGTGAGCTCCTGAGGAAGAGCTCCAAGGTGAGCAGGTGAGCTCTCAAGGTGAGCTACTTAGGGAGAGCCTCAGGAGTGAGCTCCAAGGTGAGCTCCCAGGTGAGCTACTTGAGTGAGCTCCTAGGTGAGCTCCTGGTGAGCTCTCAAGTGAGCTCCTGAAGTGAGAGTGAGCTCAAGTGAGCTCTCAAGTGAGCTCAAGTCAAGCTACTTGGTGAGCTCCAAGTGAGCTAGCTTAGGTGAGCTCCTAGTGAGCTACTTAGAGCTGAGCTACTGAGTGTGAGCTCCTGAGGTGAGCTCCTGCTGGTGAGCTGAGCTAAGTGAGCTCAAGTAAAAGTGAGCTCAAGCTGAGAGAGCTCAAGTGAGCTCCTAATGTGAGCTCCTGTGAGCTCAAAGTGAGCTATAGGTGAGCATGTGAGTGAGTGAGTCTCAAGTGAGCTCTGTGAGTGAGCTCCTGAGCTGAGCTGAGGTGAGCTCTGAGTGAGCTGAGCTCTGGTGAGCTCAAGGTGAGAGCTCAAGGTGAGCTCAGGTGAGTTTCTAGTGAGTGAGCTCAAGAGTGAGCTCAAGTCAAGCTCCTGAGCTACTCGAATGAGCTCCTGGTGAGAGCTCTGAGTGAGCTTTAGTGAGCTCCTGAGTGAGCTCCTGAGCAAGTGAGCTCCTGGTGAGCTCCAAGGTGAGCTCAAGGTGAGCTGTCATGTAAGCTCTAAGGTGAGCTTACATGTGAGCTACAAGATGAGCTCAAGGTGAGTTGGCAAGGTGAGCTCAAGGTGAGTCAAGTGAGTGAGAGCTCAAGGTGAGCTCTGAGTGCTTGAGAGCTTCTAGGTGAGCTCCAAGGTGAGCTCTAGGTGAGCTCAACTAGAGCTGAGCTCAACTCTGAGGAGAGCTCCTAGAAGAGCTCCTAGGTGAGCTACTTGGTGAGCTATTTCAAGTGAGCTCCTAGGTGAGCTGAAAGCTCAAGGTGAGCTGAGAGTGACTCCTCAAGAGCTACTGTGGTGAGCTCCAAGGTGAGCTCCCTGAAGTGAGCTCTCAAGTGAGCTGCTAGAGTGAGCTCTAGTGAGCTAGGTGAGGTGAGAGCTCCTAAGTGAGCTCAGTGGTGAGCTCTCTAGGTGAGCTCTAGGTGAGCTCTCTGAGTGAGCTCAAGGTGAGCTAAGTGAGTGAGCTCAAGGTGAGCTCTCTGAGTGAGCTGCTCTGAGGTGAGCTCCAAGTGAGCTCAAGTGAGCTCAAGGTGAGTGAGTCTAGAGAGTGAGCTGAGGTGAGCTCCCATGTGAGCTTGAGTTAGGTGAAGCTGAGCTCAGGTGAGCTTCTAGGTGAGGTGTGAGCTCAAGTGAGCTGAGTGAGGTGAGCTCAAGTGAGCTGCAAGTCAAGGTGAGCTCTGAGGTGAGCTCTCAGGTGAGAGCTGGTGAGCTGAGTGAGCTTCCAGGAGTGAGCTCTGAGTGAGTGACTGATGAGCTCAAGCTGCTTGAGAGCTCTGATGAGCTAGCTAGAGTGAGCTGAGTGAGCTCCCAGGTGAGCTCAAGGTGAGCTTCTGGTGAGTGAGCTCTCAAGTGAGCTCAAAGGTGAGCTCAAGGTGAGTGAGCTCAAGGTGAATCAGGTGAGTGAGTGAGCTGAGCAAGGTGCTTGAGCTGTGAGCAAGGTGAGCTCTCAAGGTGAGCTAAGTGAGCTCAAGTGAGCTCAAGTGAGGTCAAGTGAAGCTGACTGAGCTCCTGAGTCAAGCTCAAAGGAGAGCTCCAGAGCTGAGCTGAGTGAGAGAGCTGAGCTCTGAGTGAGCTCAGACTGTGAGTGAGCTCCTGAGTGAGCTCAGGTGAGCTGAGTGAGCTCCTGAGTGAGCTACTGAGGTGAGCTCCTCAAGTGAGCTCCTAGTGAGCTCCCAGGTGAGCTACAAGTGAGCTCAAGTGAGCTCTGAGTGAGTGAGCAAGGTGAGACTGAGCTCTGGTGAGCTCCTGGTCAAGAGCAAGTGAGCTCAAGTGAGCTCTCAAGAGCTCAAGAGAGTGAGCTCAAAGAGAGCTAGAGTGAGCTCCTAGGTGAGCTAAGGTGAGCTCCAGGTGAGCTCAGGTGAGCTACTTGAGGTGAGCTACAAGTGAGGTTCTAAGGTGAGCTGAGCTGAGTGAGCTCAAGAGCTCTGAGCAAGGTGAGCTCAAGGTGAGCTCAAGTGAGCTCAAGTGGTGAGTGAGTGAAGGTGAGGTGAGTGGCAAGTGAGCTGAGTGAGTCCAGTGAGTGGTGAGCTAGGTGAGAGCTAAGTGAGTGAGCTCCTATGTGAGCTACTTAGGTGAGCTGCTTGATGAGAGAGCTCAAGTGAGTCAAGAGTGAGCTCTGAGCTGAATCTCAAGCTGCTCAAGGTGAGCTCAAGGTGAGCTGGCAAGGTGAGCTCTTCAAGGTGAGCTCTCTAGGTGAGCTCCTAGGTAGAGCTTGAGAGTCAAGCAAGCTCAAGTGAGCTACAAGATGAGCTCTGAGGTGAGCTACTTGGTGAGCTCCCAAGCTCAAGAGAGCTCCTAGGTGAGCTGAGCTCTGAGTGAGCTCTCTGAGTGAGCTGAGTCCTCAAGTGAGCTCAAGGTGAGCTCTGAGTCAAGGTGAGCTATCAGTGAGGTGAGCTAAGGTGAGTGAGGTGAGTGAGTGCTCTCATGAGGTGAGCTCAAGGTGAGCTCAAGGTGAGTCAAGGTGAGTGCTCAAGCTCAAGGTGAGAGCTAGGTGAGTGAGTGAGCTCAAGCTCAAGAGTGAGCTCAAGGTGAGCTCGAGTGAGTCAGTGAGTGAGCTAAAAGAAGCTCAAGTGAGCTCAGTGAGCTCTTTCTGAGTGAGCTCCCAAGTGAGCTAAGTGAGCCCAGGTGCTCTAAGGTGAGCTCCCTGAGCTCCAAGTGAGCTCCCTGGTGAGTGAGCTCCCAAGTGAGCTAGCTCAAGGTGTGAGCTGAGTGAGCTCAAGTGAGCTCTCAAGTGAGCTACAAGAGCTCCTAGTGAGCTCCTCAAGGTGAGCTGACTTCAAGTGAGCTCCTAGGTGAGCTCTGTGAGAGCTTGAGCTCCAAGTGAGCTCCCAAGTGAGCTACTTGAGTGAGTGAGCCTGAGTGAGCTCTCAAGTGAGTGAGCTCAAGGTGAGCTCACAAGTGAGCTCAAGAAAGTGAGCTCAGAGTGAGCTGAGGTGAGCTCAGAGTGAGCTACTGAGTGAGCTGAGTGAGCTTAGGTGAGCTCAATGTGAGTAGCTCTTGTGGTGAGCTCAGAGTGAGCTCTAAGTGAGCTGAGTGAGCTGAGCTTGAGTGAGTGAGCTCTGGTGAGTGAGCACTCAGTGAGCTTAGCAGGTGAGCTCAGTGGTGAGCTCAAGCTGAGGTGAGTGAGCTGAGCAAGGTGAGCTCCCAAGTGTGAGCTCGGTGAGCTGTGAGTTAGTGAGCTGAGCTGAGCTCAAGTGAGCTCCAAGTGAGCTGAGTGAGGTGAGTGAGCTCAAGGTGAGCCTAGAGTGAGCTAAGTGAGCTCCTGAGTGAGCTGAGCTAGAGAGTGAGCTCTGGTGAGCTCCTCAAGGTGAGCTAAGAGTGAGCTGTGAGCTCAGTGAGCTCGAGAGAGCTCTCAAAGGTGAGTAGCTGAGAGTGAGCTCTCTAAGTGAGCTACTGAGGTGAGCTCTCTGAGGTGAGCTGTGAGCTCAAGAGTGAGCTCTAGCTGAGTGAGCTCTCAGGTGAGCTCAAGTGAGCTCAAGGTGAGCTGCTCAAGGTGAGTGAGCAAGGTGAGCTCCAGGTGAGAGCTCAAGGTGAGCTCCTAGTGAGCTCCTAGAGTGAGCTCTGTCCTGAGCTCAAGTGAGCTCCAGTGAGCTCCAGTGAGTGAGCTCAAGGTGAGCTCCTAGGTGAGTGAGCTGAGCTGAAGAGCTCCTCAAGGTGAGCTCTGAGTGAGCTCCAGGGTGAGCTCAAGGTGAGCTCCAAGGTGAGCTCCAAGGTGAGCTCTCAAGTGAGCTGAGGTGAGCTCTAGAGTGAGCTCCCAAGTGAGCTGGTGACTCTGAGAGCAAGTGCTGAGCTCATTAGCTGAGCTGCTAGTGAGCTGGTGAGCTCAAGGTGCTCTCCAGAGCTGAGTGAGCTCAAGTGTGAGCTCAAGGTGAGCTAGAGAGTGTGAGCTCAAGTGAGCTCAAGGTGAGAGCTACTCAAGGTGAGCTGAGAGTGAAGAGCTGAGTGAGCTCAAGTGAGTGAGCTCCAAGCTCAAGTGAGCTCCCAAGGTGAGCTCAAGGTGAGCTCTCATGAGTTTTTGTGTAGTGAGCTCTGTGAGCTCAGTGAGCAAGTGAGCTCAGAGTGAGCTGAGTGAGTGAGAGCAAGGTGAGCTCTCAGAGTGAGCTCTCAAGTGAGCTCAGGTGAGCTCAAGTGCTGAGAGCTGAGGTGAGTGAGCTGGTGAGCTGAGCTCAGAGTGAGCTCAAGGTCAAGCTTCTAGGTGAAGGTGAGCTCTGAAGCTGAGCTGAGAGCTGAGTGAGCTCCTAGTGAGCTACTGCTGAGGTGAGCTCCTAGGTGAGCTCCAGGTGAGCTCTAGTGAGGTGAGCTCAGGTGAGTGAGCTCTCTGAGTGAGCTCAAGGTGAGTGAGTGAGTGTGAGCTAAGTGAGAGTGAGCTTAGCTGAGTGAGCTAGCATGTGAGCTGAGCTGTGAGTGAGAGGTGAGCAAGCTGTGAGATCTCAAGGTGAGCTCTCAGTGGTGAGAGCTCAAGTGAGTGAGCTTCTGAGGTGAGCTGAGGTGAGCTCCTGAGGTGAGCTCAAGAGAGTGAGCTCCCTGTGAGCTCTAGGTGAGTGAGCTCAAGCTGAGGTGAGCTCTTCAGTGTGAGCTAGCTCAAGTGAGCTCCCTTAGTGAAGTGAGAGAGCTGAGTGAGTGAGAGTGAGCTCCTGAGTGAGCTCTAGGTGAGCTCTAGGTGAGAGCTGAGCCTAAGTGAGCTCAAGTGAGCTCCTGAGTGAGCTAGTCAAGAGCTCACAAGTGAGAGCTCAAGTGAGCTCAAGTGAGCTACTCAAGCTGAGCTAGTGAGCTGAGTGAGCTCTAGTGAGTAGAGTGAGCTCCAAGTGAGTGAGCTGAGCTTAGTCAAAGAGTGAGCTAGTGAGAGCTCTGAGCTCTGAGTGAGCTTGGTGAGCTACTAGTGAGCTCCTAAGGTGAAGCTCAGTGAGCAAGGTGAGCTCAAGGTGAGTGAGCAAGGTGAGCTCAGCTCCTCAAGTGAGTGAGCTAGCAAGGTGAGCTCAAGGTGAGCTCCAGTGAGAGTCAAGGTGAGTGAAGAGAGCTCTAGCTGAGAGTGAGCTGCTTTTAGGTGAGATGAGCTCTCAGTGAGCTGAGCTCTCAAGTGAGCTCTGAGTGAGCTCTAGTGAGTGAGCTGAGTGAGCTGAGCTGAGCTGAGCTGTGAGCTCAAGGTGAGCTCAGGTGAGCTCAGTGAGCCTGAGCTCCCAGAGTCTGAGAGCTCCAGGTGAGCTCTCAGTGAGTGAGCTCTCAGTGAGCTTCAAGGTGAGCTGAGTGAGCTCTAAGCTGAGTGAGCTCAGGTGAGCTAGGTGAGAGCTCAAGGAGCTCTAGTGATTGAGCTCCTGAGTGAGCTCAAGGTGAGCTCCAAGGTGAGCTCCAAGGTGAGTGAGGTGAAGGTGAGCTCAGTGAGTGAGCTCTGAGTCAAGCTCAAGGTGAGCTCAAGGTGAGCTCTAGTGAGAGTGAGCTCAAGGTGAGTGAGCTCAAGTGAGCTCCCAGAGTGAGCTAGTAGAGCTGAGCTGAGTGAGCTAGTGAGCTCAAGCTCAGAGCTCTGTGAGCTCCTGAGTGAGCTCCCAAGGTGAGCTCCAGTGAGCTGAGCTCCTGTGAGCTCCTAGGTGAGCTCCCAGGTGAGTGAGCAAAGCTCAAGAAGCTACTTGAGTGAGCTCCCTAAGTGAGCTCCCAGTGTGAGCTCCCAAGTGAGCTGAAGCTGAGAGTCCAGAGTGAGCAAGGTGAGCTCAAGGTGAGCTCTAGCTGTCCCAAGTGAGCTGAGCAGAGTGAGCTCAAGGTGAGCTGAGTAGGTGAGCTCCTAGGTGAGCTCCTGAGTGAGCTCTCAAGTGAGAGCTCTGAGGTGAGCTCAAGGAGAGCTGAGCTGAGCTCCTAAGCTGAGAGCTGAGTGAGCTCAAAGCTCAAGGTGAGCTCAAGGTGAGTGAGCTCAAGAGCAAGGTGAGCTAAGGTGAGCTCTCAAGGAGAGTGAGCTCTGAGTGAGCTCAGCAGTGAGAGGTGAGCTAGTGAGAGCTGAGTGAGAGCTCTGAGTGAGCTCAGGTGAGTGAGCTCTGAGGTGAGCTCCTGGTGAGCTGCAAGGTGAGTGCTGAGCTGTGAGCTAGTGAGCTCTAGAGTGAGCTCTCAAGTGAGCTGAGTCTGAGCTCTCAAGGTGAGCTAAGGTGAGTGAGTGTCTGAGTGAGTGAGGTGAGCTGAGCAAGGTGAGCTCAAGAGTGAGCTCTAGTGAAGCTCAAGTGAGCTCTGTGAGTGAGCTCTTGAGTGAGTGCTCAAGTGAGCTCCAAGGTGAGCTCTAGTGAGCTGAGCTGAGCTCAAGGTGAGCTCTCAAGTGAGCTCAAGGTGAGAGTCTCAAGAAAGCTCAAGTGAGCTCAGAGTGAGCAAGCAAGTGAGCTCAAGTGAGAGCTCAAGTGAGAGTGAGCAAGGTGAGCTCTGCAAGAGAGAGCTAGAGTGAGCTAGCAGGTGAGCTCTGAGGTGAGCTCTCAAGGTGAGCTAGCTCAAGTGAGAGCTTGAGTGAAAGCTGTGAGTTGAGTGAGGTGAGCTGAGGTGAGCTCCCAAGTGAGCTCCAAGTGAGTGAGCTGAGCCAGTGAGCTGAGCTCTAGAGTGAGCTCAAGGAGCTCCAGTGTGAGCTCAAGAGTGAGCTCTGAGTGAGCTCTGAGTGAGTGAGCTCAGTGAGTGAGGTGAGCTCCTCAGAGTGAGCTCTCAAGTGAGCTCAAGTGAGAGCTCTCAAGGTGAGCTAGTGAGCTCTGCTAGTGAGCTAAGGTAGGTGAGCTCCTGTAGTGTGAGCTAGCTCCAAAGTGAGCTCAGAGTGAGCTCTGAGTGAGCTCTGAGTGAGTGCTCTCAAGTGAGAGCTGTGACAAGGTGAGCTCAAGTGAGCTACTAGGTGAGCTCAAAGTGAGCTAAGTGAGCTCAAGTGAGCTCTAGGGTGAGCTGATGTGAGCTCAAGCTCCAAGGTGAGCTCCCTGAGTGAGCTCCCAGGTGAGCTCTGAGTGAGTGAGAGCTCCTGAGTGAGCTCTCTGAGTGAGCTCTTAGGTGAGCTGAGTGAGCTCCTGAGGTGAGCTCAAGGTGAGCAAGGTGAGAGCTCAGTGAGCTGTGAGTGAGAAGCTCAAGTGAGAGCTCAGGTGAGCTCAAGGTGAGCTCTCTGGAAGTGAGCTCAAGTGAGCTCAAGCAAGTGAGAGCTAAGTGAGCTTGAGTGAGCTCAAGCTCTAGTGAGTGAGCTCCTCAAGTGAGCTCTAAGTGAGCTGTGAGCTCTAGAGAGTGAGCCTCAAGTGAGCTCCTAGGTGAGCTGAGCTGAGAGTGAGCTCTGAGTGAGCTCAAGGTGAGCTCAAGTGAGCTAAGTGAGCTGAGCTTGAGTGAAGCTCTCAGAGTGAGAGCTAGTAGAGTGAGCTCAGTGAGCTCTCAAGGTGAGCCCTGAGTGAGCTCAAGCAAGTGTGAGTTGCTCAAGTGAGCTCTAGCAAAGTGAGCTCTCTAGGTGAGCTCAAGGTGAGCTCTCTAGTGAGCTCTGTGAGCTCCTGAGTGAGCTAGCAGTGAGCTAGTCAGGTGAGAGCTCCTCAGTGAGCTCAAGTGAGCTCTCAAGTGAGCTCTTGGTGAGCTCTAGGTGAGCTGAGAGACTTAGGTGAGCTCTCCCTAGGTGAGCTAGCTCTAGGTGAGCTGTCAGGTGAGCTCCCAGGTGAGAGCTCCAAGGTGAGCTCTGCTGAGTGAGCAAGGTGAGCTTACAAAGGTGAGCTCCAAGGTGAGCTCTCCAGTGAAGCTCTCAGTGAGCTCAAGCTGACAGTGAGTGAGCTGAGAAAGTGAGCTCCTGAGGTGAGTGAGCTCTGAGTGAGCTGAGGTGAGCTCTAGAGTGAGCTCCCAAGGTGAGCTCAAGTGAGCTACTCAAGGTGAGCTAAGTGAGAGTGAGCTGAGCTGAGGTGAGCTCAGGTGAGAGTGAGCTGAGTGAGCTCCAAAGGTGAGCTCCTAGCTCAAGAGTGAGCTCAGCTAGGTGAGGAGAGAGTGAGCTCAAGGTGAGCTCAAGGTGAGAGCAAGTGAGCTCAAGTGAGCTCCAAGAGTGAGCTAGCTCTCAATGAGTGAGCTCCTGAGGTGAGCTCCAAGTGAGCTCCCAGTGAGCTGAGCTCAAGTGAGCTTCAAGAGTGAGCTCAAGTGTGAGCTCTCAAGTGAGTGAGCTCTAGTGAAGTGAGCTGAGCTCAAGAGTGAGCTCAAGTGAGCTCAAGGTGAGGTGAGCTCTAGGTGAGAGCTCTAGGTGAGCTCTCAGTGAGCTCTAGGTGAGAGCTGGTGAGTGAGCTCAAGAGTGAGCTCAAGGTGAGCTCTAGGTGAGCTCTCTCAAGAGAGCTCAAGAGAGCTAGTGAGTGAGCTTAGGTGTGAGCTCAAGAGTGAGCTCTGAGGTGAGCTCCAGTGAGCTGAGTGAGTGAGCTCAAGGTGAGCTCAAGAGTGAGCTCAAGGTGAGCTCTGTGAAGGTGAGCTCTCAAGGTGAGCTCAAGTGAGAGCTAGGTGAGCTCTAGAGTGAGCTCCTCAGTGAGCTCAAGTGAGCTACTGAGAGAGCTCTGAGGTGAGCTCAAGCTGAGCTCAAGGTGTGAGCTCAAGAAGAGAGAGCTCCAAGGTGAGCTCCTAGTGAGCTCCTGAGCTAAAGTGAGCTTTTGAGTGAGCTGAGGTGAGTGAGCTCAAGTGAGTGAGCTCCAAGTGAGTCAAGAGCTACTGGTGAGCTCAAGTGAGCTCCTCAGTGAGTGAGCTCTGAGCTCAAGCTAGCTCAAGTGAGCTCTGAGTGAGCTCTGAGAGTGAGCTCAAGGTGAGTGAGCTGAGGTGAGCCAAGGTGAGCTCTGCTGTGAGCTCAAGGTGAGCTACTGAGAGCTCCAAGGTGAGCTCTCTAGGTGAGCTCCAAGGTGAGCTCAAGTGAGAGCTCAAGGTGAGCTCAAGGTGAGCTCCAAGGTGAGCTCTGAGGTGAGGTGAAAGTGAGAGTGAGCTCCTGTGAGGTGAGCTCTCCAAGGTGAGCTCCTGAAGAGTGAGTGAGCTGAGTGAGCTCTGTGTGAGCTGAGCTGAGGTGAGTTGCTAGGTGAGAGCTCTAGTGAAGTGAGTGAGCTGAGCTGAGTGAGAGGTGAGCTCAAGGTGAGCTCAAGGTGAGCTGAGCTGAGTCAAGAGCTCAAGGTGAGTGAGCTAGTGTGAGTTTCTAGAGCTCTCTTAGTGAGCTCAAGAGTGAGCTCTGAGTGAGCTCAAGTGAGAGCTAGTGAGTGAGCTCCAGGTGAGTGAGCTACTAGGTGAGCTCAAGGTGAGCTCCTAGGTGAGCTCAAGAGCTCCTAGTGAGCTCTCAAGGTGAGCTCTCAAGTGAGCTCAAGTGATGAGTGTGAGAGTGAGGTGAGATGAGCTCAGGTGAGCTCAAGGTGAGCTCAAGGTGTTCAAGGTGAGCTCAAGCTTGAGCTCAAGAAGAGCTCAAGGTGAGCTCAAGTGAGTCAAGAGCTCAAGTGAGCTCTGTGAAGTGAGAGTGAGCTCAAGGTGAGCTCCCCAGAGTGAGCTCCAAGGTGAGCTCCCAAGGTGAGCTGAGTGAGTGAGCTGTGAGCTGAGCTGAGCTCAAGTGAGCTCTGAGGTGAGCTCCAGTGAGCTCCCAGGTGAGCTAAGGTGAGTGCTCTCAGTAAGCTCCTAGTAGTGAGAGCTTAGTGAGCTCCTCAGGTGAGCTCCTAGGTGAGCTCCAGGTGAGCTCCCTTGGTGAGCTAGCTAGGTGAGCTCAGGTGAGCTCCCTTGCTGAGCTAGCTAGGTGAGAGCTCTCTCAAGTGAGCTCTCAAGTGAGCTCTGAGCTGTGAGCTCAAGGTGAGCTAGCTCTGGTGAGCTCAAGGTGAGAGCTCTAGTAAGTGAGCTCCTAGTGAGAGCTCTCAAGTGAGTGACTGAGCTTGAGAGTGAGAGCTCAAGTGAGCTCTGAGTGAGCTCAAGTGAGGTGAGTGAGCTAGCTCGAGTGAGCTCTCAAGGTGAGCTCAAGAGAGCTCCAGGTGAGCTCTAGGTGAGCTCCAAAGAGAGCTCTCTGTGAGTGGTGAGCTCTAGCTGAGAGTGAGCTCCCCTGTGAGAGCTCTGAGCTCTCAGTGGTGAGCTCTCAGGTGAGCTCTGAGGTGAGAGCTGAGTGAGCTCTGAGGTGAGGTGAGCTTCAGGTGAGCTCAGTGAGTGAAGTGAGCTCTAGGTGAGTGAGGTGAGCTCAAGTGAGCTCCAAGTGAGCTCAAGTGAGCTCAAGTGAGCTCAAGGTGAGTGAGCTTAGCTGAGGTGAGCTGAGTGAGCAAGTGAGCTCAAGTGAGCTCTCAAGCTGAAGTGAGTCAAGTCAGAGCTCAAGTGAGCTCTGGTGAGCTGAGTGAGCTCAAGGTGAGTCAAGCAGAGGTGAGCTCCGAGTGAGTGAGCTCTGAGAGTGTGAGTTGAGTGAGCTGAGCTCAAGTGAGCTCAAGTGAGCTCTGTGAGAGTGAGCTCCTGAGTGAGCTCAAGTGAGCTGAACCTCCTCAAGGTGAGCTCAAGGTGAGCTGAGCAAGGTGAGCTCCTAGAGTGAGCTAAGGTGAGCTCAAGTGAGCTCCTGTGAGCAAGGTGAGCTCTGAGTGAGCTACTCAAGTGAGCTCTGAAGTGAGAGCCCAAGTGAAGTAGGTGAGCTCCTAGAGTGAGCTCAAGTGAGAGTCTCCAAGTGAGCTCAAGGTGAGGTGAGCTGAGCTGAGCTCTCAAGTGAGCTCTCTTAGTGAGTGAGCTCAGGTGAGTGAGCTCAGGTGAGCTCCTGCTGAGTGAGCTCAGTGAGCTCCAAGGTGAGCTCTCTGAGCTGAGCTGAGGTGAGGTGAGCTCAGTGAGCTCCTAGGTGAGCTCAAGTGAGTGAGTGAGCAAGGTGAGCTCAGAGGTGAGCTCAACTCAAGTGAGCTCAAGGTGAGCTCCTCAAGGTGAGTGAGTGAGAGCTGAGTGCAGTGAGTGAGCTCAGTGTGAGCTGAGTGAGTGAGCTCAAGGTGAGCAAGTGAGCTGAGGTGAGCTCTAAGTGTGAGCTCAAGTGAGTGAGCTCTGAGGTGAGCTCTTAGCTGCTGAGTGAGAGCTCAAGTGAGCTCAGTGAGTGAGCTGAGTGAGCTTGAGTGAGCTAGAGAAAGCTCAAGTGAGCTTTCTCAAGTGAGCTCTCAGGTGAGAGCTCCTGCAAGGTGAGCTCCTGAGAGTGAGCTAGCCAAGGTGAGCTCAAGGTGAGTGAGCTCTCAAGAGTGAGCTTGAGTGAGCTCAAGTGAGAAAGGTGAGCAAGAGTTGAGCTCAAGTGAGCTCTCAAGTGAGCTACTGAGTGAGCTCAAGAGTGAGCAAGCTAGAGCTAAGAGTGAGCTCAAGGTGAGCTCCAAGGTGAGCTCAAGGTGAGCTCAGGTGAGTGAGCTCTCAAGGTGAGCTCTGATGAGCTGAGCAAGTGAGAGCTGAGTCCTCAAGTGAGTGACTGAGTGAGCTCAGAGGTGAGCTCTCAAGTGAGCTGAGCCAAGTCTTGAGAGCTGAGTGAGCTAGCTGAGCTGAGCTGCTGAGTGAGCTCAAGTGAGCTCCCAGTGAGTGAGCTGAGCCTGAGTGAGCTCCAAGGTGAGCTTTCTAAGGAGAGCTTAGTGAGCTCCTAGTGAGCTAGTGAGTGAAGCTCTGAGCTTGAGCTGAGCTCAAGGTGAGCTCCCAAGTGAGCTCCTCAAGTGAGCTCAAGTGAGCTCTCCATGAGCTCTCAAGTGAGCTACTAGGTGAGCTACTCAAGAGTGAGCTCAAGTGAGCTGTGGCAAGCTCTAGAGTGAGCTCAAGGTGAGAGTGAGCTCAAGGTGAGCTCAAGGTGAGCTCAAGGTGTGAGCTTCTAGTGAGCTCTAGGAGCTGAGTGAGCTCAAGGTGAGCTACAAGGTGAGCTGAGGTGAGTGAGGTGAGCTCCTAGGTGAGCTCTGAGTAGAGTGAGCTAAGCTGAGTGAGCTGAGCAGAGCTCAAGTGAGCTAGGTGAAGAGTGAGAGCTCTGAGTGAGCTCCTCAAGTGAGCTCAAGTGAGCTCTGGTGAGCTGAGTGAGTGAGCTCTAGGTGAGCTGAGCTGAGGTGAGCTCTCTAGTGAGTGAGCTCAAGTGAGTGAGTGAGCTTCAAGTAGGTGAGCTCAAGGTGAGCTCAAGGTGAGCTCCCTGTGAGCTCAAGGTGAGCTCTCAAGGTGAGCTTACTGAGTGATGAGCTCTGAGGTGAGCTCAAGGTGAGAGCTGTGAGCTGAGGTGAGCTAGATGAGGTGAGCTCTGAGTGAGCTCAAGTGAGCTCAAGGTGAGCTGAGCTCCAAGGTGAGCTCAAGGTGAGCTCCAAGTGAAGCTCCAAGTGAGCTCAAAGTGAGCTCCAGTGAGCTCCTGTGAGCTCTGAGGTGAGCTCTTGAGTGAGCTCCAAGGTGAGCTGAGTGAGTGAGTGAGGTGAGCTCCTGTGTGAGTGAGCCTGAGGTGAGCTCCCAGGTGAGCTACTGGTGAGCTCAAGGTGAGTGAGGTGAGCTGAGCTCAAGTGAGCTCTCAAGTGAGAGCTCAAGGTGAGCTCCAAGGTGAAGGTGAGCTCAAGGTGAGCAAGGTGAGCTGAGCTGAGGAGAGCTCTGAGGTGAGCTCAAGTGAGTGAGCTCAAGGTGAGCTCAAGTGAGCTCTAGTGAGCTCTCAAGTGAGCTTTGAGTGTGAGCTCTAGTGTGAGCTGAGCTGAGCTGAGCTCTGGTGAGCTCGAGGTGAGCTCAAGGTGAGCTATGGAGTGAGCTCAAGGTGAGGCAAGGTCTCAAGTGAGCCAAGGTGAGCTCCTGAGCTGTGAGCTCTCAAGAGAGCTCAGTGAGTGAGCTCAAGTGAGCTCCTTAGTGTCCCTGTGCTCAGCAGTGAGCTGTGAGCTAGTGAGCTCTGAGCTAGAGTGAGCTCTAGAGTGAGCTCAGTGAGAGCTCTCAAGAGCTGAGCTGAGTGAGCTCAAGAGTGAGCTCTCAAGTGAGCTGAGCTCAAGCTGAGCTCCAGTGAGCCTCAAGTGAGCTCAAGCTGAGCTCTGTGAGCTAGGTGAGCTCAGGTGAGCTGAGCAAGGTGAGCTCTGAGTGAGCTCTAGAGTGAGCTATCCTCAAGGTGAGCTGGTGAGCTAGGTGAGAGGTGAGCAGTGAGCTCTGAGTGAGCTCAGGTGAGCTCAAGTGAGCTAGCAAGGTGAGCTCAAGCTGAGTGAGCTGAGGTGAGCTGAGCTCAAGTGAGCTCAAGTGAAAGTGAGCTCTGGTGAGCTCAAGGTGAGCTCTCAAGGTGAGAAGGTGAGCTCAAGTGAGCTCCCAGGTGAGCTCTCAGGTGAGCTCCTGTGAGCTCCTGAGCTGAGAGCTCAAGTGTGAGAGCTCCCAGGTGAGCTGAGTGAGCTCCCAGTGAGAGCTCGAGGTGAGAGTCTCTGAGTGAGCTGAGCTGAGTGAGAGAGCTCAAGTGAGCAGTGAGCTCCTCAAGTGAGCTCCCAAGTGAGCTCTCAAGGTGAGCTCCCAAGTGTGAGCTCCTAGGTGAGCTAAGCTGAGCTCAAGGTGAGCTCTGAGCAAGCTGAGAGCTCAAGCTGAGTGCTCTCAAGTGAGCTCAAGTGAGCTACTCAAGTGAGCTCCTAGGTGAGCTCCTAGGTGAGCCTAGGTGAGCTGAGTGAGCTACAAGGTGAGCTAGAGTGAGCTCCTAGTGAGCTGAGCTCAAGTGAGCTCAACTGAGAGTGACTGAGGTGAGCTCAACTGAGTGAGCTCTCAAGGTGAGCTCAAGGTGAGCTCAAGTGAGAGCTCTCAAGGTGAGCTCAAGGTGAGCTGTAGGTGAGCTCAAGGTGCTCCCAAGTGAGTGAGCTTGAGGTGAGCTCCTTAGTGAGCTCAAGGTGAGCTGAGTGAGCTGAGCTGAGTGAGCTGAGCTCAAGGTGAGCTCTGAGTGAGCTCAAGGTGAGCTCAAGTGTGAGCTGAGAGCTCTTGAGTGAGCTAGTCAAGTGAGCTCCCAAGTGAGTTTGAAGTGAGCTCTCAAGTGAGCTGAGTCAAGTGAGAGAGTGAGCTCCTGAGCTGAGCTGAGCTCCAAGGTGAGCTACTCCCAAGTGAGCTCTCAAGGTGAGCTGAAGGTGAGCTCTCAGTGAGCTCTAGGTGAGTCCTAGCAGAGAGTGAGCTTAGCTGTGAGCTCTGAGCTTGTGAGGTGCTCAAGTGAGCTCAAGGTGAGCTCCAAGTGAGTGAGTCTGAGAAAGGTGAGTGAGCTTAGTGAGCTCAAGGTGAGCTGTGAGGTGAGCTAGCTCAAGGTGAGCCCAGGTGAGTGAGCTGAGTGAGTGAGCTGAGCTCTGAGGTGAGCTGAGCTGCAGTGAGCTCAAGTGAGCTGAAGGTGAGCTCTCTGAGGTGAGCTCTCAAGGTGAGCTAGGTGAGAGCTTGTGAGCTCAAGTGAGCTCCAAGTGTGAGCTCTAGTGAGCTCTGAGTGAGCTCCAAGTGAGCTCACTCAAAGTGAGCTCTCAAGGTGAGCTACTAGGTGAGCTCCTAAGTGAGCTCAAGTGAGCTCAAGTGAGCTCTAGGTGTGAGCTCAAGCTAAGTGAGCTCAAAGCTGAGTGAGGTGAGCTCAGGTGAGCTCCTATGTGAGCTCAAGTGCAAGCTCAGCTCTCTGAGCTACAGAGAGCTCCCAGGTGAGCTCAAGCAAGGTGAGAGCTCAAGTGAGCTCTGAGTGAGCTGAGCTCAGTGAGCTAAAGGTGAGCTCTGAGTGAGCTGAGCTCAAGTGAGCTCAAGGTGAGCTCTTGAGGTGAGCTCAAGGTGAGCTCAAGGTGCTCCTGTGTGAGCTCAAGGTGAGCTAGCAAGTGAGTGAGTGAGCTCAGGTGAGCTCAAGTGAGCTGTCAAGGTGAGCTCTCAAGTGTGAGCTCAAGGTGAGAGCTCTGAGTGAGCTGAGAGTGAGTGAGCTCAAGGTGAGCTCAAGGTGAGTGAGCTCAAGTGAGCTGAGTGAGCAAGTGAGCTCTGAGTGAGCTCTGAGTGAGCTAGCTAAGTGAGCTCTAGGTGAGCTCAAGGTGAGCTCTCAAGGTGAGCTCAAGTGAGCTCCCAGAGTGTGAGCTGAGCTCTGAGTGAGCTGCTGAGCTAGTGAGTGAAGCTGAGAGCTGAGCAAGTGAGTGAGCTCAAGTGAGCTTTGAGGTGAGCTCTCAAGTGTGAGCTCCTAGTGAGCTCAGGTGAGCTCTAGGTGAGAGAGAGCTCCAAGGTGAGCTCAAGTGAGCTGAGCCTGAGGTGAGCTCTGAGTGAGCTCAAGGTGAGCTCAGTGAAGTGAGCAGTTCAAGTGAGCTCTCAAGCTGAGCCTGGTGAGTGAGCTCCCAAGTGAGCTAGGTGAGCTCAAGCTGAGCTGAGCTCAAGTGAGCTCCAAGGTGAGCTGAGCAAGGTGAGCTCTCCCAGGTGAGCTCTCAAGGTGAGCTCCAAGTGAGCTGAGGTGAGCTCAAGGTGAGCTCCAGGTGAGCTCTCTCAAGTGAGCTCTAGGTGAGCTCCAGGTGAGCTCTAGGTGAGAGCCAAGTGTGAGCTCCTGAGTGAGCTAGGTGAGCTCAGAGTGAGTGAGCTCTGAGTGAGCTAGCAAGGTGAGCTAAAGTGAGCTCAAGAGCTATGAGCTCTAGTGAGCCTAGGTGAGCTCAAGTGAGCTACTGAGTGAGCTCAGGTGAGCTCTCTCAAGTGAGCTCAAGGTGAGTGTGAGGTGAAGCTCAAGGTCAAGCTCAAAGGTGAGCTCCTGAGAGCTGAGCTCAAGTGAGCTCTAGGTGAGCTGAGTGAGCTCTAGTGCAAGTGAGCTCAGGTGAGTGAGCTGAGTGAGCTGAGTGAGCTCAAGGAGCCTTATGTGAGCTCCTGAGGTGAGCTCTCAAGGTGAGCTCTCAGGTGAGCTCCCAGTGAGAGTGAGCTCCAAGTGAGCTCTCAAGTGAGTGAGCTGAGTGTCAAGCTCAAGTGAGCCTCAAGTGAAGGTGAGCTGAGTGAGCTCAGAGTGAGCTCTGGCTGAGTGAGCTCTGAGTGAGCTGAGCTGAGTGAGCTCTCAAGTGAGCTCCTCAAAGAGTGAGCTCAAGTGAGCTGACTCTAGGTGAGCTCCTTGAGTGAGCTCTGAGGTGAGCTGAGCTCAAGGTGAGCTCCAAGGTGAGCTCAAGGTGAGCTATCAGAAAGCTGCAAGAGTGAGCTTCAGGTGAGTGAGTGAGTGAGCTCCTCAAGTGAGAGTGAGCTCAAGGAGAGCTCGAGGTGAGCTCAAGGTGAGCTCCAAGGTGAGCTCTCAGTGAGTGATCACTGTGAGCTCTAGGTGAGCTGAGCTCAAGGTGAGCTCTAGTGTGAGCTGAGTGAGTGAGCTCCTGAGAGTGAGAGAGTGAGCTAGAGTGAGAGTGAGCTCAAGTGAGCTCCTGAGTGAGAGCTTAGGTGAGCTAGTGAGTGAGCTCTAGGTGAGAGTCCCAAGTGAGCTGAGCTCTGAGTGAGCTGAAGCTGAGCTCAGCTGAGTGAGCTGAGCTCCTGAGTGAGCTAGCAAGTGAGCTCCTGAGCTGAGCTCAAGGAGTGAGCTCTGGTGAGTGAGCTCCAGTGAGCTCTCAGAGTGAGCTCTGAGCTGAGCTAGTGAGGTGAGCTTAGGTGAGCTACTAGGTGAGCTCTAGGTGAGCTCAAGTGTGAGCCCAAGGTGAGCTCTGAGGTGAGAGCTCCCTGTGAGCTCAAGGTGAGCTCAAGGTGAGCTCAAGGTGAGCTGAGCATGAGCTCAAGTGAGCTCCTGAGTGAGCTCAAGTGAGCTCAAGTGAGTGCTGAGCTAAGTGAGCTGAGCTGAGTGAGTGAGCTCCAGTGCTCTGAGCTGGTGAGCTGAGTCAGTGAGCTGAGCTAGGTGAGCTGACCTCCAGTGAGCTCCAAGGTGAGCTCTCAGAGTGAGCTGAGAGTGAGAGTGAGCTCTGAGCTGAGCTGAGCTGAGTGAGCTGAGCTCAAGTGAGCTCCAAGTGAGCTCTCAAGTGAGCTCCCAGAGTGAGCTCTAGTGAGAGTGAGTGAGTGAGCTCTGGTGAGCTCCCGAGCTCCTCAGGTGAGCTCCAGGCAGAGCTGCAAGCTCTAGGTGAGAGCTCAAGGTGAGCTGAGCTGAGTGAAGTGAGAGTGAGCTCAAGGTGAGCTGCTCAAGGTGAGCAAGCTGAGGTGAGCAAGGTGAGCTCAAGGTGAGCAAGCAAGGTGAGCTCAAGTGTGAGAGCTGAGCTGAGTGTGAGCTGAGCTGAGTGAGCTCAAGGTGAGCTCAGTGAGTGCTTAGGTGAGAGCTGAGTGAGCTGAGAGTGAGCTACTCAAGGTGAGCTCAAGGTGAGCTCTAGGTGAGCTCTAGGTGAGCTACTGAGCTCAAGGTGAGCTCTCTTGAGTGAGCTCAAGTGCTTGAGTGAGCTCAAGTGCTCAAGGTGAGCTCAAGAGGAGAGTGAGTGAGCTCTGAGAGCTGAGCTCTCAGAGTGAGTGAGCTCTTGGTGAGCTCCTTCTCAAGTGAGTCCTAAGTGAGCTGAGCTGTGGTGAGCTCTGAGACAAGCTGAGCTCAAGTGAGCTCAACTGTGAGCTGAAGTGAGCTGAGCTCAAGGTGAGCTCAAGTGAGTGCTCTTGAGTGAGCTGAGAGGTGAGCTTAGTGAGCTCCCAGTGTGAGCAGTGAGTGAGCTCTGATGAGCTCTAGGTGAGCTAAGTGAGCTCAAGGTGAGCTGAGCTCAAGTGAGCTCAAGGTGAGCTCAAGGTGAGCTCAAGGAGCTCCTAAGCTGAGAGCTCCAAGGTGAGCACTTAGAGTGAGCAAGTGTGAGCTGAGACTGAGGTGAGCTTGTGAGTGCTCCCGAGTGAGCTCCCTAAGTGAGCTCCCAAGTGAGCTCAGTGAGTGAGCTCCTGAGTGAGCTCCCTGAGGTGAGCTCTAGGTGAGAGCTCAAGGTGAGCTCTCAAGTGAGCTCAAGCTCAGTGAAGCTCTCAGGTGAGCTCAAGCTGAGGTGAGAGAAGGTGAGCTCTCAAGGTGAGCTCTCAAGTGAGCTCTAGGTGAGAGCTCCAGAGTGTGAGAGCTCAGTGCAAGCTCTGAGGTGAGCTCTAGAGAGTGAGAGCTCCTAGGTGAGCTCCTCAAGGTGAGCTCCTGAGTGAGCTCCTGAAGTGTGAGCTCTCAAGTGTGAGCTCTGAGTGAGTGCAAGTGAGCTGAGGTGAGCTCTAGGTGAGCTCAAGTGAAGTGAGAGCTGAGCAAGTGATGATCTTGAGGTGAGCTCAAGGTGAGCTACCATCAAGTGAGCTCAAGGTGAGCTCAAGGTGGTGAGCTCAAGTCAAGGAAGAGCTCAAGGTGAGGTGAGTCAATGGTGAAGCTCTGAGAGAGTGCTCTCTAGAGTGAGCTCCCAGAGTGAGCTCTCAAGCTGAGCTGAGCTGAGTGAGTGAGTGAGCTGAGAGTGAGCTCAAGGTGAGCTCTCAGAGGTGAGCTCTAGTGAGCTCTGAGTGAGCCTCTAGTGAGCTGAGCTAAGGTGAGCTCCAGGTGAGTCTGAAGGTGAGCTAGTCAAGAGTGAGCTCCAAGTGAGAGCTCTGAGCAAGTGAGCTGTGAGCTCAAGTGAGTCTCAAGTGAGCTGAGCTGTTGAGCTCTAAGTGAGCTCTAGTGAGTGAGCTCCTAGGTGAGCTCTCAAGTGAGCTCAAGGTGAGCTCCTAGGTGAGCTCTCAGGTGAGCTCCTGAGAGAGCTGAGCTCTGTGCTGAGGTGAGCTCAAGAAGAGTGAGCTCAAGGTGAGCTCAAGGTGAGCTCAAGTGAGCTGAAGCAAGTGAGCTCAAGGTGAGCTGAAGGTGAGCTCAAGGTGAGGTGAGTCTAGGGTGAGCTCCATGAGTGAGTTTCAAGGTGAGCTGAGCTGAGTGAGCTCCCATGTGAGCTTTTCAGCTGAGGTGAGCTCAAGTGAGCTCTTGAGGTGAGCTCTAGTGAGCTTAGGTGAGCTCCTAGGTGAGAGAGCTCCCAAGTGTCAGAGCTAGTGAGCTCAGGTGAGCTCAAAGTGTGAGCTGTGAAAGTGAGCTCTAGTGAGTGAGCTCAAGGTGAGCTCCTTAGGTGAGCTCCAGTGAGCTCCTGAGGTGAGCTCTCAAGAGAGCTCTAGGTGAGCTAGAGTGAGCTCTCAAGGTGAGCTCAAGTGAGAGCTGAGCTGAGCTCAAGGTGAGAGCTCTCAAGGTGAGCTAGGTGAGCTCTGAGTGAGCTCAAGTGAGCTTGTGAGTGAGCTCCAAGTGAGGTGAGCACTTGAGCTCTCAAGGTGAGTGAGCTCAAGTAGTGAGTGAGCTGCTCAAGGTGAGCTCTGAGGTGAGCTCAAGGTGAGCTGAGCAAGGTGAGCTCAAGGTGAGTGAGCTCAAGGTGAGTGAGCTCAAGAGCTCAAGAAGTGAGCTCTCTGTGTGAGCTAGGTGAGGTGAGCTCCCAGGTGAGCTCTCAAGAGTGAGAGCTTCAAGAGTGAGCTCCCAGGTGAGCTCCAAGGTGAGCTCTCAAGTGAGCTCTGAGCTCCTGAGTGAGCTCCTGGTGAGCTACTGTAGGTGAGCTCTCAAGTGAGCTGCAGTGAGCTCCTGAGAGTGAGCTCCTCAAGTGAGCTAGCTTGAGTGAGCTCCCAAGTGAGCTCAGAGTGAGCTGACTGGTGAGCTCTCAAGTGAGCTAGCTCAAGGTCAAGAGAGCTGAACTGGTCAAGCTCTCTGTGAGCTGAGTGAGCTCCTAGTGAGTGAGTGAGCTCTAGGTGAGCTCAAGGTGAGCTCTGAGAGGTGAGCTCTGAGTGAGTGAGTGAGCTCAAGGTGAGCTCAAGTGTGAGCTCAAGGTGAGCTCCAAAGTGAGTGCTGAGTGAGCAAGTGTGAGCTGTGAAGGTGAGCTCTCAGTAGGTGAGCTTGCAAGTGAGAGCAAGCTCAAGTCAAGAGCTCCCTGATGTGAGCTTTCTAGGTGAGCTACTAGGTGAGCTCCCTGAGTGAGCTGAGTGAGCTAAGTGAGCTGAGTGAGCTCAAGTAAGTGAGCTCAAGGTGAGCTAGTAAGGTGAGCTCTCAAGTGAGCTGTGAGAGTGAGGTGAGCTCAAGTGAGCTCAAGTGAGCTGAGTGAGCTGACTCTAAGGTGAGCTCAGGTGAGCTTGCAAGCTCTAGGTGAGCTCAAGGTGAGCTCCTAGGTGAGCTCTAGTGAGTGAGAGCTCTAGGTGAGCTCTCAAGTGAGCTCTAGTGAGCTCTCCAGAGTGAGCTCAAGGTGAGAGCTCTTGAGAGCTGAGTCAAGCTCAAGGTGAGCTAAGAGTGAGCTCAAGGTGAGCTCAAGGTGAGTGAGCTCAAGTGCAAGGTGAGCTCAAGGTGAGCTCAAGAGTGAGCTCAAGGTGAGTTCAAGGTGAGCTCTTGAGCTCAAGTGAGTGAGCTCTAAGGTGAGCTCTCAAGTGAGCTCAAGTGAGAGCTTAGTGAGCTCTGAGCAAGTGAGAGCTCTCAAGAGTGAGTGAGAGCAAGTGAGCTCCAAGTGAGCTCAGTGAGCTGTGAGCTTAGGTGAGCTCCTGAGTGAGCCAAGTGAGCTCTAGAGTGAGAGCCTCTGAGGTGAGCTACTGGTGAGCTCTTGGTGAGTGAGCTCCAAGAGTGAGAGCTCACAAGCTGAGCTCAGCTCAAGTGAGCTACTCAAGTGAGCTGAGCTGAGTGAGAGCTAGGTGAGTTGCTCCTAGCTGGTGAGCTCCTGAGGTGAGCTGAGCAAGTGAGCTACTCAGTGAGCTCAAGCTCTGGTGAGCTAGCAAAGTGAGCTGAGCTCTGAGAGTGAGAGCTGACTCAAGGTGAGCAAGCTGAGTGAGCTGAAGGTGAGCTCTCAGTGAGCTGAGCAAGGTGAGCTGTGAGAAGTGAGCTCTGAGCTGAGTGAGCTCAAGGTGAGTGAGCTCTGTGAGGAGCTCAGTGAGCCCTAGTGTGAGCTCTAGTGAGCTCTCATGTGAGCTCTAGGTGAGCTCAAGTGAGCTGAGTGAGAGCTCTGTGAGTGAGCTCAAGGTGAGCTGAGCAAGGTGAGAGTGAGCTCAAGGTGAGCTCTGAGTGAGCTCAAGTGCTTCAAGGTGAGCTCCTGAGTGAGCAAGTGAGGTGAGCTCTCTGAGTGAGAGCTGCTTGAGCTCAAGTGAGCTCTCTGAGAGAGCTCCTGAGTGAGCTCTAGGTGAGCTAAGGTGAGCTCCAGGTGAGCTCCTCAAAAAACTCTAGAAGCTCATGCAGTGAGCTACATGAGCTGAGAGCTGACTAGATGTGAGCTCAAGGTGAGCTCAAGGTGAGCTCAAGGTGAGCTGAGCAAGTGAGCTCAAGAGTGAGCTAGGTGAGCTGAGTGAGCAAGTGAGCTGAGCAAGAGAGCTCCAGTGAGCTCTCAAGGTGAGCTGACTAAGTGAGTGAGCTAGTGTGAGCTCTGAGTGAGCTCCCAAAGCTGAGCTGAGCTCTGGTGAGCTCTCATGAGTGAGCTGAGTGAGCTCCAGGTGAGCTCAAGGTGAGCTCTAGGTGGTGAGCTCAAGTGAGTCAAGCTCAGAGCTCAGGTGAGCTCTAGGTGAGTGAGTGAGCTCAAGTGTGAGCTCCAAGGAGAGCTGAGTGAGCTCCCTGAGCTGCCTAGGTGAGCTGAGGTGAGCTCAAGGTGAGCTCAAGGTGAGCTCAAGTCAAGCTGCTGAGTGAGCTCAAGTGAGCTAGCTGAGCTCCAGGTGAGCTCTAGGTGAGCTGAGCTGAGTGAGCTCCTGTGAGTGAGCTAGTGAGAGAGCTACTGAGTGAGAGCTGAGCTCAAAGGTGAGGTGAGCTGAGCTAGTGAGCTCAAGGTGAGAGCAAGTGAGAAGCAAGGTGAGAGCTGAGTGAGCTCAAGTGAGCTCAAGTGAGAGCTCAAGAGTGAGCTATCAAGGTGAGCTCCTGGAAGCTCCAAGGTGAGCTCCATGTGAGCTCCATGTGAGAGCTTGAGTGAGCAAGCTGAGTGAGCTGAGTGAGTCCAGAGAGAGCCTGAGGTGAGCTCAAAGTGAGAGCTCAAGTGAGCTCCAGTGAGCTCAAGTGAGCTCTCTGAGGTGAGCTCAAGAGCTCAAGCTAGGTGAGCTCCTCAAGTGAGCTCCTCAAGGTGAGCTCAAGGTGAGCTCTAGTGTGAGCTCTGAGTGAGCTCCTAGTGTGAGCTCAAGTGAGCTGAGCAAGTCAGTGAGCTGAGCTAGTGAGCTAGTGAGCTCAAGGTGAGCTAAGTGAGTGAGGTGAGCTCTCAAGGAAGCTGAGCTCCTAGGTGAGCTAGCTCAGGTGAGCTCTCTGTGAGCTAGGTGAGCTCAAGTGAGCTCAAGAGAGCTCAAGGCAAGTGAGCTCAAGGTGAGTTCAAGTGAGCTCAAGGTGAGCTCTGAGGTGAGCTCAAGAGTGAGCTCCTCAAGTGAGTTCCCAGTGTGAGTGAGAGCTTGAGTGAGCTCTCACATGAGCTTGGAGTGAGCTCAAGTGAGCTCAAGTGAGCTGATCAGTGAGCTCCTGAGAGCTCCTAGTGAGCTCCTAGTGAGCTGAGTGAGAGCTCCTAGTGTGAGCTCCTAGGTGAGCTCCCAAGAGCTCCCTCTAGGTGAGGTGAGCTCCTGAGTGAGCTCAAGTGAGAGCTCTCTGGTGAGCTCTGCAAGTGAGCTCTCAGTGAGAGCTCAAGGTGAGCTGAGTGAGCTCTGCAGTGAGCTGAGTGAGCTCAGGTGAGCTAGCTAAGTGAGCTCAAGGTGAGCTCAAGGTGAGCTCAAGGTGAGCTGAGCTCAGGCAAGTGAGGTGAGAGCTCAAGGTGAGCTCCTCAGGTGAGCTCCCAAGTGAGCTCTGAGAGCTAGAGTGAGCTCTAGAGTGCTCTAGTGAGTGTGAGCTCTAGGAGCTGAGCTCAAGTGAGCTCTGAGCTGAGCTCCTGAGTGAGCTCAAGTGAGCTCAGGTGAGCTGAGGTGAGCTGAGTGAGCTGAGCTGTGAGCTCTAGGTGAGCTCAAGAGTGAGCTCCAAGTGAGCTGAGAGTGAGCTGAGAGTGTGAGAGCTCAAGGTGAGCTAGAGTCAAGGTGAGCTAGCTCAAGGTGAGCTTCTGAAGTGAGCTCTCAAGGTGAGCTCTCAAGGTGAGCTCAAGTGAGCTGAGCTCAAGTGAGCTCCTGTAGTGAGCTCTAGGTGAGCTCTAGTGGTGAGCTCAAGTGAGCTCTTAGGTGAGCTCCTGAGGAAGAGCTCTAGAGTGAGCTCCAAGGTGAGCTACAGAGTGAGCTAGAGTCAAGAGTGAGCTCAAGGTGAGCTCAAGGTGAGAGCTCAAGTGAGCTCAAGTGAGTGAGGTGAGCTTTCAAGGTGAGAGCTGAGCTGTGAGCTCAGGTGAGCTCAGGTGAGCTGAGCTAAGGTGAGCTCAAGTGAGCTCAGCAAGGTGAGCTCAAGTGAGCTCTCAAGGTGAGCTCTCTGAGAGAGCTGACTGTGAGCTTAGGTGAGCTCAAGGTGAGCTACTCAAGGTGAGAGCTCAAGCTGAGTGAGAAGTGGTGAGTGAGTGAGAGTGAGAGCTCCAAGGTGAGTTGAGCAGTGAGCTGAGAGCTGAGTGAGCTCCTGTGAGTGAGCTCCTCAAGCTGAGTGAGCTAAGGTGAGCTCACAAGTGAGCTCAAGTCAAGCTCCTGGTGAGCTCTGCTGAGAAGGTGAGCCAGGTGAGCTTTAGTGAGTGAGAGTGAGCTCTGAGCTGAGCTGAGTGAGCTCTCAAGTGAGCTACAGGTGAGCTCTGAGGTGAGCTCTCAAGAGGTGAGCTCCAAGAGTGAGCTAAGGTGAGTGAGCTCAAGGTGAGCTTCCTCAGTGAGCTCAAGGTGAGCTCAAGGTGAGAGCTATGTGAGGTGAGCTGTCAGAGTGAGTCTCAAGTGAGCTCAAGTGAGTGAGTGAGCTTGAGTGAGCTCAAGTGAGGTGAGGTGAGCTGAGGTGAGCTCCAGGTGGCAAGAGCTCCAAGTGAGCTACTTGTGAGCTCAAGGTGAGCTCCAGTGAGCTCAACTTGGTGAGAGTGAAGCTCCTGAGTGAAGCTGAGTGAGGTGAGCTCTAGGTGAGTGAGAGCAAGGTGAGAGTGAGGTGAGTGAGCTGAGCTGTGAGCTCTAGAGAGCTCAAGTGAGCTCAAGTGAGCTCAAGGTGAGAGCTAGGTGAGTGAGCTCAAGGTGAGCTCCTAGTGAGCTGTGAGCCCAGTGAGAGTGAGCTCAGTGAAGCTCAAGTGAAGCTGAGCAAGTGAGCTGAGCTCAAGCAAGCTCAGGTGAGCTGAGCTCGAGCTCCTGAGCTGAGCTCAAGTGAGTGAGCTCAAGTGAGTGAGCTGCAGAGTGAGCTCAAAGTGAGCTCAAGTGAGCTCAAGGTGAGCTCTCAAGTGAGCTAAGGTGAGAGTGAGTGAGCTAGGTGAGCTCTAGGTGAGCTCTAGGTGAGCTCAAGTGAGCTCAAGGTGAGCTCTCAAGTGAGTGCTCTGAGTGAGCTCTGAGCTCAAGGTGAGCTCTCAGGTGAGTGAGCCAAGTGAGTGAGCTCCTGAGAGTGAGCTCAAGGTGAGAGCTAGCATGTGAGAGCTCTGAGTGAGTGAGCTCTGAGTGAGCTGAGTGAGAGCTCTAGGTGAGCTCAAGTGAGCTGAAGAGAGAGTGAGCTGAGCAAGTGAGCTCCCAGTGAGAGCTGAGTGAGCTGAGTGAGTGAGAGCTCTGAGTGAGCTCTGAGTGAGAGTGAGCTCAAGTGAGCAAGTGAGTGAGCTCTGGTGAGCTCTCTGTGAGCTCTCAAGTGAGCTGAGCTGAGTGAGCTGTGAGCTGAGCTAGCTAGGTGAGCTCTAGGTGAGCTCTGAGTGAAGTGAGTGAGCTAGGTGAGCTGAGCTACAAGATGAGCTCAAGGTGAGCTCAAGTCAAGTGAGCTGAGCTCAAAGGAGAGCTGAGCTGCAAGCTCTGTGAGCTCTCAAGGTGAGTGAGCTAAGTGAGCTCCCAGAGAGCTTAGGTGAGCTGTGAGTGAGCTCCCAGGTGAGCTTTGAGGTGAGCTCAAGGTGAGTGAGCCTGGTGAGCTCCCAAGTGAGCTACTCAAGGTGAGCTAGCTGTGAGTGAGCTCAAGTGAGCTCAAGTGAGTGAGCTCTGGTGAGCTCAAGGTGAGCTCTAGGTGAGCTCTAGTGAGTGAGCTCCTAGCTGGTGAGCTTCTTGAGCTCTCAAGGTGAGCTAGCTGTGAGCTCCTAGGTGAGCTCTAGTGAGAGAGCTGAGCTCTCAAGTGAGCTCTAGGTGAGCTGAGCTCAAAGTGAGCTCTCTGAGCTAGTGAGCTCAAGTGAGCTCTGAGTGAGCTCTGAGGTGAGCTACTGAGTGAGCTACAAAGTGAGCTCAAGAGTGAGCAAGTGAGAGTGAGGTGAGCTCAAGGTGAGTTCAAGGTGAGCTCAAGGTGAGTCAAGAGTGGCAAAGAGTGAGCTCTGTAGGTGAGCTCCTAGGTGAGTTCCCATGTGAGTTACTGATGAGAGCTCAGCTCAGCTCAACTTGAGAGCTGATCGGTGAGCTCCTAAGAAGAGCTCCTAGTGAGAGAGCTACTGCAAGTGAGCTACTTGGTGAGCTGAGCTCTAGTGAGTGAGCTCCCAAGTGAGCTCCCTAGGTGAGCTCCCGAGTGAGAGCTCCAAGGTGAGCTCCCTAGGTGCTCCTCAAGATGAGAGCTCACGGTGAGCTCACTGAGTGAGCTCTGAGTGAGCCTAGTGAGCTCCTAGGTGAGCTGAAGAGTGAGCTACTAGCTACTGAGAGCTCCCAAGGTGAGCTCCTAGAGTGAGCTCCAGGTGCTCAGAGAGCTTGAGTGAGCTAAGTGAGAGCTGAGCTCAAAGTGCTCAAGGTGAGCTGGTGAATGAGCTCAAGGTGAGTCAAGCAAGTGAGCTCTCAGAGTGAGCTCAAGTGAGTGTGAGTGAGCTTCATGTGTGAGCTCCAAGTGAGCTTGGCAAGTGAGCTCCTTGAGTGAGCTCCTGGTGAGCTTTTAGTGAGCTCTGAGTGAGCTGAGCTGAGTGAGCTCAGAGTGAGCTCAAGTGAGAGCTCAAGGTGAGCTCAAGGTGAGCTATTAGGTGAGCTCCTAGGTGAGTTTTTGGGAAAGCTCTCAAGCTCAAGCTCAATGTGAGCTGAGCTGAGAGTGAGCTCTGGTGAGCTTCAGGTGAGCTCCTAGGAGAGCTCTAGCTAGTGAGCTCCTAGGTGAGCTGAGCAAAGGTGAGCTCCAGAGAGCTGCAAGAGCTCGAGTGAGCTTAGGTGAGCTCTCAGTGAGCTACAGTGAGCTACAAGTGAGCAAGGTGAGCTGACCAAGGTGAGCTCAAGGTGAGAGCAAGGTGAGCAAAGTGAGAGCTCAAGTGAGAGCTCTGAGTGAGCTCTGAGTGAGCTCCTGTGAGTGAGCTCTGAGAGTGAGCCTGAGGTGAGCTCAGAGTGAGCTCTGAGGTGAGCTCAGAGTGAGCTCAACTGAGCTGATGAGTGAGCTCCTCTGGTGAGCTGAGGTGAGCTCTAGAGTGAGAGCTGAGCTCAAGGTGAGCCAAGTGAAAGCTCCCAGGTGAGCTCTGAGGTGAGCCAGTGAGCAAGTGAGCTCCTGGTGAGCTCCTGGTGAGTGAGCTCAAGTGAGCTCAAGTGAGCTCTCTAGGTGAGCTCTGAGTGAGCTCCCTAGTGAGAGTGAGCTCCCTAGTGAGCTACTTGGAGAGCTTTGATGTGACTCTGAGGTGAGACCAGGTGAGCTACAAGGTGAGCTCAACTCAAGGTGAGCTGAGTGAGTGAGCTTAGCAAGCTCAAGCTGAGCTCAAGTGAGCTCAAGGTGAGCTGTAAGGTGAGAGGTGAGCAAGTGAGTGAGCTCGTGGTGAGTGAGCTCCAATGTGTGAGAGCTCAAGTGAGCTCCCTGGTGAGCTAGGAGTGAGCTGAGTGAGCTCAGGTGAGCTGAGCTGAGAGTGAGCTCTGAGGTGAGCTCTCAAGCAAGTGAGCTCAAGAGAGAAGCTCTGGTGAGCTGAGCTCTAGTGAGGTGAGCTCAAGGTGAGCTTTAGGTGAGCTCTGAGGTGAGCTCTGAGTGAAGCTGAGTGAGCTGAGTGAGCTCAAGCTGAGCTGAGCTGAGGTGAGCTAGCCTAAGGTGAGCTCAGAGAGCTCAAGGTGAGCTCTGGTGAGCTGAGTGCTCAAGGTGAGCTCAAGGTGAGCTCTGTGAGGTGAGCTCTGAGAGTTGAGCAAGGTGAGCTCAGGTGAGTGATGAGCTAAGGTGAGTTCTCAAGGTGAGTGAGCTAAGGTGAGCTCTAGCTAGGTGAGTTCAAGGTGAGTTACTTGAGGTGAGTTTGACTGAGTGAGCTGAGCTGAGCAGTGAGCTCTGTGAGGTGAGCTACTTGAGTGAGCTCTCTGTGAGCTCCAGAGCTCTAGAGTGAGCTCCAGGTGAGAGCAAGTGAGTGAGCTAGTGTGAGCTCCAAGGTGAGCTACAAGGTGAGCTACAAGGTGAGCTCCAGTGGTGAGCTCTCAAGTGAGCTCTCAGTGAGCTCCCAGTGTGAGCTGAGCTCTTGAGTGAGCTCCTCAGAGTGAGCTCTCCAAGTGAGCTTAAGTGAGCTCAAGGTGAGCTCAAGGTGAGCAAGCTGAGTAAGTGAGTGAGAGCTCAAGTGAGCTCTGAGTGAGTGAGTCCTAAGAGCTCTAGTGAGCTGAGCTCTAGAGTGAGCTCTCAAGGTGAGCTCAGGTGAGCAAGAGTGAGCTCTGTGAGCTCCTCAAGGTGAGCTCAAGGTGAGAGAGCTGAGCTCAGTGAGTGAGCTCCTAGAGTGAGCTGAGCTAGAGCTCTCTGAGGTGAGCTCAGTGAGAGTCTCAAGAGTGAGCTGTGAGCTGTCAAGAGCTCAGGTGAGAGCTGAGGTGAGCTCAGAGAGAGCTGAGCCAAGAGCTACTAGGTGAGTGAGTGAGCTTGTGAGCTCAAAGTGAGAGCTGAGTGAGCTCTCCTGAGTGAGCTCTGAGTGAGCTCAGCTAGGAGAGAGCTGAGCTCAAGGTGAGCTCCTCAGGTGAGCTCTAGTGAGCTCTGAGTGAGCTCTAGGTTGAAGGTGAGTTGAGGGAAGTGCTTCCAAGTGAGCTCTGAGGTGAGCTCTCTCAGTGAGCTTCCAGTGAGCTCTGGTGAGCTGAGCTGAGAAAGAGCTCCTCAAGGTGAGCTCCCAGTGAGGTGAGCTCTCAAGTCAAGCTCAAGCTGAGCTCAAGTGAGCTCAGGTGAGCTCTCAGAGTGAGTGAGCTGAGCTGAGCTGAGCTGGTGAGAGCTCTCAAGTGAGCTCAAGAGTGAGCTCTAAGTGAGCTAGCATGGTGAGCTCTGATAGTGTGAGCTGAGTGAGCTACAGTGTGAGCTCTCTAGAGTGAGCTCTGAGCTGAGTTCTCAAGGCTCAAGTGAGCTAAAGAGAGCTGAGAGTGACCTTGAGCTGAGCTCTGAGAGTGAGCTGAGTGAGCTCTCAAGAGTGTGGTGAGTGAGCTCCTAGTGAGCTGAGCTCCTAAGATGTGAGGTGGTGAGCTGCTAGTGAGCTGAGCTACTCAAGTGAGCTAGGAGCTCAGTGAGAGCTTGAGTGAGCTCAAAGAGTGAGCTAGTGAGTGAGCTCTAGAGAGCTCAGGTGAGCTGATGAGCTCCAAGTGAGCTGAGGTGAGCTCAAGTGAGAGCTCCTCAAGTGAGAGCTCAAGTGAGCTGATGTAGTGTGAGCTAGCTCAAGTGAGCTAGCTCTCAAGTGAGCTCCTGGTGAGCTCACTGAGTGAGCTCAAGTGAGCTCTAGAGAGCTGAGTGAGCTACCAAGGTGAGCTCCTAGTGAGCTGAGCAAGGTGAGAGCTCTAGGTGAGAGCTGGTGAGCTCAGAGAGCTCAAGGTGAGCCTCAGTGAGCTCTAGGTGAGCTGAGCTCTAGGTGAGCTGTCAAGAGAGCTCTGAGAAGAGAGGTGAGCTGAGTGAGTGAGTTAGCTCCCAGTGAGCTCTAGGTGAGCTGAGCTGAAGTGAGCTCAAGGTGAGCTCAAGTGAGAGCTCAGTGAGCTAGCTCAAGCTGAGAGAGCTGAGGTGAGCTGAGCTCCCTGGTGAGCTCCTGGTGAGCTCACTAAGCTCTGAGCCTCCTAGCTGAGCTCACCATGAGAGTTGAGCTAGTGAGTGAGCTCAATGAGTGAGCTGAGCTCAAGGTGAGCTGAGTGAGAGCTCAAGGTGAGCTCATTTGAGTGAGTGAGCTGAGCTGCAAGAGGTGAGCTAGCAAGGTGAGCTCAGGTGAGAGCCTGTAAGTGAGCTCCTATGAGTGAGCTCTTGGTGAGCTGCTCAAGGTGAGCTGAGTGAGCTCAGGTGAGCTCAAGTGAGCTACTAGGTGAGCAAGTGAGCTCCAGAGTGAGCTCTAAGTGAGTGAGCAAGTGCAAGCAAGCTCAAGAGTGAGCTCAAGTGAGCTCTCAGTGAGCTCCTGGTGAGCTCCTCAGTGAGCTGAGGTGAGCTCCTAGGTGAGAGCTGAGGTGAGCTCCTAGGTGAGCTCAAGTGAGTGAGCTATCGTAATGTGATCTCTGAGAGTGAGAGTGAGCTAGTGAGCTCAATGAGCTCAAGGTGAGCTCTGCAAGTGAGCTCAAGGTGAGCTGAGGTGAGAGTGAGCTCAAGGTGAGCTCAAGTGAGCTCTCAAGGTGAGCTCTGTGAGTGAAGTGAGCTCAAGTGAGAGCTGAGCTCAAGTGAGCTAGTGTGAGTGAGCTAGAGTGAGTTTGACTTGAGGTGAGCTGCTAGGTGAGCTCCAAAGAGAGCTCTCAAGGTGAGCTCCTCAAGGTGAGCTCTCAAGTGAGCTACTGAGGTGAGCTGAAGGTGAGCTCTTGAGCAAGTGAGCTCAAGTGAGTGAGCTCTGGTGTGAGCCTAAGTGAGCTCCCAAGTGAGCTCCTAGGTGAGCTACTTGGTGCTCCTCAAGTGAGCTCAGAGTGAGCTACTTGAGTGAGCTCAAGTGAGCTCAAGCAAGAGAGCTACTTGGTGAGCTCAAGAGTGAGCTCAAGGTGAGCTCACTAGTGAGCTCCTCTAGGTGAGAGCTGAGGTGAGCTCCTGAGAGCTAGTTAGTGAGTGAGCTCCCAGCTTGAGCAGTGAGCTTGGGTGAGCTCTCAGTGAGCTAGTGAGAAGTGAGCTGAGCTGAGTGAGTGAGCTAGCTGGTGAGACTGAGCTGAGTGAGCTGAGCTGGCAATGAGCTCAAGGTGAGCTAGCAAGGTGAGCTCTCTCAGAGAGTGAGCTCAAGGTGAGTGAGCTGTGTGAGCTGAGTGAGCTCTCATGTGAGTGAGCTCCAGTGAGCTTTGAGGTGAGCTTTTAGGTGAGCTCCCATGTGAGTTTTAGGGTGAGCTACTTGATGAGCTCCTGGTGAGCTCAAGATGAGAGCTCAAGGTGAGCTCTGAGTGAGTGAGTGAGCAAGAGTGAGCTGAGCTGAGTGAGTGAGAGCTCAAGGTGAGCTCTCAGAGGTGAGCTCAGTGAAGCTCAGTGAGGTGAGCTGCTGAGTGAGCTCCTCAGGTGAGCTCTGAGTGAGCTCAAGTGAGAGCTCAAGCTGAGCTGAGCTGAGCTTGATGAGCTCAAGGTGAGCTCTAGGTGAGCTCTGTGAGCTGAGCTGAGGTGAGCTTCAAGGTGAGCTCTGTGAGCTCAGAGGTGAGCTCAAGGTGAGGCTGAGCTCAAGGTGAGCTAGCAAGGTGAGCTCAAGGTGAGCTTCAAGTGAGCTCAAGGTGAGCTCTGAGCTCAAGGTGAGAGCTCAGGTGAGCTCCAAGGTGAGCTCTCAAGTCAAGTGAGCTCAAGGTGAGCTCTGAGCTCTGAGCTGAGCCTGAGTGAGCTGAGAAGTGAGCTCAGAGTGAGAGTGAGTGAGTGAGCTCCTAGGTGAGCTCTAGGTGAGCTCTAGTGAGCTCCCAAGTGAGCTACTTGGTGAGCTCCCTGTGAGTGTGTCCCGGTGAGCTACTCGGTGTGAGCTCACAAGTGAGAGCTCACAAGTGACTCTCAAGCTACTGGTGAGCTACTGTGAGCTCCAGGTGAGCTCCCTGAGTGAGCTAGTTAGGTGAGCTTAGGTGAGCTCCTAGGTGAGCTACTGAGAGAGCTGAGCTAGTGAGCTACTTGATGTGAGCTCTCAAGGTGAGCTCTCGTAAGTGAGCTCTGAGGTGAGTGAGGTGAGCTCAAGGTGAGCTCAAGGTGAGTGAGCTCAAGGTGAGCTCAAGGTGAGCTAGCAAGGTGAGCTTAGTGAGCTGAGTGTGAGCTAAGCTGGTGAGTTTAGCTCAGTGAGAGTTGAGGTGAGCTCCCAGTGAGTTTTTGAGCTCTGCTGAGCTCCTCAGGTGAGCTCTCAAGTGAGCTCTGGTGAGAGCAAGGTGAGGTGAGTGAGCTGAGCAAGGTGAGCTCAAGGTGAGCTCCTGGTGAGTTTCAGTGAGCTGAGTTGAGCTGAGCTCAAGATGAGCTGAGGTGAGCTAGGTGAGCTCTTGAGTGAGCTCCTATGAGCTCTAGGTGAGCTACTCAAGTGCTGAGTGTGAGAGTGAGCTTTGAGCTCAAAGTGTGCTCAAGGTGAGCTTACAAGTCAGAGCTGAGTGAGCTCAAGTGAGCTCAAGGAGGTGAGTTGAGCTGAGCTGAAGGAGAGCTCAAGTTCAAGAGGTGAGCTCCAAGGTGAGCTCAAGGTGAGCTCTCAGAGGTGAGCTCAAGTGTGAGCTGAGCTGAGCTTGAGCTGAGCTCAGAGTGAGCTCCCAGAGTGAGCTCTCTGAGTGAGCTGAAGCTACTGAGTGAGTGAGGTGAGCTCCTAGGTGAGCTACTAGGTGAGCTCCCAAGTGAGAGCTCCCAAGTGAGCTCCCTGGTGAGCTCCCAGTGAGCTCTGAGGTGAGCTCCTGGTGAGCTCAAGTGAGCTCCAGGTGAGCTCAAAGTGAGCTCCAAGGTGAGCTCTAGTGAGCTGCTAGGTGAGCTCCTAGGTGAGTTAGTGAGAGCCTAGAGTGAGCTAGGTGAGCTACTTAGGTGAGCTCAACTGAGCAAGGTGCTACTCTGAGGTGAGCTACTGGTGAGCTATCAGGAAGCTGAGCTCAGTGAGTGAGCTGCAAGTGAGCTGAGTGAGTGAGTCAAGGTGAGCTGAGTGAGCTCAAGGTGAGCTAGTGAAGTGAGCTCCAAGTGAGCTCCCATGTGAGCTGAGTGAGTGAGGTGAGCTCACTGTGGTGAGCTCCCAGGTGAGCTCAGAGTGTGCTACTGAGTGAGCTGAGCTCTGTGAGCTCCAAGTGAGCTCCTAGGTGAGCTCAAGGTGAGCTCTCAGGTGAGCTAGCTAGGTGAGCTCCAGAGAGAGCTGAAGTGAGCTTCAAGGTGAAGGTGAGCTCTGAGTGAGCTCAAGCTCAAGGTGAGCTGTGTGCTCTAGGTGAGCTCTAGGTGAGTGAGCTCAAGCTCCTAGGTGAGCTAGCTGAGTGAGAGCTGCTCAAGGTGAGCTCCTCAAGTGAGCTGAGCTCTCAGGTGAGAGCAAGTGAGCAAGGTGAGAGCTGAGTGAGCTCAAAGGTGAGCTCTCAGGTGAGCTCTGAGGTGAGTGAATGAGCTACTGAGAGAGCTGAGTGAGAGCAAGGTGAGCTCAAGGTGCTTGTAAGGTGAGCTCCAAGGTGAGTTCCAAGAGTGAGCTCCTAGGTGAGCTCCTAGAGTGAGCTCTTGAGTGAGCTGAGTGAGCTCAACTCTGAGCTCGGTGAGCTCCTAGAAGAGCTTGAAGTGAGTGAGCTACTGAAAGAGCTAGTGAGCTCCCTGGTGAGCTCTAAGTGAGCTCCTTGAGTGAGCTCCCAGGTGAGCTACTTGGTGAGCTCAAGTGAGCTCCTCAGGTGAGCTACTGGTGAGCTCAAGTGAGCTCTCTGAGGTGAGCTCTACTTGGTGAGCTCTAGTGAGGTGAGCTCCAAGTGAGCTACAAGGTGAGCTCCTAGGTGAGCTACCCTGGTGAGCTACTTCAAGGTGAGCTAAGGTGAGCTCAATGAGCTCAAGGTGAGCTCAAGGTGATGAGCTGAGCAAGGTGAGCTCCAAGGTGAGCTGAGGTGAGTGAGCTGAGCAAGTGAGTGAGCTCAAGTGAGCTCTGTGTCTCAAGAGCTCTTGTGAGCTCCCAGTGAGCTCAAGCTGAGAGTGAGCTCAGTGAGAGCTGAGTGAGTGAGCTCTCTGAGTGAGTCAGAGGTGAGCTCTCAAGTGAGTGAGCTCTCAAGGTGAGCTCTCAGTGAGCTCAAGGTGAGCTGTCAAGTGAGCTCTAGGTGAGCTCCTAGAGTGAGCTCTCTAGTGAGCTGAGTCTTGAAGGAGCAAGCTACTCAGTGAGCTCCTAGGTGAGCTCAAGGTGAGCTCTAGGTGAGCTCTTGTGAGAGACTGAGGTGAGCTGAGCTGAGGTGAGCTAGCTCAAGGTGAGCTAGGTGAGCTAGGTGAGCTCAAGGTGAGCTTGAGGTGCTCAAGGTGAGCTAAGGTGAGGTGAGCTGCAAGGTGAGCTCAAGGTGAGCTAGCAAGGTGAGCTCCTAGGTGAGCTCCCAGTGTGAGCTCTCTCCGTGAGCTGAGCTGACTGAGGTGAGCTCCAAGGTGAGCTAGGTGAGCTACTGTGAGCTGAGGTGAGCTCCAAGAGTGAGCTCCCAAGTGAGCTACAGGTGAGCTCCTTGGTGAGCCCTAGGTGAGCTAGCTGAGTGAGCTCCTAAGTGAGCTACTAGTGAGCTCCCTAGGTGAGCCAAGAGCTGAGCTACTGAGTGAGCTCTCAAGTGAGCTCAAGTCTCTACTCAAGGTGAGCTACTAGGTGAGCTCTAGGTGAGCTCTAGTAGTGAGCCAGGTGAGTGAGCTAGTGAGTGAGCTCCCTAGGTGAGCTACTTGGTGAGCTACATGATGAACTCTGAGGTGAGCTACTACTAGATGAGCTCAAGGTGAGTTCAAGGTGAGTGAGCTCAAGTGTGCTCCAAGTGAGCTCAAGAGCTCAAGTGAGAGCTCAAGGTGAGCTGAAAGAGTGAGCTCCCATGTGATTTAGCAAGGTGAGCTCTTAGTGAGCTAGAGTGAGCTTGAGCTCTAGTGAGCTAGCCTGAGGTGAGCTCTGGTGAGCTCTCAGAGTGAGCTCCTGAGTGTGAGCTCCAAGGTGAGCTCAAGTGAGCTGAGTCAAGTGCTCAAGCAAGTGTGAGTGTGAGGTGAGCTCCAGTGAGCTCCTAGTGAGCTCTGCAAGTGAGCTACTGAAGGTGAGCTCCTCAAGTGAGCTTCAAGTGAGCTGAGAGGTGAGCTCTAGTGTGAGCTCTCTGAGGTGAGCTCGTGAGCTCTGAGTGAGAGCTCAAGGTGAGCTGAGCCAAGGTGAGCTCAAGTGAGCTTGAGTAGTAGGTGAGCTCAAGGTGAGCTCTGAAGTGAGCTCAAGCTCAAGTGAGCTCAAGCTGAGGTGAGCTCTGAGGTGAGCTCCCAAGAGTGAGCTCCTAGGTGAGCTCTTAGGTGAGCTGAGTGAGCTCAAAGCTTGCAATCTCTGAGTCTTAATGTGAGCTACAGAGTGAGAGCTAATGAGCTGAGGTGAGTGAGTGAGGTGCTCAAGCCAAGGTGAGCTGAGCCAAGGTGAGCTCAAGGTGCAAGTCTCTGAGTCAAGGTGAGCTCAAGGTGAGTTAGCAAGGTGAGCTCAGTGAGCTTTCAAGGTGAGAGCTCCTGAGTGAGCTCTAGGTGAGCTCAACTCAAGTGAGCTCAATCTGAGTGAGCTGAGCTGAGTGAGCTCTCTGAGAGCTCAGGTGAGAGCCCAGGTGAGCTCCTGAGGTGAGCTCCTAGGTGAGCTCTGGTGAGCTCAAGTGAGCTCTGGTGAGCTCCCTGAGGTGAGCCTCAGGTGAGCTCAAGTGAGCTCAGTGAGCTCTCAAGGTGAGCTACAAGGTGAGCTCAAGAGCTCTGAGTGAGCTACTTGGTGAGCTCCTAGGTGAGCTCCTGTGAGTGAGCTCTAGGTGAGAGCTCTAGGTGAGCTCTCTCGAGGTGAGCTCTGAGCTGAGCTCAAGGTGAGCTCAAGTGAGCTCAAGGTGAGTGAGCTTAGGTGAGCTCAAGGTGAGCTCTAGGTGAGCTGAGTGCAAGGTGAGAGCTTGAGCTCAAGGTGAGCTCTGAGCTCAGGTGAGCTCAAGTGAGTGAGCTGGTGAGCTCAAGTGAGCTCAAGAGTGAGCTGGCAAGGTGAGCTCAAGTCAAGCTCTCCTGAGAGCTCTAGGTGAGCTCCCAGGTGAGCTGAAGTCTAGCTCAAGTGAGTTCCGTGAGTGAAGGTGAGCTCTAGGTGAGCTAGCTCAAGTGAGCTCAAGTGAGCTCTGAGCTGAGTGAGCTCTCAGGTGAGCTCAAGTGTGAGCAGTGAGCTCAAGGTGAGCTGAGCAGCTCGAGTGAGCTCAGAGTGAGCTCAAGGTGAGCTCTGTGAGCTGAGCAAGCTAGGTGAGCTCAAGTGAGCTCTTGTGAGCTGTCAGGTGAGCTAGCTCCTGAGCTGAGGTGAGCTCTACTGAGGTGAGCTCCCAAGTGAGCTCAGGTGAGGTGAGCTCGAAAGCTCTAAGTGAGAGCTCAAGGTGAGCTCAAGGTGAGCTCTGCAAGTGAGTGAGCTCAGTGAGTCCTAGGTGAGCTCCTAGGTGAGCTGAGTTGACTCAAGGTGAGCTACTGAGCTCAGGTGAGCTCAACTCAGGTGAGCTTGACTTGCAAGAGAGAGCTGAGCTACTGAGTGAGAGTGAGCTGAGTGAAGCTGAGCTGAGCAAGGTGAGCTCAGAGTGAGCAAGAGAGCCAAGTGAGCTCCCAGGTGAGAGCTCAAAGGAGCTACTTAGGTGAGCTGAGCAAGGTGAGTTAGCTCTTGAGCAGTGAGCTCTGAGTTGAGCTGAGCTGACTAGGTGAGCTTACCAAGGTGAGCTCGGTGAGTGAGCTCAAGTGAGCTCTCTGAGTGAGCTGAGGTGAGCTCCTAGGAAGCTACTCAGTGAGCTCAGGTGAGCTACTCAAGTGAGCTCTAAGGTGAGCTACTCTAGGTGAGCTACTGAGTGAGCTCAAGGTGAGCCTTAGCTCAAGGTGAGCAAGGTGAGCTCAAGTGAGCTCTAAGGTGAGGTGAGCTTGAGGTGCTGAGCTCCAAGTGAGCTCTGTGTAAAGCTGAGCTAGTGACCTGAGCTGGTGAGCTCTCAGTGAGCTGAGTGAGTGAGCTCTCTAGTGAGTGAGCTCAGGTGAGCTCAAGGTGAGCTCCTGTGAGTGAGCCTCCCTGAGCTGAGCAAGTGAGCTCAAAGTGAGCTCTTGAGCAAGGTGAGCTCCTAGTGAGCTCACTGGTGAGCTCCAATGAGCAGAGCTCAAGCTAGCTGAGGTGAGCTCATGGTGAGCTCCTCAGTGAGCTCAAGGTGAGCTCCTGAGGTGAGAGCAAGCTCCAAGCTGAGCTCAAGCTCAGGTGAGCTAGACTTAGGTGAGCTCACAGTGTGAGAGCTCAAGGTGAGCTCAAGTGAGGAAAGCTGAGCTTGAGAGTGAGCTCAGAGAGAGCTGAGCTCCCTAGTGAGCTCACTGAGAGCTTCCAAGGTGAGCTCAAGTGAGCTCAAGTGAGCTGACAAGTGAGCTCCCAAGAGATCTCACCTAGTGAGCTGAGCCTTAGGTGAGCTCACCTCAGTGAGAGCTCCAGTGAGCCTAGGTGAGCTCACCTAGAGTGAGCTCTAGTGAGAGCTCAAGCTGATGAGCTGAGCTCAGTGAGCTGAGCTCCAAGAGTGAGCTCAAGTGAGCTCACTGTGAGCTCCTGTGACTCTGAGCTCAAGAGTGAGCTCAAGGTGAGCCTCCTAGTGAGCTCTCCTGAGGTGAGCTCCTAGGAGAGCTCCCTAGAGTGAGCTACTGAGTGAGCTAAGGTGAGCTCACAGGTGAGCTGAGCTGAGTTGCTCAAGCTGACTCCTGTGAGTGAGAGTGAGCTCTCACCAAGTGAGCTGACAAGGTGAGCTTTGAGCTGAGCTGACCAAGTGAGCTGAGCTAGGTGAGCTCTTGAGTAGCTTCTACTTAGTGAGCTCTCTTGAGAGTCTCCCGAGGTGAGCTCAGTGAGCTCAAAGTGAGCTCAAAGTGAGCTCCAAGTGAGAGCTTGAGCTCAAGCTGAGTGAGCTGACTTAGAGTGAGCTCCTGAGTGAGCTACTCTAGAGTGAGCTTGAGTGAGTGAGCTACTTGGTGAGCTCAAAGTGAGCTGAGCCTAGTGAGCTCAAGGTGAGCTCTCTTGAGTGAGATCTACTTAGAGCTGTGAGCTGAGTGAGCTACCTAGTGAGCTCCTAGTGAGCTCTCAAGAGCTGAGCTCTGTCAAGCTGAGCTCAAGGTGAACTCAGGTGAGCTCAGGTGAGTGAGCTCTCAAGTGAGCTCTCCAAGGTGAGCTCTCAAGGTGAGATTACTTAAGGTGAGCTGAGTGAGCTCTGAGTGAGCTAGAGCTGAGCTGAGCTCCTAGAGGTGAGTAGAGAGCAAGTGAGCTCTTGAGCTAGTGAGCTCAAAGTGAGCAAGTGAGAGCAGGTGCTCTCAAGGTGAGAAGCTGAGTGAGCTGCTTGGTAAAAGCTCCATGGTGAGCTGAGCTGAGTGAGCTTATGAGGCTGAACCTTAGGTGAGCTGAGCTGTGAGCTGAGCTCAGAGAGCTCCGAGTGAGCTCAGTGAGCTACTGAGCTGAGCTAGGTGCTAGTGAGCTATCAGTGAGCTCACTTGGTGAGCTCAAGGCCAAGTGAGCTCACTCAAGCTAAGCTGAGCTGAGAGCTCAACTGTGAGCTCACTTAGGTGCTGAGCTCAGTGAGCTGAGCTCACCAAGTGAGCTCACAGAGAGTGAGCTTTCAAGGTGAGCTAACTGAGCTGAGCTACTCTATAGAGAGAGCTCAAGGTGAGCTCTCTCAGAGTGAGCTCAGCTCAGTGAGCTGCTAGCTCTGCAAGTGAGCTACTCAAGAGCTCACCTAAGGAGCTACCAAAGTGAGCTCTCTGAGGAGCTCTCAAGAGAGCTCCAAGTGAGAACTGACTGGTGAGCTCTCCTGTGAGCTCTCTAGTGAGCTCACTGAGCTCATTGGTGAGCTCCTGAGTGAGCTCCTAAGGTGAGCTCCATGAGCTGAGCTCAAGTGAGCTCAAAGGTGAGCTCACCTGAAAGCTCACTCAAGAGCTCAGCTAGGAGCTCTTCTAGTTGAGCTCTGTGAGTGAGCTCACCAAGTGATGAGGTGAGCTAGTGAGAGCTCAAGCTGAGCTCAAGTCTCACCTGAGGTGAGCTCCTGAGTGAGCTACTCAAGTGAGCTTCTCAAGGTGAGCAAGGTGAGCTCAAGGTGAGCTGGTGAGCTCAAGGTGAGCTTAAGAAGCTCTACTGAGTCAAGTGAGCTCCAGGTGAGCTTGAGCTCTGAGAGAGCTCAACTGAGCTTTGAGCTTCCAAGTGAGCTCTAGGTGAGCTCAGAGAGTGAGCTCACTCAGGTGAGCTCAAAGGTGAGAGATCTGGGAGAGAGCTGAGTGAGCTCAAGTGAGCTCTAGTGTGAGCTCCTGAGGTGAGCTCTCCTGGTGAGCTCCCAGGTGAGCTATGAGCTCAGTGAGCTCACAGGTGAGAGCTCTGAGTGAGTGAGCCAGTGAGTGAGCTCCTGAGCTAAGCTCCCAGGTGAGCTCTGGGAGAGCTTACCAAGGTGAGCTCTCAAGGTGAGCTGAGCTCAAGTGAGTGAGCTCAGAGTGAGCTTCAGGTGAGTGAGCTAGAGCTCAAGTCAAGCTCTGAGCTGTGAGCTGGTGAGCTAGCTCAAGTGAGCTCAAGGTGAGCTACTGAGTGAGCTCAGGTGAGCTGAGCTCAAGTGAGTGAGCTCAAGGTGAGCTCCAAGTGAAGCTGAACTGATGAGAGCTCTCTAGTGAGCTCAAGGTGAGCTCAAGGAGCTCAAGGTGAGCTGAGAGCTGAGAGCTCAAGGTGAGCTCAAGGTGAGCTCACCTAGGTGAGCTCTCAAGGTGAGCTCCCAAGTGTGAGTCTCCTGAGTCAAGGTGAGCTCAAGTGAGCTCAAGGTGCTCTCAGTGTGAGCTCACTGAGTGAGCTCAGTGAGCTCTAGGTGAGCTCACTCAGGTGAGCTCTAGTGTGAGCTCAAGGTGAGAGCTCTCAGTGAGTGAGCTAGCTAGAGTGAGCTACTCTAGTCAAGCTGAGCTGAGCTCAAGCTCTCAAGCTGAGCCCTAGGTGAGCTGAGTGAGCTCAAGGTGAGAGCTTTCAAGGTGAGCTAGGTGAGAAGAGCTCTAGAGTGAGCTCTGAGCTGAGCTAGGTGAGTGAGCTGAAGTGAGCTGTGAGTGGTGAGCTGAGCCAAGGTGAGCTCACTGTGAGAGCTCAAGTGAGCTCCTAGGAAGCTCTGAAGTGAGCTCACTGTGAGAGCTCAGGTGAGCTCCTGAGTGAGTGAGAGGTGAGCTCCAAGTGAGCTCTTAGCCAAGTTACCTTGAGAGCTCAATGAGAGCAAGGCTGAGCTAGGTGAGAGCTCTGAGTGAGCTGAGCTAGCTGAGCTCGGGTAGAGCTCTAGGTGAGCTCAGGTGAGCTCCCAAGTGAGCTGAGTGTGAGCTCAAGTGAGCTCTGAGATGAGCTCAAGGTGAGCTCACTCAAGCTGTGAGCTCTCCAAGCTCCTCAAGAGTGAGCTCCAAGTGAGCTCCAAGTGAGCTCAAGGTGAGTGAGCTACTAGGTGAGCTCAAGGTGAGCTACTAGGTGAGCTACTTAGTGAGCTACAAGGTGAGCTGCTCAGGTGAGCTGAAGTGAGCTCAAGGTGAGCTCAAGGTGAGCTAAGGTGAAGCTCAAGGTGAGCTCTAGGTGAGAAGCTGAGTGAGGTGAGCTGAGCTCTGTAGGTGAGCTCATAGGTGAGCTTTCAGGTGAGCTCAAGATGAGCTTGGTGAGCTCGAGTGAGCTCCTTGAGTGAGCTACTTGAGGTGAGCTACTGTGAGCTGAGGTGCTCCTCAAGTTGAGCTCTGGGTGCAAGCTGAGCAAGTGAGCTCAAGGTGAGCTCCTCAAGAGTGAGTGAGTCAGTGAGCTCTAGTGAGTAAAGCTCAAGTGAGCTTCTAGGTGAGCTCCTCCTAGGTGAGCTACTTTCTGAGCTCCCAGCTGAGCTCCTAGGTGAGCTCAGTGAGCTGAGCCTAGTGAGCTCCAAGGTGAGCTTGCTCAAGTGAGCTCAAGGTGAGCTCTAAGGTGAGCTACTAGTGAGCTCAAGGTGAGAGCAAGGTGAGTGGCAAGGTGAGCTCAAGGTGAGTTAGCAAGGTGAGCTCAAGGTGAGTGAGCTCAAGGTGAGCTCTCAAGTGAGCTACTTGAGGTGAGAGCTCCAGGTGAGCTCAACTGAGCTGTGAGGTGAGCTCCAGAAGAGCTACTGAGTGAGCTAGTGAGCTGAAGCTGGGAGAGCTGAGCTCAGGTGAGCTCCTAGGTGAGTGAGCTCCAAGGTGAGCTGACTAAGTGAGCTGAGCTTGGTGAGCTCTCAAGTGAGCTCCTCAAGTGAGCTACTAGTGAGTGAGCTCACAAGTGAGCTCAAGTCAGCTCTAAGTGAGCTACTGTGTGAGCTCCTAGTGTGAGTGAGCCTGTTAGGTGAGCTCCCAAGGTGAGCTACTAGTGAGCTGGTGAGCTCTCAATGAACTCCAAGGTGAGAGGTGAGCTGAGTGAGCTCAAGGTGAGTTGGAAAGTTGGCAAGGTGAGCTTTCTCAAGAGCTGAGCTCAAGGTGAGCTCCAAGGTGAGCTCAAGTGTGAGCTCCTGAGCTGAGCCCTGAGGTGAGCTCCAAGGTGAGCTTAGGTGAGCTACTGTGGTGAGCTCTTGAGTGAGCTCGTGAGTGAGCTCTGTGAGTGAGCTAGGTGAGTGAGTTCTCTCTGAGTGAGCTCAAGTGAGAGCTGAGGTGAGCTCAAGGTGAGCTCCTAGGTGAGAGAGTGAAAGCTGAGCTCCTAGTGAGCTCTCATGTGAGCTCTAGGTGAGCTCTAGGTGAGCTCTCTAGTGTGAGCTCAAGGTGAGCTCAGCTGAGGTGAGCTACAGGTGAGCTCAAGGTGAGCTCTCAAGAGTGAGCTTATGTGAGCTCTAATGAGCTCAAGGTGAGAGCTAGGTGAGTGAGCTCAAGGTGAGTTGAGAAAGGTGAGCTCAAGGTGAGCTCAAGGTGAGCTATTAGGTGAGCTTCTAGTGAGCTCCTAGGTGAAGCTCAAGTGAGTGAGCTCCATGTGAGCTCCTCAGGTGAGCTCAACTGGTGAGAGCTCTCAAGGTGAGCTCCCAAGGTGAGAGCTCCAAGTGAGCTGAGGTGAGCTCCAAGTGAGCTCAAGGTGACAAGGAAAGCTAGGTGAGCTCCCAGGGAGAGTCCTTGTGAGTTCTCAAGGTGAGCTCAGTGAGTGAGCTCAAGCTCAAGTGAGCTACAAGTGAGCTCAAGTGAGCTAGTGAGCTGAGCTACAAGAGCTAGGTGAGCTGAGGTGAGCTCCTGAGCTGAGCTCTAGGTGAGCTCCTAGGTGAGCTAGCTTGAGTGTGAGCTGAGAGAGTGAGCTCCAAGGTGAGCTCAGGTGAGTGAGCTGAGCTGAGCTCTAAGTGAGCTCAAGGTGAGCTGAGCTGTTGAAAGAGTGAGCTCAAGTGAGCTGTGAGTGAGCTCCTGATGTGTGAGCTCAAGTGAGCTGAGCTCTAGGTGAGCTAGGTGAGCTGACTCTGAGGTGAGTGAGCTCAAGGTGAGCTCAGAGATGAGCTCAAGGTGAGCTCAAGGTGAGCTTAAGTGAGTGAGCTTAAGGTGAGCTCAAGGTGAGCTAAGGTGAGCTCAAGTGAGCTGCTGCAAGTGAGCTCCAGGTGAGTTCCAAGGTGAGCTAAGGTGAGCTCCTAGGTGAGCTTTAGGTGAGCTCTTGGTGAGCTCTGCTGAGAGCTCCTGGAGTGAGCTCAAGGTGAGCTGAGCTTAGTGAGCTCAAGGTGAGCTAACAAGCTCAAGTGAGCTCCGAGCAAGTGAGTTTGAGTGAGCTATCAAGGTGAGCTCTCTAGGTGAGTTCTAGGAGGTGAGCTACTCTAGATGAGCTCTCAGAGTGAGCTCAAGGTGAGCTAGCTCAAGCTGAGCTCTAGGTGAGCTCCCTAGGTGAGCTCCTAGGTGAGCTACTTAGTGAGCTATCTCAAGGTGAGCTCAAGTGAGTGAGCTGATGAGCTCCCAGGTGAGCTCCTTAGTGAGAAGTGTGAGCTCAAGTGAGCTCCCTAGGAGAGCTCAAGTGAGCTGCTAGAGCTGAGTCTACTCTGAGCTCAAGCTAGTGAGCTACTGGTGAGCTACCAAGTGAGCTGAGCTAGTGAGCTATCAGGTGAGCTCAACTGAGCTCACTGAGAGCTTGACTGACTCAAGGTGAGCTCAGTGAGCTCAAGTTGAGCTACTCAGGTGAGCTCAAGGTGAGTTCATCTGAGTGAGCTCAGGTGAGCTCACAGTGAGCTCCAGGTGAGAGTGAGCTCAAAGTGAGTGAGCTCCCAGTGAGTTCAAGGTGAGTGAGCTGTAAAGTGAGCTCCAGTGAGTTTTAGGTGAGCTTGAGAGCTCAGTGTGAGCTCAGCCTGAGCTGAGCTCTCAAGTGAGCTCCTCAAGGTGAGCTCAAGGTGAGCTCAGCTAGTGAGTGAGGTGAGAGTTCTCCCAGGTGAGCTCTCTAGAGTGAGCTCAAGTGAGTCAAGCTTGAGCTGACTCCTGAAGGTGAGCTCCTAGGTGAGAGCTAGGTGAGCTAGGTGAGTGAGCTCCCAGGTGAGCTCTAAGTGAGCTAGGTGAGCTCCCAGGTGAGCTCAAAGGTGAGCTTATGTGAGCTGATGGTGAGTGAGCTAAGTGAGCTGAGCAAGAGTGAGCTCAAGGTCAAGGTGAGCGTAGAGTGAGCTCAAGGTGAGCTACTCAAGTGAGCTCAAGGTGAGTCAAGGTGAGTGAGTGAGCTGAGCTCTAGCTCAAGCTGAGCTAAGAGTTGAGCTCTTAGGTGAGCTTCAGTGAGGTGAGCTTGGTGAGCTCCAAGGTGAGCTCCTGAGGTGAGCTACAGAGTGAGCTCCCAAGTGAGCTCTTGGTGAGCTCCATGTGGTGAGCTGAGCTCTCCCTAGTGAGCTCACAAGTGAGCTCAAGTAAAGTGACTCAAGGTGAGCTTGTTTGGTGAGCTCTCCCGAGTGAGCTACTGAGCTCTAGGTGACTGTGATGAGCTGAGGTGAGCTCCTGAGCTAGGTAGCTTTCAAGTGACTCGAGTGAGCTCAAGTAGTGACTGAGGTGAGCTTTGTGAGCTCAAGAGAGTGTAGACACCAAATTTGTGTCTTACGACCCCTTGTGACCCGCATCTCATTTCGCAACCTAACCTCATCACCTAAACCTTACACAATTATTTATTAATTACCTTGTAATTGATAAATCCACATCACCTACCCCGCCACCTCATTTTGCCACCTCATCATGACCTAGCCCTAACCCTAAACTAACCTAATTAAGACCTATAACTTGGTCCACACTCACACCCATAACTAATGACCCCTTACTCTCGCACCCAAAACCGACCTTCTAGCCACTTGACCAAGCCCGCAACTAATCTCTCGGGAGAAAAAGGGGAAGGTGGGCTATTTTACTAAAAATAGCCTACTTTTTCCTTACCGATGCCGGTTCCTACTCGACCGCCGTCGGTTACGTAACCGCCATCGGTTCCCTGTAAATGGCCTCCCCAAACCAAAAACAAGGATCGAATTTCATTTTTGGATCAAAGAAAAGGATTTTTGAATCAACAGAGATCATTGGGAGCGAGAGCAGAGTCCAGATCTTCACTTGACCGAGAGAGACGAGTGAAGAAACAAGAAGAGTTTGAGAAAGGAGATCAGCCCTTGCATCTTCATCAAAACCAGATAAGTCACATCTTGCATGTCCTCTGTTATAACATTTCTTATGCCTCTTTAAATCACATCCTCATAAATCCATTTCCCCGAATCCACTACCCAACGTGCCATTACATCTAACTATCATTCATCTACCTCTCATCATAATTTCCTAATACCTCATCACCATGTCCTCCTTAACATTTCATCCAACATCATCAAATTGACCACACATTTTATCCATTCGAGTCTACCCCATCATCTCATTATTCCCCTATCACTCCAACCCTATTATAATCACCACAGCCTTAGAAACAAACCACCTTAAGACTACCTTATTTCCCCACAAAACACCATCCTCTATCATAACCCTCTTGTGATCTTATCCCCCAAATCCATTATCCAATCGGTGCTATCGCATCAACGACAAACCATCGGTCACTTGACTTATACCCCAAAACCTTTCGATCTATTTTCACCTAAAACCAAAAACCAGCCTTTCCCTACCCAGTTCAAAAGAAGACAATTTAATTGTTTATATTTTAGCCTTTCTTTTGTGTTAATTCATATTAGCAATAGCTTTCTTTTATTATCATTTGTGTTAATTCATATTAAAGGAACCACCTTCGAAAGGAAGTTTTATATTTCTGGGCCCAAGGTAGTTTCCTCATTTATTGTCTAATCAAAATCTTGTGGTCTTGTGTTCTTATTTTGCAGTAGTCCTTCCAAGACAAAAAGGAGTTCTTTCGCAATCAGCTTGATCTTTCTCCGGTACGCGCACACCATCTCGACATTCAATAGGTATTCCTCCTAGCCCCTAACCCTTATCTGTTTCTAAAAGGAATGAAAGGATAGAAGCAATCTATTCCGAGAGAAACATTTTGGAAACATTTTGGCACTTACAGTGGGACCCATTTTGGGTTTCTTTCTCTTGCTTATTTTCATTTTAGGAAGCATACTTGCTGTTTTCTTCTTCTAAAGATATTTTGTTATATATTTTAGTAAAGAATTTGTCTTGCTTTCCTAGTTTCGCATTAGTGAAAGTCATCTCTCTTGCTTCATCGAATATCATTTTCGATTTGGGTTTAAAACACGTGCATTGCATTCTGCTTGTTGTTTTCAATTCTAGTGAACATAGATTAAGTAACAGGTCGTACACGTGGGGGTGATATCCATGGTATTGACAGAAATTAATCTTACTTTCACTACACAACACATACCGAATCACTTCACAATTAACACAACAGCTCAAACATCCCCCTTTTTCCGCGGTATTCCTCCGCCCGATTGAGGTAACCTTATAAGCCAAAACAAACTTGACATTTCCCCTAAGTCTTTTGTTTAGGATTTCGACATCATTCTACGTCTAAAGGCATAAGCCCACGATAATTAAAATTAACCCTAGGGTTAATCTCTGGATTTGTGTGTGCATCTTGCTTGTTTTTAGTTCTGTTTTCTTTCGTCATACTCTATCTTCTGTGATCAATAATTTGACAAGTGTACTAAACGTTGTTAAAAATCAAATTAGCAGCCTTTTTATATCTTGTTATCCTAGACTTCTTACACCGGCATCGGTTAACTGACCGACGTCGGCTATAGTTCTGACCGACATCGGTTATTAGACCGATATCGGTTACTGTCTTTTCCAATTCCTGACAAACCAGCAACCTACCAATTTTACCAGTCTGAGTTTGTTTCTATTCCTGATAGATTGAAACCCTACTGTGAACTCCTGTCCATGGTTGTTATCACTCGAAAGCAAGCCGCCATGGTTTCACATGCTTGCTCTGTTTCTTTGCCTGAATCACCCCCTTCACATTCTGTGGGGAATCCTACGGATACCAGCGAGGTTCCTAAAATTCCTGTGGGAGATAAGGACTTTGCCAAGTTTCTGGATGCTAATCTAGTGCTGTACAATACTATTTGTCTCATACCCCTGACCGTACACCTGATGGTCAGCTCCTTGTTGGCATGCCTATTAGTATAGCTGCTCATTTAGCTCCCACTCCACCTGATAACACCGCCTTGCTTCCGCATCTTAGCCCCATCTCCCAATCCGAGCGGCTTCTTCAGAGGTTCATACGACTCGATTGGCTTTCCTTTGGTTAATCTTGGACCCCACATATCATTACCACCGACCGCCCCTACCTCATCTCTCTTGCAGACTACTCCATTCATGACTTGCTCTCTGCCACCTATCCACACGAGCTTTCCTTCTCAAGCTCCGCCTACCTTTTCATTCCCATACACGTATCCAGTAACCTCAACATCCTATATGGGACATCCCTATTCGGTTGCCTCAACATATTCATCCTCCACACCTTATCAACACTTAACCCCACCAGTGTCTAGTGGTGGTCCTTGGCCCAATTTGCCTCCGTTTACCACAACCACACCATCATCTCATCCAACTACTGATTTAATTAAACAAATGATGGACAAAATGCAAAACCTGGAGGCTTCTGTTTCAGGAAGTCGTAGCGCCTTGACATACGAGCAAGTTTGTCGGGAGCCCATTCACCCTTCTGTCCCCCTTCATTCATATCCTCCTCAATGGGAATTGCCGAAATTTACTCGTTTTAATAGTAAAGAGGATCCTCAACAACACTTGCGATCATTTAGACATGCTTGTTATTTGATTGCCCATGATGATGCCTTGTTACTCCGCACCTTTCCCATGTCCTTATCAGGACCCGCCTTGGAGTGGTACAGTGCTTTAACCCAGCACTCAATCTTCTCTTTTAACCAACTAGCCCAATCTTTCTTGGATCATTTCTCCATTAACATTGCCAAGAAAGTATCTATCACCGACCTTTATGCCATCCGACAATTTGAAGACGAATCTATCGCAGATTTCGTTGGACGATGGCGGGGCCTTATCAACCAACTTACATATGCCTTGCCTCAAACCGAACTTATCGAACTATTTACGGCCTGCGCTAAGCACATTTCTCCTACCCTCCAAATTCAAACTTTCCACACATTTGATGAGGCCTTTACCATGGCTCGAAAACTAGAAATTCGAGCCTTAGAGGAAGAGAAATTGCGGTTGCGCAACAAAAACCCCAATTTCGAACTCCAGATTCTACCAATAAACCAAACACCACCACTCCTCACGCGTCCACTTCTTCTAAATCAAAAGGAGCTGTCCACGCGGTGATGGTCAAATCTCAAACACCGTCAATACCCCACAAAAACCACCTATAAGTATAAAGCCGAGCCCATCAATTACACTCCCTTGGGAGAAACATATGGTGTGATATTGGAAAAATTGCTCAAAGCAGGAGCTATCACCTTGCCCCCTGTTAAACCTCATTCCGGGTTTGATTCCACTCGCGCCATACCTTCCTGGTACAAAGAAAATGACTTCTGTAACTTCCACCGCGTGAAAGGACATAGTCATGAAAACTGCAAGATGTTGAAAAACATAGTGCAGGAAATGGTTGACGCAGGGGATATAACCCTCGATAATCCTAATGCCCCTGCTAACCGAAATTTGAAAATCTTCAACAAACCATTCCCGAATCACTCTCCAATAGTAACACAAACCAAGATATCTTAGCCGAGGAGAGTGTTCATGAGATCCATGCAGTCTTCGATTCCCAGCCAAAAGCCTCTATCGAGAAAATTTTGAATCAAGCCTCTTCACTAACACAGGAGCCCGAACCTCCTTTACCACCATCAAGCCAAAGTGAAATCATTCCTTTACCCATAAAGGAGTTAACGCCTGACTTCTCTTCCCATCGATGAGTCTTCTTATACCACATCCCTACAAGACTGTGAACGGATGTTATCTAATTTATCTATTTCCCAAACATCTCCCCTTCTACCACTCTTGCTTTGCACAAGAGGAAGGCTCGCCACTCCTTTTGACATCCTTACGAGAAATCTCTTGCACCGACATCACCAAATTCTTTAACCATGACGGATCCTCTCAAACATGCCCTCCTACCTATTAGTCCTTCATCACCTAAATCTTTTCAACAACCGGTCGACCTCTTAACATCTATTGATACAGTGCCTCATCTACCCCTGTATCACACCCACAGTGGACTGGAATCACAACCCACCTTTCTTCCGTACAAAAATTCCAATTCACACCTGAAGACTGTCATTCTCCAGAAGATAGACGAGTCCTATGGGAACGTTTGAGTACCCCTTATTCTACTCAAATGCAAATGACCGATCCTGATGACCTCCACCATATACCCGAAGTGTTTACAGAAGCTTAAAATGCCCATGTTCTCACCTTCACCCCCCTCACCTCTACCAAATGCCCATCCACTTCTATTAACCTAACCAAATCTTCCCCTACACTTGGGACCTCACCAATACCCAGTCTAACACACCCGCCTAAGCGACTAGATTTATCCAAAAATAAAGCCGCCCCGCCACCTAGGAGACAAACTCAATCCGTGCCTCTATCACAATCAAAACCATCATCGTCACACCTACCTTCCATATTGGGACCTCATCCCTCCACCTTGCATCAATATATCATACCTCCTGCGTTTTCTTCAAAACGACCTACGCCTTCTGCACCTATACAGAGATCAAAGGGTATATCAACATTGTCACCCCACGTATCCTGTCCACCCATCAACCCTAAACAAACTCCATCATCAAAGGATTTATTTTCTGTCACTCCCCTTTCTCCGTGGTTGTTTTCGCTACCACGTCATCTGTAGCCTCATCATCTAACCAGCTGAATATAGCTTCTGCGCCAAAGAAACCACGTTTAGTGAAAACCACGTGTCAACACCCCTCGGCTAAACCACCACCCGTACGAACCAACCACGCCCAAACATTACCAAAACCCACACAACCAATACCCTCATCCTCCTCCGATTTTGACCCACTCAAAGGATCTTACGCCAAAATCCTTGCTTATGTGTTGGTGGAGAATGCGACCATTTCCCTACCCCCACTTAGACCTTATGACCCGTCTAAACCTCGACCTATAGGTTATGATGAGTCTAAAATCTGCGCTTATCACCACACACCAGGACATGATGTGGAGGGATGCAAAGCTTTAAAAACCATCCTTCATCAGTCACCTCTCCCAGATAGAAAGGTTAAGAAAGACAACTTACGAAGGGAGAGACCTTTAGCTTCAATTCCCTCCTATACCATCTGTCCCCGCCTCACCAAGATCTATCATTATTACAACCCCACCTCTTGAAGACCATGATTTATCCCAACCATCTTCCTCATCTCAGGTCTACGAGATTAATATGATTAGTGTTGCTACTCGAGGCCAGAAAAACAATGGGAAAGTGAAAGAAAACACACCTGCGGCCTCTCTTTCTCCATCCACCATCCCGATTGCACCACCACCCAAAGTGGTTATTCGTGGACCCGCTTACCCCGTCTCTAATGGAGTTGCCCATCGAGCCATGATCAAACAGCTTCACCAATCACCCGTAAAAATGACACTATATGATCTCATTCAGACTTCTGAATCTCATCGACAAGCTCTCGTTGAAATTCTTCAAGGGATCGAGGTCTTACCTAATGAAACCCTGCCCGTTACCTCCATTCTAACACCCAATCACGTTGCCTCTCTCACCAAACAACCCATCTCCCCAACCACTTCGTCTCTGTACAACAAGCTGCTGCATCAGTTTCTCCGAAGATGAAATTATCGACTTTGGTACGAAGATCCCGACCGCCTTTTCATCTCAGCTTACGTCCGGGACATTCGGTACGTCGTGTTATGATTGACGGGGGTGCTAGCCTAAACATCATCTCTTCAAAAGCCTTCCAACAAATGAATATCCCTTCTAGTTGCATGTGTGCCAACCCCATCATGTTGCGGTCATTCAATGATGCTATTACCTCTACCTTAGGCACCGTGATCCTCAACATTCGGGTAGGACCACGTACTTTACCCGAACTCTTCTATGTCCTTGAGGGAGAGTTCCAATATAATATATTGTTGGGTCGCCCTTGGATCCGGGCCATGGGATGCGTTCCCTCAACATTACATAGATGCATAAAATTTGAGTACGAGGGGAAGTCCTACACCGTAAAAGCTGATCCTCCCCCCTTTAAAACCTGCAATATGTTATACCGCCCTAACGATGTGCTTATACCAATCAAGACACCCATTCATTCAACCCAACCATCCTCTTCAAATGTACCTCAACCATCCACCTCAACCGCACCTACGCCTTCAACTGATGAAACCACCATCGCAAAAACCACTTCCCTTCCCGCATGACTAACATCCCAACCTCCGACCCCTTAGTAGATGTTTTTCAACGCCTTACGCTGGGGAGTACCGCCTATATAACGTTAGTTCTTTCCCTACCCCGCAGCAGAGTACGGACAATACATGCATGCACATCCCACCTACGACCGTCGCGTGGGGGAGGTAATCTCTTACGGACCACCCCATTGCCGCACCAACCTAACGTATGGGGGTGTTGACGCATCCTCCATTACCCCTGAACCTCCTCTTGGTGTGGTTCCCTTCCAATCCGATTTTCAATACTTGACAAATCGTCGTTTCGCCCTCACCTTCTTGACTCGCTGTGCTTGGAAAGGCTTTGGTTTTGGTCTTTATGAACAAGGCCGACATACACTCATCCCCATCACCACACGCAAACATAATGATCGCAGTGGTCTCGGTTTTCTTGAAACACCTACACAGGAGACACCTCGTGTCAGTTGTCTTCTGGAAGAAGATGACGTCACCCCTACCAAACCATCATCACCCACTTTGCCATCATCACCCACAGAATCTATAGACCCTGAATCTATCCCTCCTAACTTTTTTTTTTCATAAATGCTATCTTCATAGGTCCTCTCACTTATCAACGTGATAATGAGGACCCATCTTCTCTTCCCCTTCTATATCCAGACATGATCGAAGAGGATTCACCTTTGATTAATGTTGTTGAGTGTCAGGATGACGACTCCATCCTCACTTACCTTGGCGCGGATGATTCTTATATTCAACGAGCCTTACCATCTGAAACCCAAACCATGCTGAATGAATCTACTATAGAAATCAACATCCACACGGAGGAGGATCCTCACATTGTGAAGATCGGACAATCCCTTAACACATCAGAACAAGTCGCCTTTACTACTTTCCTCCGTGCTCGCAACCAAGCTTTCGCTTGGTCCTACGCTGACATGCCAGGAATTGATCCTACCATTGCCGTCCATAACATCACTCTAAACCCCGACTTCGGATATGCATGAATTTCGGGATCTTAACCTCGCTTGCCCTAAGGATGACTTCCCCTTCCTATCACCTTCAAATCTACCAAAAATGTATCAAGTGTGCTTATGATAAGCGACTTCATGATCATACCTTTAAGGTTGGTGATCTTGTCCTCAAAGAGAATCAACATGTCACCAAACTAGAAAAGAGCAAACGTGGAAAATTTGCTCCCAATTGGATTGGGCCTTACATAATCACTCACACCTATGGATCGGTGCACTTATCATTTAGCCTCGCTTAATGGTAAGCTCGAGCTCGAACCCCTAATGCCTTGCATCTTCGACCATTCTACTATTGAATTTAGTGTTATATCACTTCTTATCTACCGCCGCTCGTCCCTTGAGCTCACATACCACCACATGCACTTCGTTTCCTACACCTCATAATAAAAATCAAGCTCACATAGTTTGATTCTCACCTCACCTAAACGATGCCTTCCCCTTTTTAGTCTAGTCCATGACTTCAAAGTATTAAAATAAGCCGTATTCTTATGGGATTTTCTTGAGTCAAACTTCCTACCAAACTAGATGCTTCACGCCAAAAGAACATCTAGCTATCTAAATTATATATAGACTGTTCCCTCGAAGGATAGCTATATGCCAAATTATTGCTGCTATTATATATAGA
>CM031243.1:562991-626283 GCA_018340775.1 Taxus wallichiana var. yunnanensis
GTAGGGCACAACATTGGTAAGTTCAATTTAAGTTGGACAATGGAGCAATTTTCACACAAGATTTTAGTAGTTATGTTTCTTTATGTCATCTTGCCCTCAACAATTTTTTTCGATGGTTTAAAAGAGGTTTTGTCGAGAATTGGAAGGTTTAAAGACTCGTGATTGGGGAAAATGATCCACCAAAATCCGTCATACATGGCAATTAGATTTCACAAAAATCTTGTTATAGATCACCCCCTTTGTGTTAGATTACTTATATAAACCAAAATCTAGATTTTGATTGCAGAATATAGAAAATAAATTCTTTGTATTCATTGTTTGATGAGGAGGCTAATTTTTGTTAAGGCTCTAAAACAATGTTTTTGTTCTCCATAATTTATATTAGCTATTTAAATTTATTGGGTATATTCATTTGTAATTTCATGAGAAGTTGCAGTTTTTTCCCTTACTCTTTTCCATCTATAAATATTTATATTAAATACAAATAATCTTGAAGTTACTTACATGTTCCAATGAATATGATGGGTGATATATTTGTATGGAAACCAATATTCTAATGAAAATACATAAGGGGTTGTGTACCAATGTGTTGTAGTGTTAGTAATTGTATTTTTAAGATTTTAAAACACCTTCAACATGTGCACTATTATTAGTCAAGTCACCAACTTTTATGCATCGAGTGATGGAATCAAGATACATTCAAATCAATTTGTGATTAGTTTACTTAGAAAGGAAATATACCATATTTATGCCGAAGGATTTTTCCAAAGTAGACAATGTCTTGTTAGTTCTAACACCACCTGTAATCGACTATATCAACGACATACAATATTACAATATGTCGTTGGACCATTTTCTATTTTTAATTTTTCTTTGTTCGATTGGGTTGGCAAGGCAAAAGGTAAAAATGTATCATAAAAAAACCAATATTAGATAAAGAATTACATAGAAACTCCAATGTGCATAAAAACATTATGGAGCACTCTCTTGAAACGTTTCACAACCCTAAACCTAGGTTTGATGGTATCTCTGTTCAAGGCGCGACGATGGGGTGCTATGATGGTGGCCTTTTCGTTATACATAACGTTGGTGGCTTTGGTGGTGGCTTCAACTGTGGTGACTACGTCTGAGTGTGCCCCTGCATTTCCTACCATGTGCGACACTAATTCCATTGGATCGTTGCTTTTTCCCTCTTCTAATGGCATTGTTGGCACAAGAGAAATGACACTCGCCCAAGGAAACGAATTGGTTGCTGGTGCTCAGTTTTTTTCTGGGTGTTCCCCTTTGGTGGCTGTGGATTCAAAAGTGGCGGCTAGGGTCTCTTTGTAGGTTGTGACTTCTCAAACAGTTGGGTTTAAAACCATTGAAATATGAAATGTCAATTTTTGAGGTAGGAGCTTTTTGGAACCGGCTAAGAACTCGGGTCGACCTTCCAATCCTATGGAAGATACCAAGATCTCACCTTCATTCACCTTTGGAGAAGAGGTTCTCAAATCGAAACAATTTACTAATTTAATTTAATTTGAAAATTAATTAAATCTATATATTGTAGAGTAATTGATGTATAAAATGGTAAAGGATAGTAATGACATAGGAAAGATAAGATATAAAGTATGAAAACCTTAGCAAAGGAGAGATAATATAGGACTTAGCTGATTTTGAATGGACATGAAGTGATCTAAGTAGGTGCGAGTGCTAAACAAACTACAAACAGGGTCATCACTGGTCACTGTAAATTATGGAACTCACGAATAAGGACGGATAGGGGACAATAAGGACCCAAGCCCACACTCATGTCCCACTTAAAGAAAGTGTCATACACCACTCTAGTTCATATTTCTAGTGTAATAACGATATTTACCGTAGGCTATTGGTGAGTTACAAGTAGCTTGTAATCAACAACCCAAGTTTCATTCCCATTGAATTCATTGGATGCTTTAAATAAGTGGCCATGGGGATACCTTGAGGTAGGAGTCGAACTTCTCCATATAGACCAAACAAAACATAGCAAGGCACTCTAAATATAGATCACTCAACGGACACTAAGCACCCAAGCCCACGCTCATGTTCCACTTAGAGTAAGAGATTATCCACCAATCTAGTCCATATCTCTGGTATGGTAAATTCATTTACCATCCAAATTTTAAACTCAAGGTCTTGGGCTATTGGTGAGTTACAATTAGTTTGTAATCACCAACCCAAGTTTCATTACAATTGAGTTCGTTACATGTTTTCAATAAGTGGCCATGGGAACGCCTTGAGGTAGGGGTCAAACTTATCCATATGGAATATGAAGAACATAGCAGGGTACTCTGAATATGGATCAGTCAACGGACATTTAGAAACCAATCTAACATGCATGTCCTACTAAGAGAAATTGCTCGTCCACCACTCTAGTTCATATCTCTGGTATAATTAAAGAGTTTACCATCCAAAGTTTTGTCGATGGTGTGGAAGTGGTGTAATCAATGCTCACGGTTTTGTACATTCAATTTTAAACGCATGTTGCGAGATCTCTAAATTTGCTATTGTGGCAGATCATTGATCCTCAATGCAGTGGGAACATTTGGATCTTTGTTACTGTACCCTTTCTCTTCTCACCTAGTCCAAGCCCATTCCTCCATTCAAACCACTTCCTCCCTCCACACCTTCCCCCTCCCTCTTCTCCCTCCAAACAACACCTCCTCTCCCTCCACACCCCTTCCTCCCTCCAAACACCTCCCTCCTACCACATCCCTCACTTCATCTTCTATATCCAAAACCCTAACCTCCTTGCACACCCCATCCATAAAAACCCCTCCCTCCCTCCATACCCCTTCATCCTTTTATCCCTCAAGACCCCTTCCCCCTCTTCTTTCTCCATACCACTCACTCTTCTCCAACCTAACCCATCACCTCCCTCTATGCCCCTTTCTCCTTCCACGACCCTTCCTCCTTAGACACCCCTCCCTCTTCTTCGTCCAAACCCATCCCCTTGCTCCAATCCCTTCCTCCCTCCACACCCATCCACTTAGTCAAAATCCCTCCATGTTTTACCTCTAAACACCTCCTCTTTTGCCTCTAAACCCTTCCTCTCCCTCCACACCCCATCCTCCCTTGATACCGTTCTTTATTTTTTCTCTACGAACCCCTCTCCTCTATCCACACCTCTACCTCTTTTGACTCCCCTCCCTCCATATTCTCATTCCAAACCTCTCCCCTCCGCCCACATACCTTCTTCCCTCCACACCCCTTCCTCCCTCTTCTCCCTCCACACCCCTTCATCCACTTCGCCTCCAAACACCTCCTCTCCTCAAAATTCGTTTCCTCCTCGATACCCCTTCCTCCATCTAAAACCATTCCTCCCTCCACATCGCTCCCTTCCTTCCCTCCAAAATCCTCACCTCCATCCACACCATTTCCTCCTCAATACCCATTCCTTACTAGTTGTCACTCCCTCTTCTCCTCGAAACCCCTCTCCTCCCATCCCTCCACACCCATTCTTCCATCCATGAAACCCCTCCTTCGTATAAAAACCGTCCCCTCCCTACACATACCTTCCTCCTCCACACCCTTCCCATATATCAAAATCCCTTTATCGATCTAAACCCCATCATCCCTCCACTACCCTCCATTTCTCCCTCCACTCCACTCCACACCCCAAACCCTCTTCTTCCTCCAAACCCCTTCTTTTCTTTATATTGCTTCCTCCCTCAACACCCTTCATCCTCTCAATTCATATTCACTCTCCTACCTCCACACCGATTTCTCCCTCTACAACCATCCCTCTATGTTCAAACACTTCTTACTTCTTCCACACCCATCTCCTCTATCCTAACAACATTCTCCTTCCATACCCCTCCCTCTTCTACCTCCTCATTTCTTCCCTTCCTCAACACACTTCCCTCCTCTCGCACCCCTTCCTACCACTTCTCCCTTCAAAACCCTCTCTCCATCCACACCCCTTAATACCTCTTCTCCCTTCAAACCCCTTCCTCTCTCTTCCCCCTCAATGCCATCCCATCTGGTCCAATCCCCTCCCTCATTCCGAACCGCTTCTACCCTCCACAACCCTCCCTCTTTTCCAAACACCTCCTTCCATCCACACCACTTCCTCACTCCACACCTCTCCCTCCCTCCATACCTATCCTATATTTCCAAACCTCGAGCTCCGTAAAAAACCCATCTTCCATCCACACCCGTCTCTTCTCTCTCAAGACCCCTCCTCCCTATAAACCCCATCCCTCCATCTAAACCCCCACTTCCATCCAAAACCCTTCCTCACTCCATGCCCTTCCCTCTACTCCCTCCATCTCCCTTCCGTCGGAACCCCTTCCTCCCTCCACAAACCTCCCTCTTCTACATAAAAACCACTCCCTCCATCCAATCCCCTTCGCTCCTAATCAACCCTTCCTTCCTCTACATCCCTTCCTCTCTTGAAACCCCTCCCTCATCTCCCTCCATAACTCTTCCTCCTCAAAACCCCTTTCCTTTATTGACACCCCACCTCGTTCTCCCTCTAAATCTCTCCCTCCTTCCAAACCCCTTTCTCCCTCCACACACCTTACTCTGTCGACACCCATACATCTTCTCCTTGGAAACCCCTCCCCTACATCTTCTCCATCCAAACCCCTTCCTCCTTTCACACCTTGTACTTATCCTCCAAACCCCTCCCGATTCTCTTTCAAAACCCATTTACTCCCTTTATACCCCTCCCTCCTCCATACACATTCCTCCTTTCGACACCCCACCCTATTCTCCCTCCAAACCTTTTCCTCCCTCCATGACACTTTCTCCCTCGACACACATCTCTCTTATCCTTCCAAACACCCCCCTCACTCTGCATCTGCTTATGCGTTGACAACCCTCCCTCTTCTCCCTCCATTCCCTCCTATCCCCTAACTTCCTCCAAAGCCCTTCCTCCCTCTATACCTCTCCCTCTTATCCCTCCAAAACTTTCCCTTCGCTCTACACCCATTCCTCATTGACACCACATCCTACCTTCATACCCCTCCTCCAAATCCCTCCATCATCTCCTTCCAAACCTCTTCCCTCCCTCTTCTCCCTCCACACCCCTTCCTCCTTCCTCTCGTCCACACCTACCTCCCTCTTCTACCTCATAAACCCTTCCTCCGTCCACAACTCTCCTCCATAGAAACCCCTTCTCCCTTCCACACTCATTCTTCCCTCCAAAATCCTCCATCCCTATTCTCCCTCTAAACCACTCCCTATGTCCAAAATCCTTCTCCCTCCACACCCTCCCTCGGTCCAAACACCTTCGTCCAAACAACTTCCTCCCTCCACACCATATTATTCCTCTACACCCATTCCTCGCTCTTCTCCCTCCACACAGCTCCCTCCTCCCTTCAAACCTCTCCCTCCCTCCACACCTATTCTTCATTTTTCCCATGGGGGTTCACTTAGTAAAAGTATGGTATAACACGTGTGTTCGAAGGATATTAAAGAATACCCTTAATTCTAGTTTTTACCTCTAATTATTCAATTGATAATATACCCTCCTATTATGTTATTAGAATGAAAATACCCCTATTTTTTTGTGTACCTTACCCATTTTTCAATTACGTTTTATTTACCACTTTTTATTTATACCCTAATATATTGAACAGAAAATATATTATATTTCTCACTCATTTTTTTTAATATGCATTTCTTCTCGAACTATAATTTGAATCCATTGAAGACCTATTACAAATCACCTTATAAATGTCAAGCTCTAATCATTTATCAATAGTTCTTCAAATAATTAAGATGATGAAATAATATAACTTGTGTTGAAAAACATACTCAATCCTAGTTTTCTACGATATTATTATTTCTTGGTTAAGAATGTCTTAATTGAGATTTAGTTATTAAAAAGATATTATAATTTAATTTATGATCACACTCCTTTTGCAATTTTAAGGTATTTACTTTAAAAACTAAGGTTCAAATGTTTTAGTTTTATATTAAAATTAAACCTCTCTTTCCTTTGCCTCACCTCCTCTAACCTATCCCCAATACGTGATTCAAAACATTAATAAATTAAACTCTTTCACCCCCTCATGTCTACCGGTATATTGATTTTAAATTTTTTAAATTTTAATTACCTCAATATGAACCCACATGCTAAGGTATTTCTAGCTAATGAACACCCAGTGCTTTTCCCTTCAAACACCTCCCTCCCTCCACACCCTTCCCTCCCTCTTCTCTATCCAAACCCCACCTTCTCTTCACATCCCTCCCTCCCTCTTCTCCCTCCAAAACCATTCCTCCCACAGCGCCCCTCCTTATATTCAAACCCTTTATCCCTTCACACTTATTCCTCCATCTTCTTCCTCTAATCAACTCCTTCCGTCAAAACCATTCCTCCCACAACACCCCTCCACACCCATTCCTTCCTCTTATCCCTCTTATCACCTCCACTCATCTCCATCCAAACCCCTTCCTCCCTCCACACCACTCCCTTTACACTCGTTCCTCCCTCTAATCTCTTGCATACCCATCCTCTCCTCCCTCCAAACTCCTCCCTTCATTGAAACCAATTCTTCCCTCTTTTCCTCCAATCACCTGCCATCCCTGCACACTATTCCCTCCCTCTTATCTATCCAAACCTCTCACTCTCTCCATAATCACCCTCCCTCTGCTCCCTTTAAAACCCTTCCTCCCACACAACACCTTTTTCTCATTTTCACCTTCCTCCTACGCCCTTCCTCCCCTTGCTCCTCTTCCACTTTCTCCCACCAAACACCATCCTCTTCACTCCCTCCCTCCAAACCCTTTCCTCATTTTCCCTTCCTCCTTTACCCTTCCACTATCCACACCCTTACCTCCCCCTCCCTTCCTCTCTCCACACCCTTACCTCCCCCTAATTCAAAACTCCTCTTCACACCCCTTCCTCCATCCAAACCACTCCTCCCCCCTTCCTCCATCCAAACCCCTCCTTCGAACCCTTTCCTCCTTTTCCCTTCTTGCCACCACACCCCTTTATCCTCTTCCCATCCTCTCTCCACACCCTTAACTTCCCCTCATTCCAAACCCCTTCCTCCATCCAAAACCTTCCTTTCTCCAAGCCCTTTCCTCCTTTTCCCTTCCTCCCTCCACACCCTTTCATCCTCTTCCCTTCCTCTCTCCACACTCTTACTTGCCCTTCTCTCCAATCCCATTCCTTTCTCTTGTTCACTACTCCTCCCCTTCCCCATTCCTACTCCCCTTTCTCCCTCCAAACCCGTACCTCATCTTCCCTCCCTCCCTCCAAACCCTTTCCTCCTTTTTTCCTTCCTCTAAAACCCTTCATCATCCTCTTCTTCTTTCTCATTTGCTTCATCCTCATCCCTCCTCCCCTTTTCCCTCTTCCTTCTTCCATCCATACCCCTTTTTCCTCTTCCCCTTCCTCCTATTCCCTCCTACCACCCTTCCTCCCCTTACTCCTCTTCCACTTTCTCCCTCCTACCACCCTTCCTCCCTTTACTCCTCTTCCACTTTCTCCTCCAAACCCCGTCCTCCTCTTCCCTCCCTCCCTCCCTCCAAACCCTTTCCTCCTTTTCCATTCCTCCCTCCACACCCATTCCTCCTCTTCCCTTCCTTTCTCTAAACTCTTACTTGCCCTTCCTCCAATCCCATTCCTTCCTCTTGTTCACCTTTGCTCCTCCACTTCCCCATTCCTCCTCCCTTTCTCCTCCAAACCCATACCTCATCTTCCTTCCCTCCCTCCAAACCATTTCCTCCTTTTTCCTTCCTCCCTCTAAACCCCTTCATCCTCATCTTCTTCTTCCTCCTTTGCTTCATCCTCATCCCTCCTCCCCTTCGCCCTCTTCCTTCTTCCATTCATACCCCTTTTTCCTCTCCCCCTTCCTCCATTTCCATCCTCCTCCTCCCCTTACTCCTATTCCCTCCTACAGCCCTTCCTCCCCTTACTCCTCTTCCACTTTCTCCTCCTACCACCCTTCCTCCCCTCACTCCTCTTCCACTTTCTACCTCCCACTGCCCTTCCTCCCCTTACTCCTCTTCCACTTTCTCCCTCCAAACCCCATCCTCCTCCCTCCCTCCTCCAAACCTTTTCCTCATTTTCCTCCCTCCCTCCACACCCATTCATCCTCTTCCCTTCCTCTCTCCATACTCTTACTTGCCCTTCCCTCCAATCCCATTCCTTCCTTTTGTTCCTTGCTCCTCCCCATCCCCATTCCACCTCCTCCCCTTCCTCCCTCCACACCCCTTTCTCCTCCAAACCCCTTCCTCATCTTCCCTCCCTCCCTCCAAACCTTTTCCTACTTTTTCCTTCCTCCTATAAACCCCTTCATCCTCCTTCACTTCATCCTCATCTCTCCTCCCCTTCGCCCTCTTCCTTCTTCCATCCATCCTCCTTCCAAACCCCTCCACCTCCCCCTTCCTCCATCCAAACCTCTCCTCCTCCACCCTTCCTCCATCTAAATCCACTCCTCCCCCTTCCTCCTTTTCCTCCCTCCCTCCATAGCCCTTCCTACCTCCACACCCCTTCACCCTCCACGCCTTTATATAGGCTATGGGAAGGAGGCGTGAAGGAAAAACAGTTACATAACCGTTTACTAACACTACTAACAACAATGTGTTAATAATGCACTAACATTCCCCCTTAATACATTGCTCTTACAAATGTACCCCCTAAACAAATCAAACTTCACCTTACCGAGAGGCTTGGTGAGAATATCTGCAACCTAAAAATCAGTAGGGCAGTACTGGAGCTAAATTTGGTGGTTCAAGACCTGTTCACGAATGTAGTGACATTCGACCTCAATATGCTTTGTTTGTTCATGGAAAAACAGGATTCTTCACAAGCTTCAACACACCTTGATTGTCGCAGTGAATGATGGGAGGTTTCTCTTCAGGAATCCCTATATCTGCAAGAATGCGACGTAACCAAATTGCTTCGCACACAGCTCCTCGTGCAACACGGTATTCAGCCTCAGTGGATGAGAGAGCAACAACAGTTTGCTTCTTGCTAATCCACGAGATAGGTCCAGATCCGAGATGAAAACATATCCTCGAAGTGGATTTCCGTCATCAACGGACCTCGCATAGTCCGAGTCTCAGTATATCCTGTAAGAAGAACTCGAGTGTTCTTCTCGATACTCTGCACTCAAAGTCAATGTACCTCGGACATATCTCAACACATGCATTGCTATCCAATGACATTTCTTCGGCTCGCATAAATCGTGAGATAGCTCATGCAAAGCAAAGATCTCGGTCTCGGTATAAGTCAAGTAAATGAGACTCCCCACAAGCTACCTCTAGTGAGTGCCATCTACCTCGTGGTGAATCACGGAATCTAGATAATTGCAAACTTTTTCCATAGGTGTGGACATTGGTTTACAATCGACATTCCATATTTTTCTCAGGAGTGTCTTGGCATATTTCATCTGGGAGACAAAGATATGATTCTTCTTCTGCCATATCTCTAAGCCAAGACAATAGTGAAGTAGCCCCAAATCAGTCATGTCGAAGGATTTCTTCAGATCATTCTTTACATCATCTACAAGATTGTCATAACTTCCTGTGATCACAAGATCATCTACGTACAAAACCAGAATGACAATCTCTATTCCTACCTTCTTGATATACAAATTTGTATCTGAGGGGCTACGAGTGAATCCATGTTGCAATAGGTGATCATCAATTTTTATATACCATGCCCTAGGTGCTTGTTTGAGTCCATAAAGAGACTTTATCAGACGACATACCTTGTGTGGTTGATGCTCGTCTACAAACCCTTCAAGTTGGGCCATGTACACTTCTTTGTAGATCACCGTTTAGAAAAGCACTCTTGACATCCATCTGCTGAAGTTTCCATCCATTTTGTGCTGCCAGTGCACAAACAACTCTGATGGTTTTGATCTTCGCAGTGGGTGCAAAGGTCTCGTCATAGTCAATTCCTTCTTGCTGAGCATAACCCTTTGCAACAAGTCGTGCTTTGTGTTTGTCGATTGAACCATCTACCTTATATTTTGTTTTGAAAATCCATTTGCAGCCAATGGATTTCTTACCTGGAGGCAGATCGACAAGTTCCCACATCCGATTCTGAAGTAGGGAATCATATTCAACATCCATAGCCTGTTTCCACTGTGGTTGGTCTAATGCCTCACGAACAGTGTCAGGTTCGGTGCTCTCAACAACTGAACTCATGAGTGCAAAATTTACCTCATGTCTAGCTTGACTTCGTGTTCTAACTCCCGTAGAAGTACCTGGAAGTGAGTTTAGGTGTGCATCCCTAATAGTACTCTGGACCCATTTCAGACGTTGGTGCTGCTGATGTGAAGATGTGTTTTCCAGTGTGCCAAGATCAATGAACAAGTCTCCACTCAGCTCTTCTTCTCTCTGAGAAGAATCATCTTGCTCATCATCTGGATGTGTGAGCAATCTATGTGACGAGGTCGGTATTGGATCTCCATTGTGTGGCAGGGAGTCAAAGGACGACTCATCACATACCACATCTCGACTCTTGTAGATCTTCTTCATCTCAGGATCCATGAGACGATATGCCTTTGAGGTAGTACTATACCCCAAGAAAAGACATGGCAGTGTCTTTGGATCGATCTTCTTCCTTCTCTTATCTGGAACATGCATATATGCAATACAACCAAAAACTCTCAAATGATGAATAGAAGGTTTACGACTAGTCCATACCTCTTCCGGTGTCTTGTTCTGCAAGATCTTCGTGGGTGCCTGGTTGAGTAGATACACTGCTATCTGGACTGCTTCTGCCCAAAATTGATCCTCCAACTTGGCGGTGGAGAGCATACAACGAGCCATCTCCATGACATTCCTGTTGTGGTGCTTGGAAATCCCATTTGTTGGGGCGTGTAGGGTGCAGTCAAATGTTGTTGAATGCCATGCTACTTCAGGTATGCTAAGAACTTCTTTGACACAAATTCCCCCCCTCGATCTGAGCGGAGGAGAAGAAGAGGCTTCCCAGATTGCCTAGTGGCTTGCTGGTAGAAGGTTTGAAAATTTGCAAATGCCTCACTCTTCTTCCGGAGGAAATATACCCACATTTTCCATGAGTAATCATCAATGATAAGCTGGAAGTACTCAAAACCTTGGAAGCTAGCTGGCAAGGGTCCGCACAGATCGGTGTGAACGACCTGAAGATGCTCTATAGAATGATAAGAGCTCTGTTTGAATGGACCTCTATGTTGTTTTCCCGCAAGACATCCCGAGCAAACAGGTAAGGAATGGGAGAGTGGAGGAAGCCCTCTTACCATTTCCTTAGCACTGAGCTGATGTAGAGCCCTGCAGAAAGATGACCATATCGAAAGTGCCATAGTGCAGTGGACTCCGCCGTTGAAGCAGAGAGAGCAACGCTAGATGAAGTGACCACATCTAGTGCAAATAGACGGCCCTTCATAAATGCTTGAGCAATGACTGACTCTCCCTGGGAAATGATGCAGGACTTGACCCCTTTCTCAACAAAGAATTCAACCTGCATTCGATGGTTAAGAAGTTGACTCACAGACAAAAGATTTGAGGTCAAACCTGGAACATATAGCACCTTCGTGAGTGTACATCTTCATGTTCCAAGAGGAATGATGACATCACCAATCCCCGCCGCAATATACTCTTGATTATCTGCAATGGTGATCCGATCTCCAGTGGGCCTGGTCACTTAGAGTATGAAACAACTTCTTATTGCCAGTCATGTGTTTGTTGGTGCCCGAATCAATCAACCAGACATCTTCTGATGGCTGCGAAGTCTGTGAGACTAGAACAATGTCAGAATGAGTCGTGTCTAGTACCTCTTCATCGGAGGTGGCATCCTGCTGAGCAGCAATGTGGCCCTTTTGCCTCTGATTACGAGCATGCCATCGAGATTTCTTGGAATATCCTCGGCCAGAAGTGCTCTCTTCACTAGAGTTTCCATACTTGCGACCATTGTAATAACAGTTCGCAGTCATGTGTGTATCCGTGGAGCAAATGTGGCACCACCGATCCGCCTTGTGATTATGCTGCTTCTAGGGGGGGTGTGGTGGCGCTGTGAAGATGGTTATTGAGGATGCTGCTTCTGATTCTGGGGGGCTGACTGCCCTTTCCGAGGCTTATGTTTTTGCCTCGTGATGAGAGCCTTGTCTTCGAAGGCTTCTTGTACATTTTGCATGGCTTCTTCTGCTTGGAGATAATTCACCAGGGTGGCAAAACTCACCTCCTGTTGAGTGATGGTCAACGTGGTGATCAGTGTCCGAAACCGGAAGGAAGAGCTCGCAAGGTGAGCGGGACTAGCAACTTGTCATCCACTGGTTCACCGAGAGCAGAGAGTTCTACACGTAACTCAGCCACACGTCGCAAGAAGGCTTCTACTGATTCGCCATCATGCATACTCATTGTATGAAGCTTTGTCTGAAGATGCAACTTTGTCGTCAGATTCTTAGCTTCGTAGATGGTACACAATGCGCTCCATGCCTGAGAAGAAGCGGTTGCTTCCCGAATGTATGGCTGCACCTCATCAGAAAGGCTCAAGGTGATAAGCATTAGTGCTTTTGCATCAGCCTTTTCATATTTTTCCAACAGATCAACGATCTATGGGAGGGGCGTCTTTGCCAGAAACGATCCCCCAAAGATCTTCAAACTGAAGAATCGTCCACATTTTGGTTTTCCATGTGGCGAAATTTGGCCCTTTCAAGAGTTGGGCATCGGATAGCAATATTTTTGGAGCAAACATTTTCAAAAACTCAAAAATGTATTTTATTTATTTATTTATTTATTTTCAAAAATGGCTACAATGCTTACTGAAGGAATCTATCCCAAAGATGGGCTCTATAGGCTCATGCAGTGAGACGCCGACGCTCCTGTGGGCGTTCTATTTCATGTTCATCATCTGCATCATAACCACACGTTCAATTTCTGCACGAATCTACCGTGCTTGACATCGAACGTCGAACCAAAAATATTCCAACAATCCTTGGCGCACAATCTCGTCAAAGAGAATGTTCCCAGTGTTGTGTAGCTCGTTGACCAAGGCAAAGAACAACCCAATGGTGTCTTCGTTATCACTCAATGCCCAAATATTTTGTGCATTGCTCGTGGTGCTTTTGTGCATCGAAAATTTGAGACATACGCGCGCACACACGCTTTGAAATTTGTAGACTTTTCCACTGTATACAGGGGTTGGAGAGAAGTCTTCCACGTGGCTCTACACGCTTGATTTTTTTTCTTCTAGGTCTCCTTCCACACTGTAAATGATGGCAATGGCTAGAGATGGCATGGCTCGCAGCCAAAATGTCTCAATCTTCCATGGCAATAGTACTGTCTCCTTCCATGCAAATGAGGACTGCTCATAGTTGCCACGCACAAGGGCTCCTTCCACGCACATTTTACAAGAACCAAACTCCGCAAACTAATATCTCTCAAAGGAAAGGATGATCGACGAGAAAGCCAGCACAACCAGTCCTCTTCTCCATTCCACGCATAGGTCTTCCTCCACGCTTCCAACATCACCTCTTCCTAAAATCACAGTCATCATACATGGTATCCTTGCTTCTAGCGCACAAGTCACGGTTCGCCATAAACCATCGCTGGCTTAACAAGAACAAGCAAACGAAGATGTTTTTTTGGTCTTCCACACAACAAATGGTTTCAGCTCTTCCACCCCGTAGATTCTCACGCACGCAATCAACAATGCTTTTCCTTCCACGCGCGATAAATCAACGGGATGCTCTCGATACCAATGATGGCGCTCAAGTAATATTTTATATGATTGCTATATTTTAATACAGGAGCACGCCTTTATATGCAATCTTCATGAAGGAGGCGGAAGGAAACATTACATAACCATTTCACTAACATTCACTAACAACTAACTTTTTTGTGTTTAAGCTAACAATATTAATTAATATAAACAAAATTGATTAAATTTATTTCATTACCAAACCGAATGGCTAATAATAAATAATAACAAATTATATGCACGTGTCATTCACACTTGCTTCATTTGAAATCGATAATTCATATGATTACCATCAACCTCTTATAACAAAATGCAATAGGGATAGTTTTCCATAAATAACTTGGATAGTCAATTTCTTTATAATCAAATGAACTAAAATAACAGTTTTTTAACTAGCATTACCATGGATGTAGACCCTCCACATCATAATACAATGGTTTTCCTTTCATTTGTCAAAGAGCAAAAAAAATAAGAATGGCCATCCGCATCTCATTCATAAATGAAAAAGGTCCCTTAATCATAGTCAAATTTTTTTTTCAACCGCTTTTCAATAAAATTCGATTACACATTTTTATCTAACATACTTTTATTTTGCTAACTTTATTTATGAGTTCCAAAAATTTCTTATTAGGCGGCATTAAAGTAAAACTATCCAAAAATTGTATTGACACAAATAATTCAGAATTTCACATCATTTTTCCTAAAAAATATTATCATGTTGATTCATTAACTCTATTTAGCCAATTATGTTAGAAATAGATGAATAATGAAGAAACATGTTTTGGGAAATGAGTTTGAAACATAATAAGCACTGACCCATTTCGATGCATCAAAAACATTTGTTTTCCAAAAGGAGAAACTAAAAAATTCGATTAGTCTAAATATTAGAAAAATGAATAAAAATGGATGTATAAAAGTTAATCCAAACAAATGATGCAATATCAGATGTCTCGATAAATCCATAAGAGCGCAAGATGTATTCAATATTCTGAACCCTTCAAGTAATGCTTCTTCCTCTATCCTTTCACGTCAAATTAAATACCATGTCCAAGAACCGCATAAACAAAATACCCAAGACACCATAAATTTAAAGCCCATATGTTATTCCTTTAATGATAAAATGAATGCAAAGTATATACTTTTAAAGTTTTCATGTTATAACGATTTCACATTCAATATTTACGCAAAATGATAATGATTGTAAAATGTCCTCGTATAGAGAATAAGTATGAAAAACTAAAATGTGCATAAGGAAATGCTTCAAAATCTCGGATGCAAAACTAGAATATTATTCATAACTTAGTATATCCTTCACAAGAGTAAGCATTTAAAAGAAAAAGGTAAGATACAAGCATAAGGTTTCTTCTAAATGGATGTCATTCTCACCACATTCCACGAGTTCCTCGTCCAAGCAAGAATAGAAAACTAAGATAATCCATCATGTTTTACCATCAAAGACTTTATAGGCATAAACTTTACTTTTTATGATCATTAAACACAAACTACTAGTATAGATGTATGTAAGTAAGTACGAAATATTTTAATCTTATTTCAAAAAATATGTATTTTTCGCCTGAAACTATTAAGTCAATGATGTGAAGATAAAATGAAAGCTATTTTGGGTCTTCCGCACGATCGTGTCTCCAACCAAGCAATGTAAGATAAGAAATGAATGATAAACTTCCAAAAATAACATTCATAATAGGTTTCAATAAACATATTTAAGCATGTTGTTTACACACCAAAGACTATTTTTAATTTATTAGGCATATTAGCGTATAATGATAATTTTAAAATAATTTAGTTTTTTCAAAACGCTGGTAATGTAATAAAGCTTCTCAAGAGTACATTCCACTTGAGGAGGCCACCAAATCACCAAATTAACATATCTTTAAAAAATAGAATATCTTCCTCGGGAGGGGAAATAATGTTTCCTATAGACTCATTTAAAAAACACTTTAATCCTATAACCACGGAATTTAACCTGTCTCTCACTAAGAGTCTTAAATAATGGCAATATTTTGAAAACATGAATCTTGGCGAGGATTACTCAGAGAAGGGCACGATAATGGTGATAGATAAGGGAAATATTTTCATACCATAAAATGATCAATCTACTCGCCTTCCTCCATTGTTTTAACAACAAAATGTGCATGAGGAGAAATAAAGACTCTATTCCTCCAAGTAAAGCACACAAAGATGGAATGAGAAGACACTTTTGCATTCAAAAATCTAATATCGATATAAAATGGGGCCTGATTCAAGAAGTTATAAACAATCATTTGGATGGTGCATTCATTGAGGAGAAATAATCTCTACCCGTGGCACCGGAGTATAATATTTATTAAAGAAAAAGTACTCATACCATAATCTTACAAGAGTAAGGATGAAGAAGAATAAATGTATTTATATATTTTAAATGATACAGTTCACGCCTTTATATAGGCCGATAGGGAAGAGCCGTGAGGGAAACAGTTATACAACTGTCCTTTAACAAATACTAAAACACAAATGTATTAATTATCTAACATTCCCCCCCTTAATACATTGCTCTTACAAATGTACCCCCTAAATAAATCAAACTTCACCTTGCCGAGAGGCTTGGTGAGAATATCTCGCAACCGAGAATATAAGAGGAGGGCAAAGATGGAGCTGAATTTGGTGGTTCAAGACCTGTTCACGAATGTAGTGACATTCGACCTCAATATGCTTTGTTCGTTCATGGAAAACAGGATTCTTCACAAGCTTCAACACACCTTGATTGTCGCAGTGAATGATGGGAGGTTTCTCTTCAGGAATCCCTATATCTGCAAGAATGCGACGTAACCAAATTGCTTCACACACAGCTCCTCGTGGTCGTGAATATCGTGGTATTCAGCCTCGGGATGAGAGAGCAACAACAATTTGCTTTTGCTTTGATCCACGAGATAGGTCCAGATTCGAGATGAAAACATATCCCGAAGTGGATTTCTGTCATCAACGGATCTCGCATAGTCCGAGTCTCAGATATCCCCGTAAGAAGAACTCGAGTGTTCTTTCGATACTCTGCACCAAAGTCAATCAGTACTCGACATATCTCAACACATGCTTTGCTGCTATCCAATGACATTTCTTGGCTCCCGCATAAACCGAGAGATAGCTCACCGCAAAGCAAAGATCTCGGTCTCGGTATAAGTCAAGTAAATGAGACTCCCACAAGTCGCCCAGTAGTGAGTGCCATCTACCCGTGGTGAATCCTGGAATCTAGATAGTTGCAAACCTTTTTCCATAGGTGTGGACATTGGTTTACAATCTGACATCCCATACTTTTCTAGGAGTGTCTTGGCATATTTCATCTGGGAGACGAAGATATGATTCTTCTTCTGCCATATCTCTAAGCCAAGACAATAGTGAAGTAGCCCCAAATCGGTCATGTCGAAGGATTTCTTCAGATCATTCTTTACATCATCTACAAGATTGTCAAAACTTCCTGTGATCACAAGATCATCTACGTACAAAACCAAAATGACAATCTCTGTTCCTACCTTCTTGATATACAAATTTGTATCTGAGGGGCTACGAGTGAATCCATGTTGCAATAGGTGATCATCAATTTTTATATACCATGCCCTAGGTGCTTGTTTGAGTCCATAAAGAGACTTTATCAGACGACATACCTTGTGTGGTTGATGCTCGTCTACAAACCCTTCAGGTTGGGCCATGTACACTTCTTCTTGTAGATCACCATTTAGAAAAGCACTCTTGACATCCATCTGCTGAAGTTTCCATCCATTTTGTGCTGCCAGTGCACATACAACTCTGATGGTTTTGATCTTCGCAGTGGGTGCAAAGGTCTCTCATCATAGTCAATTCCTTCACGAGCATAACCCTTTGCAACAAGTCGTGCTTTGTGTTTGTCGATTGAACCATCTACCTTATATTTTGTTTTGAAAATCCATTTGCAGCCAATGGATTTCTTACCTGGAGGCAGATCGACAAGTTCCCACGTCCGATTCTGAATCAGGGAATCATATTCAACATCCATAGCCTGTTTCCACTATGGTTGGTCTAATGCCTCACAAAAGTGTCAGGTTCGGTGCTCTCAACAATTGAACTCATGAGTGCAAAATTTACCTCATGTCTAGCTTGACTTCGTGTTCTAACTCCCGTAGAAGTACCAGGAAGTGAGTTCAGGTGTGCATCCCTGATAGTACTCTGGACCCATTTTGGACGTTGGTGCTGCTGATGTGAAGATGTGTTTTCAGTGTGCCAAGATCAACGAACAAGTCTCCACTCAGCTCTTCTTCTCTCTGAGAAGAATCATCTTGCTCATCATCTGGATGTGTGAGCAATCTATGTGACGAGGTCGGTACTGGATCTCCATTGTGTGGCAAGGAGTCAAAGGACGACTCATCACATACCACATCTCGACTCTCGTAGATCTTCTTCGTCTCAGGATCCATGAGACGATATGCCTTTGAGGTAGTACTATACCCCAAGAAAAGACATGGCAGTGTCTTTGGATCGATCTTCTTCCTTCTCTTATCTGGAACATGCATATATGTAGTACAACCAAAAACTCTTAAATGATGAATAGAAGGTTTACGACCAGTCCATACCTCTTCCGGTGTCTTGTTCTGCAAGATCTTCGTGGGTGCCCGGTTGAGTAAATACACTGCTGTCTGGACTGCTTCTGCCCAAAACTGATCCTCCAACTTGGCGGTCGAGAGCATACAACGAGCCATCTCCATTGACAGTCCTGTTGTGGCGCTCGGAAATCCCGTTCTGTTGGGGCGTAGGGAGCAGTCAAATGTTGTTGAATGCCATGCTGCTTCAGGTATGCTAAGAACTTCTTTGACACAAATTCCCCCCCTCGATCTGAGCGGAGGAGAAGAAGAGGCTTCCCAGACTGCCTGGTGGCTTGCTGGTAGAAGGTCGGAAATTTGCAAGTGCCTCACTCTTCTTCCGAAGGAAATATACCCACATTTTCCGTGAGTAATCATCAATGATGAGCTGAAAGTACACAAAACCTTGAAAGCTAGCTGGCAGGGGTCCGCACAGATCGGTGTGAATGACTCGAAGATGCTCGTAGAATGATAAGAGCTCTGCTTGAATGGACCTCTATGTTGTTTGCCGTAAGACATCCCGAGCAAATAGGTAAGGAATGGGAGAGTGGAGGAAGCCCTCTTACCATTTCCTTCGCACCGAGTGATGCAGAGCCGACAGTAAAGATGACCATATCGAAAGTGCCAAAGTGCAGTGGACTCGCCGTTGATGCAGAGAGAGAGCAACGCTAGATGAAGTGACCGCATCCAGTGCAAATAGACGGCCCTTCAGAAATGCTTGAGCAATGACTGACTCTCCCTGGGAAATGATGCAAGACTTGACCCCTTTCTCAACAAAGAATTCAACCTGCATTCGATGGTTAAGAAGTTGACTTACAGACAAAAGATTTGAAGTCAAACCTGGAACATATAGCACCTTTGTGAGTGTACATCTTCGTGTTCCAAGAGGAATGATGACATCACCAATCCCTGCTGCAATATACTCTTGATTATGCCTCGCAATGGTGATCCGATCTCCGCAATGGGCTGGTCACTCGCAGTATGGAACAACTTCTTATGCTACCATGTGTTTGCTGCACTAATCAATCAACGGACATCTTTCGACGGCCGCGAAGTCTCGTGAGACTAGAACAATGTCGAATGAAAATCTCGTACCTCTTCATCGGAGGTGGCATCCTCGTGAAAGCAATGTGGCCCTTCGCTTCGACACGAGCATGCCATCGGGATTTCTTAGAATATCCTGGCCGTAGTGCTCTCTTCGCGAATTTCCATACTTGCGAATTGTAATAAATCAGCATCGCAATGTGCGTATCCGTGGAGCAAATGTGGCACCACCGATCCGCCTTGAGATTATGTCGCTTCGGGGTGGCCGTGGATGTGAAGATGGTCCGCCGAGCATGCCGCTTCGATTTTGGGGTAGATTGCCCTTTCCGAGGCTTATGTTTTTGCCTCGTGATGAGAGCCTTGTCTTCAAGGCTTCTTGTACATTTTGCATGGCTTTTTCCTACCGGAGATAATTCACAGTGGTCCGCAAAACTCACCTCCCGTTGAAATTGTCAACGTGGTGATCGTGTCCAAACCGTGAAGGAAGAGCTCGCAGGTGAGCGGGACAAGCAACTTGTCGCCCACTGGTTCACCGAGTGCAGAGAGTTTCGCACGTAACTCGGGCCTACACGCCGCAAGAAGGCTTCTACCGATTCGCCTTCATGCATACTCATCGTATGAAGCTTTTCAAGTTAAAAGATTCTTAGCTTCGTAGATGGTACACAATGCGCTTTCCATGCCCGAGAAGAAGCAATTACTTTCGAAATGTATGGCCGCACCTCATCGTAAAGACTCGAGGGTGATGAGCATTAGTGCTTTCGCATCAGCCTTTTCATATTTTTCCAACAGATCATCGCCTCTGAAACACAGAGACAATCCCCCAAAGGTCTTCGACCAAGAATCGTCCGCATCATAAAAATTTGGCTCCTTTCAATCATCGATAAATATTTTTGAGCATAATTTTTGTAATTTGACTTTTATAGTATCATACAAGGATCTTTTAAATCGTGAGTAGAGGAGGAATTGCTCCCGCAATAGTCTCTTTTATAAAATTAATACGCACAAAGCATAAATACAAAGAAATGGTGGTTGTTTCCTAATGAGTCGAGGCGACACTCCTCCTTCACGCTGGGATAAAGCACTTTAAATCTCAAGAAAGAAATAATGCAGTTAGAAAGAAACGGACTAATAACTATTTAATAACGTTTGCACATGGAATCGCAAGCTTTCCCTTCACGCACTCCTTCAACGACAACACTTCCTTCAACGAGACAGCACATCGAGCCTCCTTCAACGACAGAAGTATATACTACATGGCCTCGTTTCTAATAGTAATATATATAGTTAAAACAATCATTTTCAGCCGCCACGCATCATAAAGGTTATCCTCACGCACATATGAGGAGAAACGCCCACATAGAAGTATAATATATATGACGATTCCTCCACGCGACTACAAAAAGTTATTCTCACGCACAACCAGAAATCTCAATGTCTTAAATGAATACTAAGAATACAAGAGTAAGGATTACAACAATAACAAATACGTAACACGATGTATTATTATGAACAAGGTCAGTCAAGTTTGGATGCCAATCAATCCTATATTAAAAGCCAACATGTAACCGAATTTAGCCGATCCCAAACTTTGAATAGAGGAAAGAACCAAAAAAACCACAGAGATCATCACCACCACATGCAACATAGAAACTAGAAATACTCGGTCTTGATCCCTCCCACCTTTGTTGATGTAATTAAAATATAAACAAGAAAGTGTTATTGCAGTTTCATACAATAAATGAGCAGCTAAAAAGGTCCGTGAATAACTTGATGGGCTTATTTGGGGGAAAAAAAAAAAAACTTGATGGGCTTATCCCAAATATGCAAGGTGTGAGGATACCATCTCCAACTTCCATGGAGGTTCCTGTAAGAGCTAGAACTAACAAAGTTCTCTTGGCAGCCGTACTTGTTTCTAAAGTTTCCTAAGCATTTCAAGCGTATATGAGGATAGCTATGGTCTTCTTCTTGTTGGGTCGGTATCAGACTAACTTTGGCATGTGGGCAATCGCTGATTACAGAGCAAGTGTTCCTACCGCAATTTACCAATATAGAGTTGGAAAACATTGAAAACTATCATTGGCCCACAATACAAAGAAAAAGGTATTTACCATCATCATTACCATCGCCATCTGGGGAAGTACACCACACCGATGCTTTGAAAACTCCAAATGTAATACGTCTGTAATGCCCAACATCTGCAAAACGACATAACCACAAAACCATTTTTCACTTGACTGATTTAATAACTTAGAAATAGCCGGACCAAATACCCAAGTTTTATCATACAAATTCTATAACAAATACCCATGATTTATCCTACAAATTCTATAACCCGCACCCATGCCAAGTTGGACCCAAAATACGGTTTGGGCCAACAAGAAAAAAAAAAAAAAGGTCTAGAAGGAGAACAGATTCCATTACTTGAAATAAGAGTTTAAATTTATTCGGACCTGAGCATGGCTCATTCCTGTAACTCTGTTTGACTCCATCCGAGAGAGGTCCCTCATTTTGAAGCTCCCATGAGAATGAGAGTGACGAGTCTCCTTGACTGTAACAACTTTTCCTTCCTCCCCATCACCGAATTCTCTCTCCTCCACAACTACATCCTCTATAGATGCCATCCTCTCAAAACAGTCCCCACCTAAACAAATTATAGCAAGTGTTGCACTCGCAATTATTGTAAAACCATCTCGTAAAATTTGTTAAATAATGAAGAAACAATTGTAAAACCCTTAAATCATACAACAATTGACACCAAAAAATATGAAAGAACGATGTAAAAAATCGTTGAAACAGAGCAACAGGGTAAATGAATATAAAAAATTATTCCAAACAAATAACGCATTGCCATACAAAATGACCATAAGAAAGAGCAAGATTAGGTAATCAATATTTGAACCCTGCTCAAAATAAGGTTCAAACCCTTCATAAAAACAAATTTAAACAACCGCCCATTCACCGTGAAATTAAATACCAAAACCTAGAACCCAAATAAACACACATTACACCTTGGCAACAAATAGACGAGTGATTATGTTCTCCATCTTTAACTAAGTGTGATACCTACATATTTCTTCACCATATACCACCTGGCGCATGTGGAGTGACTCCCCATCAGATATCTCGCATTGACCTGGAATAGACCGACTGTCTAAGCTCTATATGCAAGCTCAAGGAAAAGCTTCCAAATCGCCTTTGTAAAAGCCATTAACCCCCTACAGATCATTAACAATTCACGAATTGCAAATTAAATGTATTCAGAGGTACGTTAAAAACGAATTTAAAATCACATAGCCAAAAAATCGGCCAAACCCTACCCTACGAAATCAATACCGCCGCGTCGAAACCGAGTAGAGAAAGAATTAAAAAAAGGCCCAATCCTACTCTGAAAAATGAATCCTACCCTATGTAATTATGGAGTGAATCACAAAATTAATCCCACCCTGCAAAACATAGGTGAAAATCAGATATTATCAGAAAATCAATCCCATCCAACAAAATGAATCCTATCCTACTACATGAATTCTATCCTACAAAGTGAATCCTATCCAACTCAAACGAAAAAAATAGCAGTAAAAAACCAAACAAAAATACAAATATCAACACGCGGCTATTACCATTTAGACACAAAAAAATACAGACATAAATGGTAAGGAATGTATGGGGAAGAGGGTTTATTTATAGAGCTCGTATCAACGGCTCTTTGACGGCCACGTATGCTATCCAGCTGTCTGGCACTTTTTAGAGAAGCTTCCGGTTTAGATAAGTATGAGATTATTAATAGGCTTAAAAATAATGTTTGCTAAGTTACCGTTTTCTCTTATCCGTTACAACACATAAGACATGTTTTTATAAAAGCCCACACTCCGACTTTTAAAACGTGTTGATTAATTCTTCTCTATGTTATGACGCGCTTATTAAGGCTTTAACGACATATCATGTTTATTAATTCTTATCCCTTTTGATAGCCTACATATTCGGTTTAAATTTTAAGTTTGTTTACTAGCTAGTAATCGAACGTTGGTTGTGTGGCGGGTACGTCAAAAGGGATCCGAAGGGGAGTATAGAGAAGAGAATTGAAGGTGGCGGGGCGAAATTGTGTCGGGTATAGGAAAGGGGTGGTGACTATGATAAATTTTGTTGTGGGAATAATACGAGAGTAATGATGTAAGGACTAGATAGGGGAGTGAAGACACACAACGTGAACTATTCGAAAGAGAAGGAATTGTAATTGGAGAATTAGGACAAGAAGCAAGATGTGCTTTGTAATTGATCAAAACCAAAAAATGAATATCAATATGTTAGAGAATCACTTATTAGCTCTGGTAAAAAATTAGAAGAAAAATAATTTACATGTAAAGAAACTAGAGAAGAAGCTATGTATGGAAATTGGAAGACCCAAAGATGCAAACTTTGCTTTAATGTATGGGTGTAAGTTAAAAAATTTGAGATATGGGTGGAAAAGAGAATGGGGGATTTAATATAAGGTATAGGTAGAAGGGGAATGATGGAAGAGACAACTTTATGTTAAAAATAGAATGTTAAAGAGTTGAAAGGTACATATCTTCATCTTTCCTTTATTGAGAAGAGGCCCAAGAGACATCTTAGAGTAACACACAGAAGAAAAAGGAGGTGTTATATGAAGGTTTTTAAAGAAGTGGACTTTGGACATTCCGGTAAATGTGAAACATTATTGATATCAATAGTGGCCTTTGGAAATATAAGGTCATGAGACATGTGGATGATCAAGGCCCATGAAATTATAAGAGGTCGTTCATTGTGGTTCCCTTTGGGTATTGGCGGCATGGGGACATGCAAAGTGTTAGTTGCATCTTGAGGAGGACCTATGTATTTGTCGAATTTGATGACAACAAAAGTGAAAAATTTGGAGGTGGAGTGAAAATACTGTGGACTATCTCCACGATTGTGTCTATTGAACCATTCACAAGTCCAATTTTAACCCACAAATTAGCCAAAAACATTACTTTATGATATTTACATTACATAAATTTGTGTTACAAGTATTCGTCGTCGAAATACATTGAGTAAAGACTGTTGACGATTTATGCAATAGAATGGGTGACCAAAAGGTTGAAAGATTTTAACATGTTGAGGTTAGAGTGGTAGAAAAAATCTTTTGAGAGAACAAATGTGGAGTAAAATGGAAACCAAAAATATCTTGTTTGAACATCCTTACATTTGTACACTTTAAAAGAGTTTCCCAATTATCAATTTGGAGAATTACATTTTGAATGTTGAGTAGGATTTGGTTAAAAGAAATTTGAGCTAGATTTGAACCTTATTGGAGGAAGACTTTTGCAAAGTTATGAATGTGGGAAATCTATTACGTAGATTTTGTTCCATATGAGTGCCCCACCTATAACGTGATGTTATTGATAGGTGGCAATTGGCCAAGGGTACCGACAAGAATGTTGGATCTAATACAAGGGAATGTGCATGGAAATGGGGGACCAAAAGGGGGTCAAAAGGGACACTTTTTTCCTGAAATCAACGAAACCTGAACTTCATCGAATAATTTGGCATGCCTATGCTCAAAATTTGAAAAAGTGATAAGAATAAGTATTATAGAGCTCGGAATCTAGTTTCTAAACTACTATTTTTATTTTAAATGGTTGATATTAAGAGGGTCAAATGTTTTGCACACATAAAGTATGTCTATTTTTGTGTCAAAAAGATAAGAACCTATTGTGTGTGCGCCCCCCAATTTTTGAGTTCTTAAATATTTTTTCAAATATCTTTGAAAGAAAGTTAGTCAAGACCATGTACGAGGTCCCACTAATTTTTCATAGTCTTTTGATGAATATATAATTTTTAAATTAATTTTAAAAGTGCACATATCCCAAAAATGAAATATTTGTGTGTTCACCCCCATAACTTTGAGAAAAAAGTCACTCTTTTGTTTTTTTAGTGCATGTAGAATGGAGTTTGCGAAAAACCACTTTTAAAACAAAAATTGGATGAACAAATCATAAATTGTGCACCAAAATGTATGCATAGGTTTTTGTAAGAAAACAAGGCACTAGTAAAAGAAATTATGGATGAAAGCCTTAAACTAATTGGATTTTAGAAAGAATTATATTGTCATCAAGGTAAAATTGAGCTTGACATCGTAATATAATTTATTTTTGAATATTATGTTATAATGCATGAGATTTTGGGGTGAACACGTGAAATTTTGATGTTTTTCTATCAAACACGGTTTTAATCACGCATAAAACAGTCCAAACCTTTGGTTTGGAAATCCAAGGAAAATCCAAGCCTTTGGATTGGGTATTCCAAACCCTAACAAGATGAAACATGAGGACGTTATAACGGATTCATGTTCTTGTGTGTTATGTGGTATATGTACTTGTGGCATGCTTTTATTTACAAAAATAAAGTTTAAATATAAGAAATAATAATAAAAGGAAATAAAATTATTTCTATTTTATTATTTCTTATACTTTAAATTTATTTTTGTAAATATAAGATGTTAGGGTCACTCTGCACCATATGGAACTCGTCTCATAGCTCCATCTATCACAGTTTAGAAGATAGTTTTTAGATTATAATATCGTCAAGAATAGGTATTTTTCAAGATTTCAACATTCAACTTTCAAGCTTTTAGGGTTTAAATTATACAATCGATATCTATTTTGTGAAAGAATATAGGCATTGCTTAGGTTTTGGGGCATTTTGGATTGGTTATTGATATTTGTAGGAGTGTTTAGGAAGATTTAGGAAAGGTTTACTCATTCAAGGAAAATATTTTCAACAACGGGTTTTATAGGTGCAAGGAACAACCACTCTAATGGTGAAATTTGACTTTTTTGGATGATTTTGGGAGCTCCGTAAGGTGATATGAGGAAAAAAAATAGGCACTTGAGAGATACGTGAATCCTATATATGTTGGTAACATCCATTTTCTCTACGAATCAAGGTTTCATGAAGAGTTTCAAGATAGTGTAGTTACCCCTTTCGGTTCCCAGAAAAAAATGGCCCTAAATTTGTAAGCACTAGAGAGATAATCACCACATAGTGATAGGTTAATATTTGTAAATGTTGATAAGTACCTCTAGGACTAGTTACTATCATAAATATACTAGATTGTTTACCATGGGTAAGGATATAACAAAGATGGGGCCAATTTTTGTGAGTTGAACTCACCTTCCTAACACCCTAGGTTGTTTTTTTGAGTGACAAAATTTCTAACATGAACTTTAAACCCTAAACCTTGAACCATAAGCCATAAACCATAAACCATAAACTTAAACCCTAAGACCTAAACCTTAAACCCTTAACCCTAAATCATCAATCCTTAATTCTAAGCCTTAAACCATAAACCATAAACCCTTAACCCGAGCCCTAAACCCTAAACCTTCAACCCTAAACCCTAGGCCCTAAACCATAAAATCAAAAACCTAAACCCAAACACTAAACCCTAAGCTGTTAACCCTAAACCCTAAACCTTAAACATTCAACACATAGCCCTAAGCCCTAAACCCTGAACCATGAGCCCTAAATGTTAAACCATAAAACCTAAAACCTCAACACTGAATCTTAAACCCTAAACCCTAAGTCCTAAACAATAAACCCTAACCCCTAAACACTAAAGCCTAAACCATAATCCTTGAACCATGAGCCCTAAAACCTAAACCCTAAACCCTAAACCCTAACACCTAACACCTAAATCCTAATCCCTAAACCATAAACCCTAAACCCTAAACCCTAAACAATAAACCTTAATCCTTGAACCATAAGGCCTAAACCATGAACCTTCAGGCCTAAGCCTTCAGTCATAAACTCTCAACTCTAAGCCTAAACTGTAAACCTTAAACCCTAAACTCTGAACTCTAAACCATACATAAATTTCTAGGTATTTCTGGGTCTAATGGATTAGGACACCAAACAAATTTGATCATTTTTTATGCTCTTTGGAATAATTCTTTCAGTTGTAAGATGTCGGGAATGAAGATTTCATTTGAAGAACATAGCTTGATATGTTCAGTGCTTGTGTAAGCTAGAAATTTGAGAGGATTTCTGAGGTTCAATTTTATTGACATTCAAGAGCGCAAGTATATGTGGGGAGAAACATGTTTGATTATTTGATTCCTTTCATCTGTTGATATTTTGAAGGAGAGAAATTCCAGATATCCAAGAATAATTTGGTACAAAGAAGTGTTACCCAATATAGTTATCTCCTTTTTTTCTATAGATTGTGAAATATTTGGAGCTCCAAGAGTGTTATAAATTGAGAATAAAAATTCCAATGGTATTTCTGGGTCTGACATGATTAGGATACCACTTAAAATTTGATTGTTTTTACGTTCTTTTGAATAATTATTTCATTTTTATAGTTTGGAATCCAATGATGAACATCTATGTGGGGGGAAATATGAGAAATGTGAAATTTTTTCAGAGTGTGAAGAAATTGACATTCAATAGCGCAAGTATATGTGTGAAGAAACATGTTTGGCAAAGATGTGTAATATACGAGGTTCCTCGATCCTAGTAGTATGGAAGATCAAGAGCCATTTTCACTTTGTAATCACTACTTTGTAGATCGAAGGTCAAGTGTAGAACAAGGTTCATTTTAAGACACCTCTAGAAAATTGTAGGTGGAAAATACCTGGCGAATATCCCCAGAACCAATTTCAGCGAAAGGTGAATTTGACAGTATTCCAAAACTAAATTTTCACCAGGTTTTTCGAGCCAGAGAAACCAAAGTTTTAGATGCCGATGAACCTTTTGATGTGCGACAATACGACATCAATAACCCTCTTTGACGCACATCAACACAACATTAACGAGTCCATCGACGCACGCCAATGGACTCGCGACGCATGCGTTAATGGAATCTGTTGCCGACGACGCCAATGGCATCTATCGATGCGTGTTAATGGCATATAATGCTAATGCGCGTTAAAGGAATCGTTGATGTGCATCAATGGAATATGTTGACGCATGCGCCAATGGTCATTGATGTGTGTCAACAGAGGCCATTGACGCTTTATTTGGCCTATAAATACCCTCCGCCTTGGTCATTTTCTCATTTACACTTTCCGGCTCTCGATTTTTGCAGAATAACTACAATGGTGACTTCAAGTGCTTCCCAACCGCAAGCTCAGGACAAAAATCAAGAAGAGAATCCAGTCCAATCCACATGTAAGATCATCTACAGGAATCCTTTGTGCCCCCACATCCATACTGTTTTAAAAATGTCTTCCGAATATAAAGATTTGATCGATGCGTGTGAGTTTACTGGGCTCGTTGACATGCCCCATTTCGAAACAGATCCAAATATTTTGAATTACCTTCTCTCATCCTATAATACAGAGGACGACCTTTTTTATGTTACTCTGAATGATGGTGAATGTTTCAATTCAGTATTGAAGCAAATGACATCCATCGGTTTACGGGCCTTCCGTTCAGAAATTTACCAATTGTTACAACGAAGGCAACACTCCTGGAAGATGACAAGAAATATCTCGAATCAACGTTTAGTTTCCATGTTGATTGTAAGTATAGTTCATTTTCATTCATCATTTTTATTCGTTATGTCAATTTATGTCAAGAAATTTAGTGTTATAAATTTATATTAATTCCCACTTTGTTTGGCATTTGCAGACTCGATGTCAATAAATCCAGGCGTGGTGTGGATATGAAAGCAATTGCACACCACTTTCTTGTTGCAGTGATTTCATTTTTTCAATCCAAAATAGTTTTACAAGGTCGAAAAATGATATACCAAATCGGGCATCAGATATATAGTTGCCACTATCTCAAAACAAAAATTTGATTGATGCAGCTATCTATAAAAAAATAAGAACTGACATATCAAATTTAAAGCTTTCAGAAAAACCCATCATTTATTCCACAAACTATCTCCTTGGCCTTTATTACGAGGCACTTTTAAATTTAAAGGACAAACCAATTCCTACTTGCACTGACGAGGAGTTGATGAAGTTTTCAATTCCATTTGAAGAACAAAAGGTATAAGCTATTTAGTTTGTATTTCAATTTTTGACATTACATTGCATAATTATTAACAATTTACAGTTTGCAGAGAAGATTTATTAAAGCCCTTCCCTGAAAAAGGTGTTATCAAGAGGAAGAGGCCAACAACACGCCGAGGCTTCGAGAGACTCCCAATCTAAAATGGAAGCTCACTCCTCTCTCGAACCCTCAAGAGTTTGAACTCATTAAATGCCGAGAAGTAATACCTTCTCATATATTATTTACAAATTCCAAATTTGTATTTTTATTTTCCAATTTAAATTTTAACCAATTGAATTGACATAACATTTAATGTTGATGATATTACAGGGACTTTGGACCATACTCGTGTTTCAAAACTCAACCTTCTTCCCCAACTCACTCTATATAGTCGCATGCATTCATATCTTCTGAACAACCACCAAATACTACTCCTACACGGCCACCCTTAGCACCTGCGAAAAACTACCCCTCGATAATAAGGTACAACTTTTCAATACTACGTTTAATTTTGTAGTTTTTACGTTTTTGGATTGTTTTCTAGTTTTTAATGTTTTTCCTTGAGCTTTTCAAAGACATCAGTAGTCCTCTTCGTTCAAACAGTGTCACCGACCGACCCTCAATGGCCTCAACCAATAATTTTTAAAATGCCAACCAGAGGAACAATGAAAAAAATTGGTAAACGCATGCCAATTACTCCAAATTTCAGCGAGAAACTCAACATTGCCTCCTCCTTTCGAATTCCAACACTCTCACTTGGTGGCTTGCCCAAAGGAACGGGCATATCAGTTTTGAACAATATAAATTTAGATGAAGATTATTTGGGCATTGATAGCAATGACCCAACTGGTTTTTTCAATACTCGTGAGATGATTCAAGGCTAGCAGGTATACTTCAATTTCAACATGCTTTACAATATTGAATTACATTTCTATTTAAATTTATTTATCTAAATCTTGATTAATTTTATCACAAACAGGATTAGGCCACCCAAAGGTAGAAACAAGTAGCAATTGATCTAGCCGAAAGCCCCCATACTTCTCCAAAGCAAGATCATCTTCATTCATGACATGATAGTGAACAATTGCTACCTTTTCCTTTGGAGAACTTAATTGGTTATGATTGTCAATCCCATGTCAGTGAGTTTATTCTACCTCATATCAATCAGCTCATAGAATGGGAGAGAAGGGATAAAGTTCTTATCAATGAGATTATTAGTCGTTTTGAAAATTATTGGCAAAGAGATAGTTTATACGCTGCAGTCCAGAATCAACCTGCGAAGATGGATTCCTTACTTACCCAAGTAAGAAGTGGGACTGTCACGTATAACAACTATAAAGATGACATTTTGGATAAGACATTAAACAAATTGGAAAATATTAGTGCTGAGGCCCAAGCATATTTTAACAAATGGTCTAAGGACAAGGATCTGGTAGCAATTGCAAATGCCGAGAGAGATAGAGCGGTTGTAAGTACTATCACTTTCAAACAATCATTCTTGTTAATTTGAATTTTTCATTTTTTAGTAATATGTTGAATTGACATTACTCTTTTTGTGCAGTTGAAATATGAAAATTTGAAGAGTCAAGCAAAGGTATTCCAAGTTCACTTGGAAACAATGAAGAATAGTTTATCCGTAGCTAAGAATTTGAAGGAAAATATTGTTTTGGTTAACAAACAAAACAATACACTAAAGTGGATAATTAAAGAGCACGGCTTCGACCTTGAAATATTATTCAAAGCTAAGGTAGCAGCTGATCCAAATTTGTTGTCCCATGGAGATGTGACAAATCAAGAAGAAAGAATTTTAAAAAAATTGATAAAGGTCTGCGCTGGAAGATCTATAAGTTATGGGGTTATTTTCAGTTGTTGGGGAAAGGGGTACAACCATAGGGAAGAAACCATTGGGGAAAGGAGCACAAGAGTTGAAATGGATACAAAAAAAGGGTTGAAACTTTTATTATTGAGTGTGGAAACTTTAAATATTGAGTCTATATTTGAAAATTTAAACATTGAATGTTGTGGTCATGGTATTTGAATTTAATTATATAGATTTGATAGCCTTTTAAAATTTGAAATAATATATAATCTTTAATTTTGATTGCATATGGATTTGATAGAATTTTTAGATTGTATATGGAGTTTATGCTTTTGGTTTACTCTTAATGGTGATTGCATTAGATAGGGATGAATCATGATGACGTATGTTTCTTGTTTACGTAGATGATGAATCGCATGTGGACGTAGATGATGAATAATATATATGGATATAGATGATGATGAATGATGATAATGGATAATTGTTTTAAAAACATGGAATGATGATAGATGATGATGAATGATGATGAATGATGATAATGATATGATATATATGGATGATGATCAATTTAATGTGGACGTAGATTTAGCTTCAAGCACGATAATTCTTCTTCTCTAGACATTTAAACTTGTTTTAAGATAATTCTTCTTCTCTATACTTGTAATGATATGATCATGATGTCATTAGAATGGATATAGATGATAAATAAATGGAATGTGTTAAAATGGATATAGATGACATTAGAATGGATATAGATGAAATTAGAACGGATATACTTGTAATGATATGATTATGAATTGTTTTAAAAAAATGGAATTGTTTTAATAAATTTAAATTAGATAAATAATTGTTTTAATAATAATTGTAGTGTCAGGACTCAGGATTATGATAATGATATGGTGATGATATGATATATATGGATGATGATGAATTTTATGTGGACGTATATTATAAATTGTATAATGTATCATGGATTATGAATTGTATAGTATAGAAATATCTTCCTCTGTAAAATTCAATTGTGTCATTTTATCCCACAGTTAAAAAAATATATCAAAGCATTTTGTAAATATAAAAAATAAATTAAACATAATTGTAAGAAATCAAGAAAGATGATATGATAGGGTTTAACTTACCTCTATTGTATTAGATTGTTGTGAAATCATCACTGGTAATGTGCTAGATCTTTGTTTTAAGAAAACTCAACACGAGAAATAGATTAGTAGATAGATGGGTGAGTTGCCTGACATTGTCAGTCCCGAGAAGTACTAGCTTCCTCGGATGGATGTCAACCCACGTTTTCAAAAAAAATAAAAAGATTGTATTTAAATAAATGTAAATATATAGACCTATAACATCTTTAATGATAACAAGTGTCAAAAGCTGAAAAAAATGTAAAGTAATAAACAATAAGATTAAGGTGAAGAAGATACCTATTTAAAGTTGAAATCATCACTCATAATATGCTAGATCTTTGTTTAAAAAAACTCAACACGAGAAATGGATTAGTAGATAGATTGGTAGTTTCTCGACATTGTCGGCCTCGAGAAGTAACAACTTCCTGATGGATGTCAACCCACGTTTTCAAAAAAATAAAAAGATTGTATTTAAATAAATGTAAATATATAGACCTGTAACATCTTTAATGATAACAAGAGCTGAAAAAAATGTAAAGTAACAAACAATAAGATTAAGGTGAAGAAGATACCTATTTAAAGTTGAAATCATCACTGCCACTGGTAATGTGCTAGATCTATGTTTTAAGAAAACTCAACATGAGAAATGGATTAGTAGATAGATGGGTGAGTTGCTTGACATTGTCAGTCCCGAGAAGTACCAGCTTCCTCGGATGGATGTCAACCCACATTTTCAAAAAAAATAAAAATATTGTAGTTAAATAAATTTAAATATATAGACATGTAACATCTTTAATGATAACAAGAGCTGAAAAAAATGTAAAGTGACAAACAATAAGATTAAGGTAAAGAAGATACCTATTTAAAGTTGAAACAATCCATTATCGATAGCTTATTTAAACTCGATGTTCTCTTTTGTAGAGTGTGACGATGCGCCAATTCCACTCTCAAAGTTGGGAACAATTTTACTTGTAGATGTATTATTCACACCTCTTCTTTTGCAAAGGGAATTCCAATGCGCAATTTCTCTGTCGAACGGAAAGGTTTCGATGGAGTATCAAGAAACATAACACCTCATGCAACTTTCTAGATTTTTATCCAACCTATTTCTCAGTTTTGATTTTATAAATGATAGTGCACTGAAAACCCTTTTGTCCTCCACAGACCCCAAAATCATTGTTTGGCATAACTCATATAATCTGAAATATTCATTGATATCTTCTTGTAATATATAACTTTGATAGATTCCTCGCCACAACCTTGTAATAGCACCACTTTCAAAAGGTTCATCTAAATTTTTATATTGGTTCCTCATTGTTGTTGCAAAATTTGTTGATTGAAATTTTAATAAATTAGCATTCAATATACCTTTGATTTCCATTCCCTTGAACTCTGAAGTCTTTACTAAATGTTCCATTATTGTACCCATGGATTTATGGAAATGCTTTCTTACAAAGTTAGCACGACCACCTTCAATATTCCAAAAATTAGGATTCATCACACACATGGCTTCAAGAATTTTATCTTTGGAGAAACGTTTTCTAATTTCTGATGATAAGGATTCTGAAATTTTCTTAAGCTTTATTCTTGTTTCAACTATAATAGAATCAAAGAGATTACGTGTCATGGGAACATCTTCTCGTTCCGATCTTGTAATATCTTGACATTTTTACAAAATGTGTAGTGGTATGTCCCTCCCATTAATAGTGATGCAGAGGTGATCGTGGATATTAAATCTCAAATAGTTACTGGGATTTTTAAGATCTAATAAAGCTTTCCAATTCTCAAAAATAGGTGTATCAAAACTATCTTGGGAATAGTACAAGATATCAAGACTTTGACATACCATTTTTATCATCCGTATAAAATCCACAATATAGATTAATCTTCCCTGTGCATGCTTCATCAATGTATTGATCTGCTGCAACATTGGAAGAATACCAACCAATGTAAGAAATGTCTCCAAATTAGTTAAATGGAACAACAAGTCCCTTGCCCTATCAACTTCATGACGGTATTTGTGCATGAAACCAACCAATGAAGGATACTCCTCACGAACTCGCACGCAGTTCATACAAGGAGATCCATCTAGTCTCAACATCTTTTAGAAGTTTTTTACCATTTGTAATTCCAATTGCAAATTTCTGGAACTCAAGAAATCACTTTGGGCTGCTTGACATATAGGCATGAAGTTCTCTTATAAGGTCTTCTAATTTAGCAACATTTTCGTGGTTTCTTACCATTTTATACGCTAAATTCATTCTGTGAGCCATACAGTGAATTGGTAGCATATATTGGGCCATTGTTGTTTGTAATCTAACACACAATCCTGTTCGGTGACCCTACATGACAGATGCACCATCTGCTCCAATGCGTACCAAATTCGTAGCAATTTCATAATCATTCATTCCAACAATATCTTTCAAATGAGAAACAACTATTTTATGTAGGTTTTTGGCATTGCATTTTTCAACCATTTTCATAACACCCAATGATGAGGTGTCCTTATATGATTTTCTAAAGTATAGATGTGGATACATACCCATGTAGTGTTGTCGACTGTTGTCACTTCATCAATTGAAAGAGAGATAAACTTTGATTTTTTTACATTCTCTTTCAAATCTTCCTTCTCTATCATCGAAAGGCATTTTTCCATTTCCCATCCACTACTTTCAGACCAATGAGACTGAGGTATGTTCAACATTCCATTATATTGATACAAAACTTTGAAATCGAGGAAATCTAAAATCGGTCTTCCTTTTTTTAGTATGTGAAATAGAGTAGAGAATTGTATGAGTTTTGTATGTAGATTTGTTTGTTTCATCTTACCAATATGCGATGTGATTGTTCCTTCCTTTTCCAAGAGATGTCTATGTTTTTTCTGCTCTGCCTCATATTCCGCTGCGTATCTAACATGCATGCATTCTTTTTCAGTTTTCCACCTGTGTGTTTTGATTTTTGGCCATCCGCCCCATTACAGTCAAATATTGTTTTCCACAATGTTTTTCTATAGTGTCCAGCTTCATTTGCATTTTTGTTGCTTTCCCAATTTCCACGTACATATTGTAAATGTACATTGGATGGGATCTCTTCATAATTAGATGATTGCACGAGTTCGATAAACGGAAATTTAGCTACCTAATCAAACTTGTATATCCCGCCAATGGTCCACATATTATTGTTCGTTTTCAATGTTTTACTTTTTTGAGTAGAATTTTGAGCAATATCACAATCACCTAGTTTCCTCTTTCTTGGACCGGAATATGAATTTGATTTATGTGTTCCATTTTGCTTTGAGTATTTGTATGTGTGATATCTGTATGCACTTGTCAGTTGCACCCCAAAAAGAAAAATATCTTCAAGATCTCGGCATATTATTGTAGGTGTCATTTGTTTGACTTTTTGATACATGCGTGAATGCATGTCCACCTCAATAATACCTTCCACACAAATCGTATTCCGATTCTTTGTGGTGTCATCTATATGGTTGGTATTTTCAATATCTATATCCGTAGAGTTTCCAAAATACTTGAAGAGCAATTTCTGATATTTCTTAGTTACTTTTAGGGTCTTCACATTCTTAGAACTAGCATCTTCCATTATTCTAAAGAGAGTCCTACGTCAGAAAAGAACCAAGTAGAATCGCCTGTTACACATCAATAAGGCATTAATAAGGCGTCAACTGACACTATCGCACATCATGAAGGCATCCACTATATGAGGTCACTGTCACACGTCAACTCGCCCTTTTCACGCGTTAATTGTCTATGCCCTGTCACGAGTCAACTCTCTCTGTCACGCGTCAAACCTATTCCTTTTCACGCATCCGTAATATCTCCTTGTAATGCATTTGTAATAACTCTTTGACCAACATCAACTATATCCATGTTGCGTGTTAACAACTAACCCTAACAGGCTAACAACAATCTTTGGTGCTTAAGAGTATGCGAGTTCAAACTTCACGGTATTGGTAATTTGGTAAGCTACTTGAGGTATAATACAAGGCGAATCACCTAGGTTTTTATATGAGATGTTTTCAAATGAAGGCGACACCAACCCCAAAAAAATATACTGTATATTTTAAGCGAATAGGACATCGACCCACATAAAAAAATCACCTTTTCAAATTTCCTTAAATGAAATTTTCACCATATTACGAATATTCGCCACTAAAATTATCCCTAGTGTAGAAGATCAAGACCATTAGAGTGTTTATTCCTTAAACACTGAACACTAAACCCTAACCCTTGAGCCCTAAACCCTAAATCATGAACCCTAAAACCTAAACCTTAAACCCTATAATGCTCTAAACCCTAAACCATAAATCATAAACCATAAACATTGAGCCCTTAACCCTAAACCATGAACACTAAACACTAAAGCCTAAAACCTAAACCCTAAACACTATACCCTAAACCCTAAACCATGAATCATAAACCCCGAACATTGACCCTAAGTTCCCTATACCATAAACCTTAAACCCTTAACCCTAAAACCTCAATCCTTAACCGTGCAACATTACCAACAAAGGAGTTTCAGACTGGTATTATGGTTGGATGAGGGCCGAATCATGAGGATCATATTCATATTCGGTGTATCGCCATCAAAAAGAGTATCTCCCTTGTCAAATCAATTATTCTAGTATGACGTGGAAGATGATAAAATAAAATGAAAGCTGGAGAATTAGATTTCATGGGTAATTAATACTAATTATTAGAAAGACTAATATGGCTTCCGACTACTTGAATAGGAGGGCATGACAATATTAGTACCATATTTCCTAGTCTCATTCCTAGAACCATCATTGAGTTTTAGCTTGTACAAAATAAGAATAACAACATGGGAATGGAAAAGAACACATAGGGGTTATGAATCACCTAGTAAATATTTCTTGTTTAGTTCTGAATGGGAGCCAACTTGCCTATGGCTTGATGAAATTCCATTCATTGATAATTCCTTCTATGATAAACTCATGGATGCTTTCAAAAAATCCTTCAAAAATATAGGGGTAGTCATCATCTTAGTGAAGGAATTGATGTGATTTCCAAACAACTTGAAATGCATATAGATTTAGAGGTCATAACACAAATTTATAAATATCTCTATCGTTATAAATGGAAGCCAAGTAATGGTGTCTCCCTATATCCAAAGATCGAAAACTAGTAGGGTTTGTGATAGGATTGGACATTCAAGAATCATAATGTCATTGCATCTAGAGAAACATTCTCAAACATTAGAGTAATGCATCTTGGAAAATAAAATTGAACCTCAGAAATCCTCTCAAATTTCCAGTATAGGTCATGTTCCTAGTCTTGTTTCTATTTCAAGTTCTGGTTTTGGTCGTGGTCATGAATATGGAAGTTTTAGGAAAGGAATCCACACTTGAATAATTATTCTCATTTAGATTGTTGGCAATGCCAATGGAAGTGGTAGTGCTTGTGGAATTTGATTGGTCGAAGGTGGGGTTGTGCCGTTGTTGGATTTTTCTCTTGGTGTCATAGGTATCATTTCTGGTATTATCAAAGAGAACTCCCCATGCTTGTGTGATAAGTTTAAAATCTCCCTCGGATCCTGGGAACTTATTTTTATTAGGATACAATAGCAAGGCTAGTTTTAGTGGGTATTAATAGAAAAAACAAAACAAATTTGACTTGGAATTACTTATGAAATGCATTCCTCTCGCTTTGATCTTATCTTTATAAATGCAATTGAGTTTTCCAAGTTCTCTATATTTGCCAAATTTGGGTCAAATTGACATTCGGACCTCTGAAAGCATGAAGAAAATGACAAGTTCATTTCCCCCAACCTTTCTTGAGGTGAATTTAAATCAAATGAAATTTGGAATTTGGAGGTGGCACATGATAGACATTGATTGTCCTGCCACCGATTTACTTATTGTTGGTCAATTGTTATTGTTTGTACATTTATTTTCCATTATTATGATAAGTACATATTTGAGATTTCCAAATCACCGTCAGGTTTATTCATGAGAATACAATTTTTATTTTGGCATGGTGGATGCAACTCCTTAAAGCCTCCCATAATTAAGGGTTTAAGGGTTTAGGGTTTAGTGTTTAGGGATCATGTTTCAGTGTTTAGGGTTCATGGTTCATGGTTTAGGGTTTAGGGTTTATGGTTTAGGGTTAAGAGTTTAAGTTTCAGGTTTTAAGGTTTAGGGATTCAATCTTTAGGGTTTATGGTTTAACATTTATGGTTTAGGGTTTAGGGCTCAAGGTTCATGGTTTGGGTTTTAGGGCTTAGGGCTTAGGGTTTAAGGTATGGGGTTATAGGTTTATGGTTGAGGGCTAATGGTTTAGGGTTTAGGATTTAGTGTTTAGGGTTTTTAGGCCCAGGGTTCATGGTTTAGGGTTTAGGGCTCATGGTTTAGGGTTTAGGGTTTAGGTGTTAGGGTTTAGTGTTTAGGGTTTAATGCTTAGGGTTAAGGTTTAATTATTTAGGGTTAGGGTTTAGGGCTCGTGGTTAAGGGTTAAGGGCTAAGGGTTTAGGGTTTAGGGATCAGGATTTATGGTTTATGGTTGAGGGTTTATTGTTTAGGGTTTAGGTTTATTGTTTACAATTTGGGGTTTTGGATTTAGGGTTTATGGTTTAGTGTTTAGGGCTTAGGGATCATGGTGTATGGTTTAGGCCTTACGCTTTAGGATTTAGGTTTATGGCTTAGGTTTATGCCTCATGGTTAAAGACTAAATGTTTAGGGTTTAGGTTTTGGGTTTTGGGTTTATGGTTTAGTGTTTAGGTTTTAGGTTTAGGTTTTAAGGTTTATGATTTAGTGTTTAGGGTTATGGTTTAGGGTCTAGGGTTTATAGTTTAGGGTTCAAGTTTTAGGGTTTAGTGCTTAGGGTTTATGGTTTAGGCCTTAGGCCTCAAGGTTCATGGTTTAGGGCTTAATGTTAAATGATTAGGGTTTATTGTTTAGGGTTTAGGGTTTATGGTTAAAGGTTCAGGGATTAGGGTTTATAGTTTAGGGCTCAGGTTAAGTGTTTAGAGCTCAAGTTTAGGGTTCAATTTTCAGGGTTAAGGGTTTAGGGTTTAAGGTTTAGGGCTTAGGTTTGAGTGTTTAGGGTTTAGGCCTCAGGGTTTAGGGTGAAGGTTAATTGCTGAAATCTTTAAAAATACCTATGTACCGACTAGATTAGAATCTAAAAAATTATCTTCTTAACTGCGCATGAAAGATGGAGTGTGAGACTAGTTCCATAAGGTGAAGAGTGACCCCGAGATATTATATTTACTAAAATAAACTTAAAGTATAAGAAATAATAAAATATAAATAATAATAAAAGAAAACTTAAACATTTATTATTATAAGTAGAATCATGCCACAAACACATATACCACATAACACACAGGAACATGAGCACATTTTTAGGTGCTCCCATTATGGCTCGATTTTCCAAACAATAACTTGCTCGAGTCATAACACGAGCACATTATGGTCAAAAACAGATTTGTGTCCGCTTTTGGCCCCCATTTCCATGCACTTACCCATAAAAATGGATGTTTTGATGCAGGGAAAATAATTTTGGAGCCAGTAGTTGAACTTAACAGTATCTTGGGGCTAATGAAGCTCATCTCTGTAATTAGAATATACTCAATATGTTTGAGGGAGTCTTAAAAATATAATAGCAATTTCCCTTCAAGAAGTTGAATCTCCTTTATTCGCATGAACACAAAAGCATCTATAGTAGATGAAAAATTATTAAAGGAACTGACCCCAACCAGTGAAAGAAATAAAAGAGGTGACTTATTTAAATACTTTGCAGTTGAAAGTGCTGACTTTACAACATTTATTAGATATGATTTCCATGTTCCTGTAGTACCTTGAATTATCATTTTTAGTGGTGAAAATTGACACTTGTGCATGGAGTGATGAAGAACAATATTAAAAGGTTGTTTATGTTTTGGTAAAAAGGAAGGGATCTTGGTGTGGAGTTTGACTTAGTGTAAGGGACTTCAGATTTATCATTACACACTTCCATGAAAGATGAACCAATATTATGTAAAGAAACGGAACATTATTTTAGGAAAATTTATTATGTCAAATTTTGAGTGTCCCAACACGTCAAGGATATAAAATTCCATGGGATTTCTATGATGGAGTTTGGATAAAATATCCCATTCATATAGTAGAATAGAATCTCTCTCCATCTCATCATCATCTTCATATTTATTGTAGGAAGCTGAGTTGGTTGATGCAGACAACTGAAGGACATGTTAAGGTTGACAATTGTTCTGCACAACCTCCTAATTATAACTGATTAACTCCATTATGTTCCATGTCTGAATACATGTAATGAAATGGCTTATATATAAAGAGTTCACTACAACCAAAAAGTTCATAAGAACTGAATTTCTGAGTGATAATTTGATAAAATAAGGGTGTCAAATTTACAATTATAGGCATAGGGCATTGTTTCCATTTGTCCCTAAAATATTTTTGTTGTATGACCAAGAATAAATAGTCACAATAAGTGATATAGATTTTATATTCGATGGCATGTAGAAGTTAGATGTTTCATTACTTTGGCCATATGTTTCAGTAATACATTGCATGCACTTTTTCCTTGCATTCAAAGAAATAAAAGAAATTTTGGAAAGAATAAGAGGTAATTTTTGTAACATGTGAAATGTTTCCCAAATACTCATCTCCTGATAAACACAATTCTCGGTAAACATTTTTCAAAGTGTAATATATGCTGGATGGTTAGGGTTTATGATGGAAAAATCCTAGAGAGTAGTTGATAATAGGTTTCAAAATGTTGCATTTCCTTCGAAGCATATGTTGAAATATATTATAGAACTTTATGCCAAAAAAATGGGATGATAGTAAACATTGGCTCTCCAAATGGATAACATGGTTTGGTTTTGGATGTTGAGTCTTTTGGCATTCCCGAGTAGTAAATACTTAACCTTTTTTCTATCCTCAATAAAAAGAGATGATTGTGATTGCATGTCCCATTGTGGTTGTTGAAAATTTTTGCACTCGTGCAAAAACGAGCAACTCAATACTTTGTTTACGATGGAAGGCATTGATGAGATGGACCTAACTCAGGGGATGCACTACAATTTTATTGTGTTTTCAGTTGTAGCATTTGATTAACTACATGTAATCTAAAACTATGTTTATTGTTACAAAATGTAACACCTCACATAGAATACCGTCCTCAATTCACTTTCAAAGTCAGCAATCATCACTTTAGGAGAGTCAATGAAACTTTCACCATGTATATTATGAGGCTTTTGGAAGGAAATACTGCTTGAAGATTTTCCGAGGAAATGAAGACCTTGATCTATGAATATGGGAGTTTCTTCACTCAATTCAGAAAGTTTTCATACATCAGGCTGACTGGTTTTGAAGGCCTTCCTTTAAAAATTCCTATGTTTTGTGATGAAAAAATGGCCCTTATTGAGATTTGTAGAAAATTAGACAAACTTAATAGGACTTGCAGAGATAAAAATATTGTTGGCATCCATTTCCCTATCACCTTGGGAAATTATACATACAAGACAATCCTGGATGCTCAGAACATTGATAGAACTATTTCTCCTCTCACCCTTCATCACTTCAAGCCTAGAATTTTCTTTGATATCAAGGGATATATTGCTAAGAATTTCAAGATGGGTTTCTACCACCTTGCAAATACTGAAGATTATTGGGCCGATTGCATAGATGACTTTGAGGCCAGAAGAAGTTACTTTGGCAAATTTTCTCTTTAACAAATCATAGTTTTCAATCTCTAGAAAGTACCTGTTAAGCTCCAGGATGATGATGAAGACCTACAATCCATTGAATATGAGAGGTCCATCAAACACACTCCTCTTGAAACCATTGATTGGTTTGTAAGAGAGTAGGATGATTTGAAAGAGGTGATCAACCCTATTCTTGTAAGAACCAAGCTCTGGTTTGATAAGAAGATGCAAACCTTTAGGATGAGAAAAGCCAGCTCTTCTTCACAAGAAACTTTCTCTCCTAGGAAATAAGAACCTGTGCTGAATGTTGAGGTGCCTGAACAGTCCACCCCTTCCTCTTCAACAAAGGTATACATGAAGAAAGGCAAGGCTATCAAGCAAGAGAAAATTTAAAAAGAAAAGGAAGAATTTCCTTTGGAGCAGCCACAGGTTCCCATAGAGCCAAAAGGTGTTGTTGTTTTGAGTGAGGATAATAGTGAAGAGCTGAAAGAAGAGGAAGAAGCTCTTGTCAACATTGCTGAGATGGAAAATAAAGGCCAAATGTCTGAGTCTCTAGGTTTGGTGGACCCTTCTTCTAGGGATATTTATGAGGATATGCCAACTTCTGCATTGGAGACATCTGTGGTGCAAACATTGAGTGTAATGAGTACACTTGCACTTGGACCCATTTTTCCTTCTTCCTCTTCCTCTTCTTTTGCTTGGGTCCAACCATTCATTGATAGTAAGAAAAGGAAGCCTACTTCTCAAATTATGGTTCCCAAGTTTGATGTTATGGCAGCCTTACTAGGTACTACTCCTCCTCCTTTGGAAAAGAAAGCAAAGATTACCTTGAGGCTGATGTCATATTCTATGGGCCCAAAATTCATGGAGATTGCAAAGCCTAAGGTGGAAAAGAGGAGAAAGACATTCTAATTTCTAACATAGAACTCACAAGGATTCCACTTGGAGAGTTAACACTTGAAAGTGAGGTTCATAACCTCAAAGAAACTGTGACCAGAGTTATTGAACGTGTTGAGAAGGGTAAAAAAACTATGGAGAAATTAGAGGAACAAAACCAAGTTCTTTCAAATTTTATAAAATCCTTGTTGGCAAAGGATAAGGTCATGGATCCAACTCCACTAACTACTCTTCCACCTCCCATAGTTCTCAACAAGGATGAAGTTCAAACTATCAAAGATATTCATAAATATGCCACCTATGGGAAGACCATTAAATCACTGGTTGATGATATGACGGGAAAGATTGAACTTCATTGAGGAGGCCTTCATGTCATATGAGAAGGTGTCCAAATTACAGTTGAAATTCACCACAACACTTAGTGGCTTGGAGAAAGAGTTGGAGCTATGGTGTTAATGCATCCAGGATCTCCGTTTGATGAGTAGACAAATGAGCATATCTTATTGGAAAGTAAGGTATTTAATGAGGCCAAGAGAAATATGTCAAGACCCTGGGTTTTCAATGTTGAGTGGAAGATCAAATTTTTAGAGGAAGCATTAGGAGAACTGGAAAATATGTGGCAAAAAGGAGAAGCTTTCAAGGCTTGAGTTATGTCTACCTTCTAAGATATTCATTGTAAAATAGAATGAAGCCTCGGTGATCACTTTTCTTTACCGAGATCAAGGCTTAGTTTATTACCTTTGTCAAGGAATATCCCTTTAAGGAAGAGTCAATGTCTAAAGAGAAGATGAAAGAGGTCTACTCCCTTCAATCATCTATCACCGAGGAAAATAAGGAGTTTCTTGAAAACACAGATTTTGAGAAGGATATGGAGAAGTGCCTTGGTATATGGACTCATGCCACTTCTAACACCACCATCTTGAGGTGCATGGAGATAGCCAAAGCATTGAAAATATTTAGACATCGGATTCTTAAGATAGTTGGCACTCCAAATCCTCCTTTAGATGCTTCTACCTCGGAATCCTAAGACACTTCCTCTAATTTGAAGTTGTAAGCCCATGATGTAATATTTGGTTAAAGACCATTCTATTAATGTATTTCTTAAGTAGTCTTTAATATTCTAGATTAAAAGAAGTTGGAACCGAATGTAACTATTTTTGTAAGCTATTTAATGGGCTCTCCATGCCATTTTTGTAGGGCAGACTCTGATACTTTTTTTTGAAATGTAAAGAGAATTGAAAGTAATCAATACAGAATAATTTCCCTTGTCTCCAATTTTCATCTACTGTCCTTTTCTTTTCTTGTCTAAAATTTGTGAATCATCAACCTTTCATGTCAAGAAACTTTGTGTTCTTATGATATGATTTCCAAAACTTTGTGCCGTGGAATAATATCTGATATTACAAATGTGAATGATTATATTTTGTATCCCTATTGCTAAGTACATGTAAGGTTATATTTTACTATCTATATTACCTAAAAGTATTGTTATATTCTTCCCTTTCAGTTTCTTTGTTCTTCCATTCTTATGTATTGATAATCCATATTGGTATATAACTTTTTGAAATAATCAGAAGTCCTCATCAATATGAAAGTTGTATATTTGTAGACAAGCTTTGCTACTCACTTTCAATAAGGGAACCTCTCCCATAAAAAGGAGGGACTCGTTTTCCCCTGACTGTTGATCACTATAAAGTGCTAATTAAAAACCAACAACCAACAACCCACAGAGAATGATCATGATCGCTTACCACCACTACTTTAAGCAAACAAACACGTAGCTGGAGATTTCTAGATTGAGCAACGACCTCCACCCCTTGAGGCATTCTTTAGAAACCCCCTCCCACAACTTCTTGTAAACTCCCAATAAGCACAAATATCCCAACAACGACAAATCCATATTCAAATTTGACTAAAGGGAAGTAATAACAACTCCCATGGTGTGGTCTTCTATCATTTGTTGTTACAACTAGATCACACGGTGCACTTGACGGTTGCTAGGTTGGAATTACAACGAATTTTTAAATATATATTTAAAAATGCTTTATTTTTACGCCGAAGGTGTATACTGTCAAAATGTATATGGGTGGAGGCTTGCAAAAACTAACAAATTTTAGGAAATTTACGGAGCAAAATATGTTGACATACATGCTTTGAAAATCTAAGGGTGGACAATGGTCTACGTACATCCCTTCTTGCCACAATCATTATCCAATACAACCACGACAGCTCATCAGGACAATGAAAAAGGTATTACGTTGATGACATAATACATTAGAGACACGTTTTAGTATTACACAACTTCTACATGACCCACTTCTTTCTTTCCCACCATGTGGTTCATCGACACCTTTTATTTCACATTATAATATCAAAACAAGAGCCAATTCACTAAGAAATATAAGTTATCCTCACTTAGTTTTGGAGAAAACCATAACAATGCCCCATGCACTTACCTCTAAGATTTCACCAATAATGGTGTTCTCCTAACTCTGAGCGGCCTTGGCATTTGCGGCCATACCACTAGGTTGCTCGACTATCATTCCTATACAAGCATCCCTCTTCGTGCTTGTTATGACTTTGGCTTCTTTATTGATCATTGGTCTCTCCTTCGTATGCCTTCCGTAACCTCTAAAGCCTACATACACAAAAGGACAACTATTATTATATTGAGTATAATAAAACAAGGTGACCACTAACCATTATCATAAACAAGTCGTTAGGCATACAAAAAATTAAAATCATAAATAGACATGGCTTACGTCTCCAATAGTGGCGGTGCTCATATCCGGTTTGGAAAACTCTGATTGTGTAATACCCACAAAGTGAAATACGATAAATAGAAAATTTAATAAACAAATAGAGCAAAAATAATATACATAAAACAAAAAAATACATATAATAACATTAAATGGAGTTAGTAAAGTCAGTAAATTGAAAATGGCGGTGGAGGAGTTAATGTGTGTAGATGCTTATTAATGGAGACGTGGGGGAGTATGGCGTGTGGAGAATCCCTGACAAAGCACATGGGAGAGACAAGTTTTCGTAGTTCATAATAATGCATAAAATGTGACGTGGATTTCATACATATGTTTCATATTTCTCTGTGAGGTTTGAAGGAAGTGCTGGAACGAGCCCATATGGCATAAGAATTTCAAGGTGGGAATGACTATTTCTCCATATCGAGATCTTTGGTCTTCGAGATAGGGAAATCTATAAGATGGTTTTGAAGTTAACTAGGGTTTGTTAGGAGAGGATATTCTACTCATCAATTGAATTTCCTCTTCCACCCATTACAAATAAAATATCATTTCTGCCATCCCTCTCTATCAATACCTAACTGAAATAAGGTGACGTATTGAGGAAGGAAAGGTCTTTCACTCATGAAGAAGTAGTCGAGTATTCACAGCTTAGCCAGGAAAACAATCCCATTCACTTGGTTTCAATATAGGCCAAAAAGGTTAGAATTAAAGATACAATTGTTCATGGAATGCTCAAAGAAATGTGACCACGTGGGCTGTGGGAGGAGGAGGTAGGTTTGGATGTGGCCTACAATGTTTTCCTGTGGCTCTAAATGGGTTGTTAAATGTAACGCCCATGATTTACACACACAAAAACAATAGTAAAAAATACCACCAGGATAATTTTTTTTTAACTTACATTACTCACTACACTACGCCACAAGGGCTCCAAGAAAATAAAACTCAAAATGCATACGACACTTACATAAGTCATCGACTCACATAGACACATTACAACACCATATACATGTTGATGCCACACTTTCCCCAAAGAACGAATACTAACAATGACCCAACCACAAAAAAGACTCAAAGATTGGCAAACCCACAACACATCATTACCATGATTACATCTTAGTTACGATTAACATTCCAATAACATTATTATGCAAGGATAATTTTTTTTTTTTTTTCACTTACAAATTCTAAAATTCATTTCACATTCAACTTACACTTCGTCCATTTAAGTTGGTTCTTTATCCCTTACAACAATCTCCTTAACTTACATAATTAATTGGCATATTTCAAATTACATACAAAGTTCTTAATTCTCTCATTCTTAAGTTAAGAATATGCTTCTCAAATGTTTATACAATGTTTAATAATTACCCTTACTACATAAGTGAATATGACGTGATATCAAGAAAGAATTCTTAGGATTTGAGGGAGATTTAGATTCAAGATACCCTTTCCCCATAAACATTCTTCGATCACGGAAAATTTATTTCCCTACCATAGTTAATATAGATCAATAACTTGTTGAATCCATTCAACATTTCCACATCAAGAAATTTTATTTGGATTTATATATATATATATATATATATATTTGGTTTCCTCGAAGTTGATCTCACCAAGGGCAATTCATATTCTTTCTAACACATGAAAATGTTTAGTTGAGTTATAAGGACTCCAAGGGTGACATTATTCCTAACCTCGAATCTCATTTTACTCTTACATTGCAATATGGTCTCATTATTAGCATTGTTTTATAACAAAAGGAGTTACGGGAATATTTGACTAACATCTTGAAGAAGTACATGATTGGAAGCATTAAAACCACACACGAACCACAAGTGATTTTTTTCAAAGTGAGGTCCCATCTTTCCTAATTTCACGATAGCGCATGTGAAATTTCTTTTATTCTTAATGTCATAAACAACATAACAAGGGATTACGGAACCGAGTTTTCAGTTTCTTGGTTTCTCTTAAGTAAACATCTTTCAAATCAATTTCATTTATAAACAAGTTACTCATAATTTTCTACCCACAAGATAACCTTCAAAACAACTATGGTTTAGTTTAATTTCAAATGCACCTAAGGATCTACACCCCAACAATATATGAGTTTAAGGTGAGAGTAAATATTTATGCTAAACAACCTTCATGAAAGACCAAGGTGTTATGTTGTTAGTAACCAAGGTAACACATTTAGCTAAGAGGAACTAAAGAGTTCATTAACAAGAGTTTAAGTCATAGAACACTATTTCACTATCTCCATTTGTGTCGTCTAGGGGTCCCACAAGGAATTCATTCAATGACAAGAAAAAATCTAGATCTAACTTTGTAAGACTTGGTAGTCCATTATAATACTAAGGGAGTAATGGCTCTACTTACTCCAATAAATGGTAAGGTTACACCGCATAGTCGATGCTTCAAACAATGACTCTTAAGGTAACTCTAAAGGTGGTATTCACCACTCAACATGGTGTCCGACTTGAAGAGAAGACATTTCTCCTTACCCCACCCATGGTTATTGAAATATGGGTTCGCAAAAATGTCGCTAAACATGCCGACTATGACACTAAACTCAAACTAGGGGTCTTATTTACCTAAACTAGGAGGTTCCATTTAGCACACAATTTTAAGGTCATTTTGTGGTTTCAATTTCTTTTGGGCTAAGAAATACCATACAAGAAGGGTGACATCGAGACTAGAGATTGAAGTTTATCCTAAGGTTTTAGTTTTACCCACTAAAAGGATGCACGCATGAAAGGTAGTTATACACGAGTCCTATACTAGGGTTGAGTGTTTCGATTAATGAAAATTATAACTATTATTATATGTAAATGGGAGACTAAAGATATTAATTATGCTAGATTACGCTAGATGCCATGCCAATGATTTATCACTAATGTCATGGTCACATGGTTTTTTAGGATGCATGAAAGATGGTGAAAAGGCGATGTGTAATTCATTATTTATTATTGTAATTTATATAGGTCGTTGTAAAATGAATATATGTATAATATAGTCTCATGTTACAAAAATTTATATTTGAAATTTGTTAATATGTATGAGATGCTAGTTTTAGGGATATCTTAGGAAATATGCATTTAATCATAGGTTCAATTTGATTCGTAGTTATGTATGGTAAAAAGGTTTTATATGTATATGGTAAATGAATTTGAAGTGAATATCTTGTAGTGCATTTTAAGTGTTCAATAAAAAATTAATTAATTAAGTGTGTTGCATTCTTACCTTGTAAATGTAATAAAGAGTTTTAATCGAAACACTCAACCCTAGTATAGGACTCGTGTATAACTACCTTTCATGTGTGAATCCTTTTAGTGGGGAAAACTAAAACCTTAGGACAAAATTCAATCTCTACTCTCGATGTCACCCTTCTTGCATGGTATTTCCTAGCCCAAAATAAATTGAAACCATAAAATGATCTTAAACTTTTGTGCTCGATGGAACCTCCTAGTTTAGGTAAATAAGACCCCTAGTTTGAGTTTAGCATCATAGTCGGTATGTTTAGCGACATTTTCGTGAACCCATATTTTAGGAACAACATGGTCCAACTTTATCCAAAGTATGTGGTTTCCTTCTCAGTTTAGTAACCATGTGTGGGGTAAGGAGAATGTCTTCTCTTCAGGTCCGACACCGTGTTGAGTGGTGAAGACCACCTTTGGAGTCACCTTAAGAGTCTTTATTCAAAGCATCAACTATGCGGTGTAACCTTACCATTTATGGAGTAAGTAGAGCTATTACTCCCTTAGTATTCTAATGGACTACCAAGTCTTACAAAGTTAGATCTAGAATTTTTTCTTGTCATCGAATGAATTCCTTGTGGGACCCCCTCAGACGACACAAATGGAGATAGTGAAATAGTGTGCTATGACTTAAATTCTTGTTAATGAACTCTTTAGTTCCTCTCAGCTATATTTGTTACCTTGGTTACTAAAAACATAACACCTTGGTCTTTCATGAAGGTTGTTTAGCATAAATATGTACACTCACCTTAAAATCATATATTGTTGGGGTGTAGATCCTTAGGTGCATTTGAAATTAAACTAAACCATAGTTGTTTTGAAGGTTATCTTGTGGGTAGAAAATTATAAGTAACTCTTTGCAAATGAAATTGATTTGAAAGATGTTTACTTAAGAGAAACCAGGAAACTGAAAACTTGGTTCCGTAATCCCTTGTTATGTTGTTTATGACATTAAGAATAAAAGAAATTTCACATGCGGTATCGTGAAATTAGGAAAGATGGGACCTCACTTTGAAAACAAATCACTTGTGGTTTTAATGCTTCCAATCATGTAATTCTTTAAGATGTTAGTCAAATATTCCCGTAACCCCTTTTGTTATAAAACAATGCTAATAATGAGACCATATTGCAATGTAAGAGTAAATCATATAAGAGTAAAACGAGATTCGAGGTTAGGAATAATGTCACCCTTGGAGTCCTTATAACTCAACTAAACATTTCCATGTGTTAGAAAGACAATGAATTGCCCTTGGTGAGATCAACTTCGAGGAAACCAAATATATATATAAATCCAAATAAAATTTCTTGATGTGGAAATGTTGAATGGATTCAACAAGTTATTGATCTATATTAACTATGGTATGGAAATAAATTTTCCATGATCGAAGAATGTTTATGGGGAAAGGGTATCTTGAATTTAAATCTCCCTCAAATCCTAAGAATTATTTCTTGATATCACGTCAAATTCACTTATGTAGTAAGGTTAATTTTTTTACATCATATAAACATTTGAGAAGCATATTCTTAACTTAAGAATGAGAGAATTAAGAACTTTGTATGTAATTTGAAATATTCCAATTAATTATGTAAGTTAAGGAGATTGTTGTAAGGGATAAAGAACCAACTTAAATGGATGAATTGTAAGTTGAATGTGAAATGAATTTTAGAATTTGTAAGTGAAAAAGGAGAAAATTATCCTTGCACAATAATTTTCTTGGAATGTTAATCGTAACTAATATGTAATCGTGGTAATGATGTGTTGTGGGTTTGCCAATATTTGCGTCTTTTTTTGTGGTTGGGTCATTATTAGTATTCGTTCTTTGGGGAAAGTGTGGCATCGACATGTATATGGTGTTGTCATGTGTCTATGTGAGTCGATGACTTATGTAAGTATTGTATGCATTTTGAGTTTTCTTTTATTGGAGCCCTTGTGGCATTGTGTAGTGAGAAATATAAGTAATTTTTTTAATCCTTGTGGTATTTTTATTGTTGTTTTTGTGTGTGTAAATTGTGGGTGTTACATTTGGTATCAGAGAAAGGTTCATGCTCTCGAACCTTTGGGGAAGATTTGAGTTGTGATGGTGTTACATGATGGTGGTGGATATTAGAAGAGTAATGTCATATAAGCGTGATGTGAACTATGCCGTAATTTTAAAATTGTGAACAAACATGTTGTTTATGTCACTTAGTGCGTATTTTTTTCATATTGATTTTCTTGTGATGAGAGTATTATCTCCCCTTTTCATGGATTCTATGAAGAGTTAACGTGTGATGTACCACCTTATTGTGTGTGACAAAATAATGTTATTGTGGATTGTGAAGTGTTGGAGCATTTTTTCATTATGTGATATGTAGGTGTATTGATGTATTGCATGAAAAAATTGGTGTAAAGTGAATTAGATTGTATCATGATGTCGTCACTATATTGTGATGAATCGTGTGCATCACCATGTTGTATTGCAATTGACTATATGTTGTAAAGTTAGACATTATGTTCCTCATACGTATAATTCATGTAATATGTAATGGTTCATGTCATGATTTAGGGGCATATGGTGAGCGTATGATCCCTATTATACAGTGATTGCAATTTTGGTGTAAAATGTGGTAATATGATGTATCGTAACCCATGAAATAATGATTATGTTTTACCTAGTATATATACCATGCGTAAGATGCTATGGTTAATTTGTGTGAGTCACCATTGTGTTAGTGATGTAGTTATATGTTATGTTGTAGACCCTACACTAACTGACCCTAAGGGAAATTGGCCAAAGGTGTATGTTTGGAGTGAGGAAATGTGTACCATTGACAAGTCACTCGAGTCGAGTATAAGATAGGAAGTGGAGCCTTACATAGGATGAAAACCCACTTTTGTTCTTTTGTATGTATGGCACTTGCTCAATGGGTGTCATGCATATTGTGTTTCATGACACCTTAGGCTCAGTAGATGGTGAATTGTACTCCTTTCTCTCCCGATATGGTTATTATATGGATTCAACCTATGTGATTTTGAATATGTTGAGCCTTGTCGAAGTGGTGGTGGGATGATTGGACAGAGATGATGACAATTTTATTATTGATATGATACTTTACAAGCCGAGGCTTGATTTTTCCGAGTGCCAAAGAACTCATTAAGTGCCCCCTTGGTGGTTGTATAAGGCCACATAGTTATCGTAATGTGTTATTCCTATATATGTATTTTATTTGTAAATTGAACACTTTCCATTTTACTACTAGAACCAACAGTTTTCTTGATTGACATGTTCTTATATTTTGGGCATTTATTTGGTTGTTGCACTAACATTAAGATTTTTCACTAACCATGGCTAATTATCCATTTGATTTTATAAGTTTTAAATTACATATCAATTTTAAAATTTTTATAGCCTATCCCAAGGCTTGGGATGGTTACCACTTGGCATTTGATATGGATTGTTATGATGGTTCTAATGTCGTAATGTGTTGTAATAGGGTCATGGGATTCACCATGGAGTGGTGGGACCTATGGACCCGCTTCGTTGTATGGAGGTACGCCCAAGGAGTTACAAATAACTAGTGGGTTGTTGAACCACGAATTATTATGTCACTTGGGTTAGGGGTGTCTGGACTCTATGCGCCTAGGGCCATAAGGTGACCGACCTCTTTTGGGGGAGGCATAAGAGACTTGAGGGAGGCATAAGAGACACTTGAGGGAGGCATAAGAGACTTGAGGGAGGCATAAGAGACACTTGAGGGAGGCATAAGAGACTTGGGGAGGCATAAGAGATTTTTGTGTGGGTGTGATTGATGCTTTGGGAGGTATATGGAGTTGCCTTGTGATTCTTGGAAGGTATATGTATTTGTTTTGTGATGCTTGGGAGCTATATGGAGTTGTTTTGTGATGTTTTGGGAGGCGTATGGAGTTGGTGTTATGATTTATGTGTACTTTTGTGAGTTTGGTTTATGTCTTATGATATTGTTCCCATCTTGACACTGTGTAGCTATAATTATGGGTTCGAGTTGTGTGAAACAATTGTATGCGTACATGTTGGGAATTCCATGTTGTTGTAGTCTTCTTATGTTACAAGCACCTTTGTGTCATAAGCATGTGTGACAAGTACTTGTGTTGTGAGAGCTATATGTGTTCCTCCCAATGTTTGTTGAGTTCTTGTGGTGTGATACAATCGTGGAAGTATGTAGAAATATGTCTTGTGAACCATTAGTGTTGTGTTTTTCCCGATGTGGTATTATGATGTTAGTTCTATTAGGCACCTACAAACATAAGAAAACTAAAATCTTAAACAATGAAATACTAAGAGTTGATATTAATAAATACTTTAAAGGAAAAGACTAAGTAATAGTGTAAACTGAAAAATACCAATCTTCAGAGAACATTAAAATTTAAGATATTGCCAAATTTAGTTTGCTTCCTTATGGTCACTTTGTACCAATAAGTTGTTTGTCAAACGACATGTGTCGTTATTGAATTTATTTCCTACGTACCCTTCGAGATTTGGTGTAGTGTCGCATCGAGGAAGATGCTCTTATAAAAGGAGGGAAATGTAATACCCAAAGTGAAATACGATAAACAAAAATTTAATAAACAAATAGAATAAATAATAATATATATATAAAACAAAAAAATACATATAATAACATTAAAATGGAGTTAGTAAAGTGAGTAAATTTAAAATGGCGGTGGAGGAGTTAATGTGTGTAGGTGCTTATTAATGGAGACATGGGGGGGAGTATGGCATTTGGAGAATCCCTAAAAAAGCACATGGGAGAGACAAGTTTTCAATATTCATTACAATGTTGACAATTTTTGGACTTGTGTAAAAATGGGAAACTCGAAACTTTGTTATGATGGATAGAATAGGTGAAGTATACCTAAGTGAGGGGAGATTACATCAGATTATGTCATTGTTGATTTATTTAAAAGATTATATGAAATTTGTAGCTATGTGTGCTGTTACAAAACGTAATAGATCACATAGTTTGCAATTTCATGACTATCCTCAGCAAAAGAACACAAGCCCCGAAGGACAATTGTGTTGTCTTGATGAGGACATCCAATTGCAGAGTAGGTGAAGTGTAAAGTTTTGGAACAACAAACATAAGTGCAGATCCCATAAAATCAGAGTTCATTACTGAATGTTACAAGTTCTATTCAATGTTCTTTCCTTTATGATTAAGACATTCAATTATGTTACTGAGCTGTTTAGCTCATTATAAAATCCATACAGAAAGTAGAAATGTAGAAAGAGATATACAACTCATTTATAGAATTCAATGTTTTATTTACAAGGAGAGTCAAATGTTTTCCATACAAGCCGTGAGATGTAACTAAAAAGTAAATTACACTACCGAAAAGGAAGATACACATGCATGAAAGTTAAAGCAAAGGAGTATGAGGGTAAACCCATCATTCCCTATATATTCTTCTTTGTGCAGAGCATCTCCTAGCCAGCTCCTTCATCCTCAAAATCATGGTACCTGAAAAGCAAAAACAAGTCAACCATCAGTTACGAGCTCAGGGATCAAACCATATTCCTACACTATCCTACTTCAGTGCATATGAATCTTCTCCTAAATAGGAGATGTATTCTACTTGAAGGGCAAACTGCATGCATGCTTTAATCACTCAGAAAGAAGAAAGTGAAAAGAGAATAAGAAACATGGACACAAGAGAGGCCAAAAAGCCTAATTATTTTCTAACTATTTTCTTAAGTGTGTAGGTACAGGTTGCAGCCAAAGAGAGAAATAAATAAGTCATAAGTACATGCTAAGAAGAAGCAAAGGTGCAACTCAAACTTTAGCAAACATTATGCAAATGGAAGAGGTTAGAGCTCAGAAGAGAGAATGGAAGATAGAAGTACATTTTTCATTTTGCAAAAAAGAAGCAGAGTCATATTTCAACAAGCTGAATCTAAAAGCAAAAATATTATAGCTGAAATAGGACAAGAGAGAAGATTTGGAAAATTTGATAGGGATTCATCATGTAAAATCAACATTTCAGATTTTTCAAGATATATATCAAAGTTGTAAATGAAAGGAAATACAATATATAATGCAAAAAAGAATTCTTTATAACTTAAATGAAGTGAATTGAAATTCCAAGATTATCTTACAAATTTCAGCTTTTCTAAGTTGTAGTTTTCAAAATAAAGTAGATATGAGAGCACAAAATTACTACAATGTCAATGAAGTTCATTCATTCAAGGAAGGTAGTACTCATCTACAACATAAGCATAAGCCATTACAGGTGAACAAAATAATCTATCTCATGATGACATTAAAAGTAGATATAGGAACAATTTAAAGTAAGCTACAAAAGACACAAAGTGCATGAATGATCATCATATAGTAGCCATACAATCAAAGACCAAATTAAGCTACAGGTCTTCATGAGCTCAACTTTTTCAGAATAAGAGGGGATACTTGCAGGAAAGGAACATGTCTAGGTTGAAGATGTTTTGAAAAGAGAGATAATTTTGAAAAAATTTGCAGGGCTTCGCCATGTAAAATCAACTTTCAAAATTTTCCAACATGCCAAAAATACTACTATCAAGGAAATAAAAGCATCTAAGTAAAAGAAACAGGTTGCAGTATTTCAATAAAGCATCTAAGTCAAGGCTTATGCCTAAAAATGGTGTTACAACAGCTGAAGAATCGTTTACAATTTCTAGAAAGCCACTTACAATATTACAAAGGACCATCTCAGAATTTGAAATAAAGGAATACAAAGATTGCAGGTTTAGACTTGCATTAAGGAAATCATCAAATTCAGAGTTTGTTTTGCAAATAGGTAAACAATACCTCATGCTAACAAGAACAAGAAGGAAAGCATGTAAAACATCATTACCTTTTCTAGGAGAAGATCAAACTTGGAGTAGAAAGGTTAAATGGTGCATCAGATCATCATCTTTAGAACACAAGGTAAATAACATACAAATGGCTCTCATATCCAAGTCAAAGAGTTGCAGAGGAGTCAAGCATACAGATATAGTTTCAAACAAGATAACACTTTATTTTCTTCAAAATAACTATATATTGCAGTCCCAAGATGATGGCAGAACTAGTTTCTGAGTTTGAAGGATTCAGAAAGTACAGCCAATGAGATAAGTAAAAGAAACTATCAAAGTGAAGCCACTGTTCCAGTTCCAAATAACAAGTAAAGGGAAACTTCATCATTAGAACAAATTCAGAGCTACAAAAGTTATAATAACCAGATCTAAAGTATAAATATCTATTCAGAACAGGGATATCATTTTAGGCTCGGAGTAAAAGGGATGAGTATAACTCAAGACTGTAATCAAAGAAGTTACTCTCAACCAAAGAACAAAATTTCCTTAATGAAGGTAGTCTCGGAATAGCATTTTATATTAATACAACTTGAAGAGCTATGAAAAATGGAAGATACAGGTGTTCAGAACAGCCTCCAAGTAATGTATCAAATAATAACATGGTACAAAGTTCGGAGTGATCAAAATGGTGGCTACTTCAAATAAAAGCTTGAAAAGGAGGAAAGGCCAAGCTTCAAGAAGAAAATGGTGGCCATCGTGGAATATAGGACTCCAATGGGGATAGGTTTTAGAAGAAATCCATATCAAAACCCCTGCAATCACACAATGGTGATAAACCCACATGGTCGTAGAGGAATAAGCAAAGAAATCACAGAGAAGACTAAGTGGAGTGACTATCAAAGGTTAAGAATGTACAAATCCAAAAACAAGATACCACCTGAGACTTCTCGATTAAAGATTTAAATTTCTGGTTTGTCTTTTGAAAGCTCTTAATCAGGGTATGAGTAGATTTTGTAACCAACATACACCTACAGTCACCATTTTAATGCTAGAGAAGTCAAAGTACAGAGAAAACACAGGCCCACAAGGACATACAAATAAAACTCTCAATGAAAAATGTAGATCAGAGATAGTAAAGAAAAATATGAAATACCCAAAACGTAAACTATCTAGCAAACTCTCCATAGACGGTTCGAGGAAAGCTAACAGTAATAACCAAGAAAGTTATGGTGACACAAGCTTATTGATATCAAGTAAAACATAGTATTTATACCTCGAGCCATCCATAAAAGGGGTGAATCTAGAGTTACCTCTAAACTATGGTCGAAAGAAGTTCAAACGGTAAAGGACAAATCATCGAAAATAAAGGAGCCACAAATTCTGACCAGAGCTTTAAAAAAGAACGATCGAAAATCAAAATCGTAGGCTAGCATGTATTCACAACAGACAAGGCCAAGCTCGAAAAGAAGAAACTCGAGCTTCAAAAATGACCACACAGAGCTAATAAGGCCAAAATAAATCAAAATCGAGCTTCGAATCCCCAACAATGGTGGATCTCATAAAAGAATAGAGATAAACACCAAAATGTAGAGGCAAGAAAGATTCATAATACAAATCTGAGGGAAAAGCCGAATTAATAGAACTCGAAAGGAACAGAAATGGTGTCCAAAAGCCTCACTGAGTTCCAAAAACTCATAAAAACACATTCACAGGAAGGAAACCCTTTTCATCAGAAAAGCCAAGATTGTCGATACAAGACGGATACTGAAATATCACACGAAGATTTCAAAGGCTGAAAATGAATAGAGCCAAGCTCAAAAATTTCAACCATGGCGTCCAAATTTTTTTTTTTCCGTGGCTTCGCCTCAAACCAGATGTGAAATGATCAAATGAGGGACTTCGAGTTGTTTTAACTCGCCCACTTGAGCTCAGCTTAACCTAACTCACCTGGAGTTAGCGATTAATGATAAAAAAATCAAGTACATAGATCAATGGTATAAACAAGCTCAGAGATCAAAGAATAACCACAGCTAGCCTCCCACCGACCACATTAATTACCGGTTTTAAAACCCTAATCACGGGTAAGAATTCAACAACCCACCCGAGCTTCCATCACCAATCTCAAAGTAAACTCAACACGAGTTAAATGCCATCGACAAATGCATGGAGGGTTGAGTCACCATGGGGAGGGGGCCAGCCCACGTCACCGAACCAAATAATCATTACCATGACTTTCAAAGTCTAAAACTATAGTCCATTCAAATAATCAAAATCGACCACATTATGCCAAATGATCACCAAAAGGTGAATTTCAAATTATACACTACCAAGCATGCAACGACCAACACATATATACATGTGTATATTTATCAAAAGGTGGTGGCATGTGTCATGTCTATTAATCAAGATGGTCGACCCTTTTATATTGCTAAGTCCACCAAGGTGGCCAAACCAAGCAGAGTGAAGGTGGTCCCCACTTCAAGGAGGTTGAGTAGAGTTGCAAATGTATCCATGTGATCACTAGCAAACAGAATGAGTGTCAGCATCAGAGGAAAAGGTGGTCCCAACCAGATTGATATGTGGATGAGTATTATTGCAAATATTTGAAATATTTTTTCTCACATATAGGGAGTTTATTTTTGCATGCTTCACAAGAAGACATAAACAGAGAAGAAGATGAATTTGCATGCTCAAAGGAGGGAGACTTACCTAGCAAGAAATTTTATTATTAGCAAATTATTCACCCATTCTTTTCTTAAAAATAGAATAGTCAACTTTAGTTTGACTGCATTGTATTTAAGGCCATTAATGCCTATTTTAAAACTACATGCTCTAGTTTGTATTATTTAATCCCTTTAGATAAAATTAGGAATTAGGATGGCATAGAGTACAAGCCTTAGGCTATTTTTAGGAAGGGGGTGAAATTTATTTTTGCTATATATTGTGTGCCTTTGCAAAGCACAAGGGATTATTCCCTGGAGGACTTTTGATATATGAGTACCAAGTAAATTTTTCCAGCTTTTCCCTCCGAGTGTGAAGTGTTTTCTGCCTTTCCACGTTACTTTTGTAGTCTTGTGTATGTTAAATTAATCTTGTGAATGCAAATTCCCTTATCAACCACCTTACCCTACTACAAAATTTCAGTCCTTTCTGCTTAAATTTTAATGTGCATGTAAACTTATTAGTACTATTGTGATCCTCCCTCAGTATAATCAAGTGTTTTGCCCTTAAATATTCTGCAGAAAAACTATTGGTTCATTCATCAAGAATTCTTCAAAGATCGGTTGTAGTATATACTACCAAAGCCCTCATACAAATTTGGTGTATCACCTTAGTTTTAATCATTTTTTCAATTATCTTTTACCCTCAAACTCCCATAAAGTAGTTTATTATACACCAACAAGGAACCGGCCTTGATACCGAGACTCACCTCAAAATAGGTATACCCACTGACTGAGGTGTTTCCATTGTATCTATGAAAGAGAGAGATCATTTGTGAAAACTTAGAAAACCTGCGTAGTCATCTCTCTACAGGGTGCACTTTCGAGAGATAACAGACAATGCATAAAATGTGACACAAATTTCATACATATGTTTCAGATTTCTTTGTGAGGTTTGAAGGAAATGCTGGAATGAGCCCTTATGGAAAAAAAAAATTCAATGTGGGAATGACTATAGCTCCATATTGAGATCTTTTGTCTTCGAGATAGGGAAATCTGTAAGATGGTTTTGAAGTTGACTATGGTTTATTGGGAGAGGATATTTTACCCATCAGCTAAGTTTCCTCTTCACCCATTACAAATATAAGATCATTTCTGCCATCCCTCTCTATTAATACCCAACCGAAAGATGGTGACGTATTGAGGAATGATAGATCTTTCTATAGTGCCCACTTCCCTTCGACACCTTTTAATATTGATTATGATACCGTTGATTATACTTATGGATATTATTGTAGAATTTGAGTTGGTATGATGTTAGACATTATAAATCATGGACTGTGGTTGATTCGGATTCATATATGATGCATGTAGATTATTAGAGACATTTTATATTGATGTTGATACATATGTTACTTGACATACATGTGTATACATATATATATATATATGTTTTCCTTACATGTGATATTTTGTCATATCGAGTAAACCTAGAAAATGGAACTAATCTTGTGATCATATGATTATGGATGGAATTGTAAAGGAGATTGTTGCTTGCTTAGATGATGTTTTGATTCATATATATATATATGTTTTGGAGTTATATCTTATATTTATTTTGGATGTTTTGATGCGGCCATGAAGTCAAGGACGTATTTGTGTTTTTGGTAAAATGTCACAACAAACATCGGGATTGGAGACCAACCACATTGGAATTCTAGATGAATTCAACAAGGGTCACCATGGCAACATGTATTTGTTGTTTGTGTATGTTGAATTGATGTTAGGCATCCCCACGGGGGGGAAAAGCTTCAAATGTGACCAAGGGATTATGTGTATCCTTTATTGTGTTCCCTTTATTTAATATTTGTATGTGATTATTTGGTGATGTATTTCCCTTTATTATTTATTTAAATTGTGACAAGATTAGTGAGTAATCATGTTGTTAATTAATTAAAAGGGTCATAAGAATGCATTTATTAGAGTTGATGGTTGTAAGGGATGTGTAAGTAAATTTGAGTGTGAAACACTCCACCTTCCTTTTGAAATTTGGATATGTCCTTAGGGCCGATTTTGGAGGCTTGTGGGACAAGTTAAACTTGTCCCACACCTCTTAAATTTGTATACCAACCCTACCTATGGTTGGGGAGTCACAATTAGGCATTATTATGTTTTTTTTTAGAAGGCAAGTTGTAATTTTTTTATTGCACCTTCTTACATGAAATTAATTTTGGTCCTTGGGGTGTGGACTTGGATTGTGTGTGTAAGTAAAATGTCATTTATTCACCCACTTTTTTTAATTATGCTTTGGAGTTTGAAGTTGACTTGTGAGGTGGAGTTGAGGATGTGTGATGTGGCATCCTACATGGACCCACCTCATCCTCCTCTCTCCCTCTTCTATTTATTTGAATTCCTTGGCTTGTTTTGGGGTTACTTCATTTTTTTGGGGACTTCATTTTTGGTTACTTCTTTTGGTTTTGAGCTCGTAATTTTGGAAGAGAGTTAGAGATTTTGTTGAATGCTTGTGGATTGCTGGAGATTTTGGACTGTTTGGATTGGAAAAAGCTTGTTGTTGAACTTTTGGAGCAAACTCTACCATGGAGAGGTAGGAGCTTGGCTCTTTGAAATGTTCTTCTTTTATTTATGCATATGTGAATGCTTTGAATATTTTGGTATGTTGTTGGCTGGTTGGATAGATTGCCTAGGTATGGTGTAGGAGAAGACTATGGGGATCTCTTGTGGGGAGGCATAAGAGTTTTGGGGAGGTATAAGTGTTATTGTGGAGGAGTTTGGGATTGGGTTCCACCTTGTAAAAGAAATAGCTTGCATTTCTTTACTCGTTATGGGGTGCCATAAGAGTGTGGGGAGGCATAAGAGAATGGGAGGTATAAGGGGTACTTGGGGGAGGCATAAGGGTATGTAGGGGTTTTGAAATGATATATATATATGGCAGGTTTATTTTAAGGTGGACACCCATTTCCCCATTGGGAGGTATAAGCACCTTCCCCATAGATCTTGCTCCTATGGCTTGTGCATGATGAATGCCTGAGTATTGTTGTTGTTCTTCATGTGGTTGCAAACTGCAATATGTATTTGGACTATGTTCTATTTGTGAAAGTTGTTTTTGTGTTGTGGAATCATGTTTGTTGCCATGAGTTGAAATACATTTCTTATTGCCTTGTGGTTGGGGCTCGGGGCCAATGAGGAGGACGACTTATCCTCTTCATTGGAATTCTTGGTTGGGTGGAGAGTGTTGCCTCTCCTCCTCCTTTTTTGTTGTGATCAAAAGATATATGATGGATCTTCTTGTTGTTGTTCTGAAGTTGAGGATGAAGACAAATTTCGTAGTCCCCTTGGGGTTTCCTTGTTGTAAAAATTTCCCACTTCAAGTGGATGACATTGTAATATTATTTTGGTGGAAAGTTCTCTATTTTGGAAATGGAATCTTCATTTGAATGTGAAAGATGTTATTTGATGAATGAAAAAAAGGAAGTTGTAAAAGAATTATTGGAGTTCAATAGAGGTTGTCTTAATTACCACAAATGGTATGGTTTTCATTTGAAATATGTGTTTGAAAGATATTGTGAAATCTCTGCTTGAAAATTGAAAAAGAAATATGTATGAAGAAATATTTCATTTCTCTCTTTCATTCAAAATGCATGATTTAAAAGTAGAACTACATTTTGGGTCTTCATGTGTTGATTGAAGTAAAATTAAATTTTGTAAATCAGATTTGAATGAATTTAAATATTTCGAGGATGAAAACGAAAAGTAGATCCATTCGGGTTTTAGTATGATTTCAATTTTGATTCACTGTCAACCTGTAAATGAATTTAAAAAAATATACATAACCATCTGCATTGATGAAAGGCAAGATAAAACATTAAAATAAGTTAAGGAGGATTAAAACAAATCTTAAAATAGTTTGAATTGTTTAAGAAATTTATGCAGAACTTTATTAATTGGACAAGGGACAAAATGATGTTGTTAAAAAAGAAGAAAAGAAATTTGTATTGAAAACTCAAACTTTAACAATTAATCCTTGCAATCAGTCCTAATCTCTCCAAGTGCAATCCTCCATGTCAGTTTGGCATGTTGAGGAAGAAAGAATGGCGGATTGAATTAACTCTGTTGAGTTAAGAAGTTTATTTCACATTTTAATGGTAGAAAAGACTTCTTTGTCAAATTCACCATCTTATGTTGTCAAAAATTATTATTTTTGGTTCCTATGCAAAGAGGAGCTCAAGCCCTTTCCAAAAGCCCTCTTTTGCTCAAATCTGAGATTCCAATCGATAGTTATGGCCATCTAAAGTTTTTAGTTCCTGAGTCAAAAAAGAGAGGGAATTTTTGTAATTCGAACTCATGGGCCCCGAAAATTACTTAGGACACTTTTTGCAAAAATGCATAAGTCCCAAATTCCTCTGTGGCCTCTCAGCCTTGCCTTTTCATTTTTGGGAAAAACACCTTCACAGGCCCGCACCTCCAAACTTTATTTTGTTAAAAAGGGGTGAAAAATCTTAAGTCTCCCCGCTAGTCCACTTCCCCACCTGTCTTTGTGGGTCTGACATGTGGCATTACTTGGCATCGGCGGAGGCAAGAGTTGTTTTTAGCCTTCGCACTTTTCAACACAAAAGCCAATATTTCTAAGTTTTCCCCGTTGGTCCGCTTACCTGTTTGAGCTTTTACGATAGGACATGTGGCGTCCCTGGGTGTTGGCGGAGGCACGGGGGTTTTTGAACCTTTTTTCACTTGTAAACAAAAAGGTTTAAAATCTAATTTGCCTCCGACGACCTGCCTTCCCGTGTGGGCTTAACAATGTGCCATGTGTCCCTTGCACTTTAGGGAAAATTTTCTTCCTGGGGCCCGCAGCCCGCTTTTGGGAAAATTTTATTCATAGGGCTTCCGCAGCCCGTCTTTTAGAAAAATTCTTCCCGGGGCCTCGTAGGCCCGCCTTTGGG
>CM031243.1:626383-699277 GCA_018340775.1 Taxus wallichiana var. yunnanensis
GGAAAATTTCCCAATGTCACCCCGCCAACCCACCTAAGGTGCACTCCTCCTCTTGCCACATGTCCCTCTGGGAAAATTTGACCCCAAGACTCCACCCGCTTATATCTTGAGTTCTACAAGGAGTTAGGAGGACTTCTTTATATCACCGGAAAGGTGAGAAAATTTCCTATCCATTGGGAATGGTTTAGGAAATTTTGGAAGCATTAAGTATGAGAAAAATCTAGTTGAAGTTCTGAGCCTGTTAGAGAGAAGGCATGGGGTAAGATTACTCCCTGAATCTAACCAGAACATGTAACCCTAATTTTGGAACCCTGTGAACTTGTTATAAGTTAATAAAGGAAACTTGTGTATTAGTAAACATGTTTGTTCTAAAACCTATTAGTGAAAATTGATGTCTTGCAATTTAGTTGTAGACACTTCAAATCAAAAAAAAATTATCCCATAATTTTCTAGCTAACCCTAGGTTGTTTCTTTGGTCTCAAGTGGTTGTTTAAATGGGCATTACATTTTCGTACACTAAGTTACGCTAAACCACCAACTCTCACCTTGTTTCCTTTTAATCCTAATTTCATCTTTACTTAAGGGACTTGCTGCAACCAAGACATTTCATGATAATGTGAATTTCTTCACCCTTAGAATGGTCCATTATTCAAGACCTTTAGGGTCTTACGCTCATAAGCCCCTCCGGGATATGGTAGACTCATTAGGTTATTATCAATTAAGTAGCTCTTTTTCCCCCTCTTACCATTTTCCTTCCTCATTACTTATTGATTATTATATACAGGACCAAATCATTGACACCTACATCTTAAACGACTCAACCATTCCTATCACCTAAGACTTAACCATGCCTATGACCTACACTCAATAATACCTAAAACCTACCAACCCATTCCTCTACCTCATCATATTCTTCCCTAGATTATGGGAGAACTACATTAGACTCGAGAACCCTTTTTCTCCAAGGTTATGTAGCAAGACTCTTAGGGCATGGGGTCCTTAGAGGTTAGCTCACCACTCTTCACCCTAACCTATTTTCCCTTCATTTCCCTATTTGCATCCTACCTTAGATTTTTTCCATTTTATGTCAACAATTGGATATTAAACCAACAATTGATGAACATTTTTACCACATCATCACATCATTCATTTATCATTTTCTCATTTCCACTATAGTAAAAATTTGAAAACTTAACCCATAACACACATATACATCATCATTTATTTCCGTGTTACCAATGAATTGGACATTAAAATAAAAATTATAACCCGAATCCATCAAACCTGAATCCATCATGCCTATGACCCGACTCAACCATGCCTACGACCGAGTCCGAGATGCTTAAGTGACCTAACTCAACCATGCCTACAAGACCTCAAATCAATCATGCCTAATTCACCTAGTTTTCTTCACATACACAAACAATTATGGAAATCAAAATAAGTACACCATCCATAATATAAATATCGTCACCTATATCAATAAGAAAGTCTCTGTGTATACATGCATATGTACACATATACAAATATCTAAAATCACTAAGACACATCCTCACCATCTTTGCACGCAGCCGGTATATGATAAAAAATTTCAAAAATCTCATGTACATCCTCTCTCTTCAACATGCACGGGAAGTATATATAAAAATCAGAAAAATGGAGGTCCACACAAATATCAATCACTGAAACACTCCATGCCTGTCTCACTTGTCTCTTCCTCCTCTTCTACTCCCATGTGACATCCCACTAGCATCTCACCACCCTCCATGGGCCTCAGCCTAAACTTTGCTAATACCTTAGCCGGAGCTAGCCTCCATGCATTGGTGGCCTCACCACCGACCTTTTTGAGAGCTCGTCGGTGCCTGTACTCTCCAAACTATGAGTACGAGACCTAGTCCTCTCACTCGAGGCCTGTTGTGCTCTATACTCTGCATAGGAAGGGACATCTATCCCTGCAACCATCAGATGATCTTGATAATATCTTGCCTCACCTAGGAATCCCCGAACACGGCCATGGGTACTTTACTGTGTGGTGCCATTGGCCTCTAACCCTATACCTATATTGTGGGACCCTGTCTCACCCCTGCCTGTAACATGGTACCCTATCCTTGAATATTTGTAGGTGCTTGTGCTTGTACTCAAGCCTAAAAGGCCACAATTTGTGCATGTATAGTGGCCAAATGGCCATACAAACCTATAATGTGCACTCCGCAAGGTGGCCACCCATGCCCCATCTCCATCTTTTCCCTGTGAAGGTACCTATCCCTCTGCTAGTTGTTCCTCCAACATCGCAACTCGTGCCTCAGACCATGTCAACTATCCCTACACTATCCCCAACTATGTAACCAGGTTCACCACTTGCCCTATAAGATGTCTCTCTAAGCTATAATGGTGGCCAAGTATAGATGCCCACCTCAATTGTACTTCTTGTAGCTGTGCTTCCCACCACCGTCTGTAACTCTTACATCATCAATCCATCGGTCTTCCACTTTCTCCTCCTACCTCAGGAACCGTTAGTTGTGGTAGAGGCATAGGCCTCTCCATGTCATCCCTCCTGTACTGTGGAAATAGTTGAGGTACATCTTGAAGAAACCTAAACTGTCATCTGACCCTGTCAACAGGTATCATCTCGTGCTCTCCTACATGGTGCCCCTCTATCCATTAGAGAAATTATAACTCCTGTATCTCCTCAGCCATTTGCCTATATGATGGGAAGCCACATATGGCCTCCAAATGATGTCCACATTGGAAAACCCCTCTAATACATGCTTGTAATATGCTACATCGCATATAGCCCTAGAAGCTCAAAGTGCTCTCCAATGAAGGTACCCATCGCCTATAGAAAACATGAACCATGACCTCCTTGAATTCATTGGGTCGGGCATGCCCACTAGATGCACACACATGATGTGCTCATATGCCCAATAGTGTAGTAGGAACGTGCAGCACAGATGAACCTTTGTATCCGCCATAGGCCCATAATTCTATGTAACCCGCACTAAGAATGTTGGTGCCCATGCGAACCGGGTCATCTCCTCCATTATATCATGTATAACCCCATTAATTCCCATGGGAATCTCCCACCCTATGTATCCGATAGTGCAAAACAACACACTGCCTCAATCATCAAAACTACTAACCTCATCTCCTCAGGATGGGCCCGGTACATATATCCATAACTCATGTTGTTGCTATGGAACCTCAACTCTGCCAGCCCCTCACCAAAATTGTCAGCATCAACTCCTTAGATGCTCTGTGATGAAATTGAATACACCTGCATTCATACTATCGGAAGCCATAGGATCCTATACACATCCTTCAAGGTGATGGTCATCTCATCAGTCGAAAAATGAAATATTTTGGTCGCTGAATCCCATCTATCGATGAAGGTGACCATCAAAATTGGCTCCCAGGACTACATGCCAATAATGTCTAACTTGAATCAAAGCTAACCTCTGCAACATGGTGCCACTCCTCGGCTATCGCACTCCCTCATACTACTAATAATAGGGGCGTACCCTATCACACATCTCAGTAACTGGTCCCTCACCTACATCTAACAAACCATAACATCATTAAACCTTGACCATACTCCGCTCCACCCTTAAAACCCAACCTATTCCCCAGATCCCCTACTAGTGCCCTATCTCCCCACCCCAACCCTGACAACTACCTTTCCTCCCATCTCAATTTTCCACCCCTCAACTCTTTCCTATTTATACTTCTTACCCATGTTTATCTCCCCTATAAACCCTATCTTATCTCCAGGCCTCTTTTTCCCTCTTGCTCAACCGTCATCGATTCTTATTAACTGCACTTTGGTCTCCCAAATTCGACATCATTCACCTCATTTGTGACCGATGCGCTAAGCTGCTTTCACCATTTTCTTTATGTTATTGAGATGAAATAGATAAAGGTAAGGGATGAGGAGGAATACCTGTTATTAGTGGGAGGTTGTTGGTTGTTGCACACATTCTAACATCTCGATCTAATGTTAATTGTTGGTTGTTGGTTGTTGGTTGTTTCACCATTTTCTTTTGGCTAGGAGGAACTCGGGCTGAAATAGAAAATAAGACCGCACAAAATAATAGTTAATTGTTTAAATCAAATTAATGTGAGAAATAAGAAAAATACTACTTTATTTGATATGATTTAGGTATTTCATTCAAGCACAATAAGCAAATCTAATATAACAGGCTAGGTTATAGTCAGATTTGAAGGGTAGGTAGGTGTCGGAAGTTACTGGAACTGGTCAGGGTCAGATTTTGGGTTGTTTAGGTCACTTGGTAGAAGGTTATTAGGTTATTTTATTGACAAAAGGTATGAAACATAGATACTGATCTTGGTCAGGTATAACCAATGATGGTTTAGGGGAGACCAACAACGGTCATAGGTAACAGATGTCAGTATAGTCGAGCGAGAGTAATTCAATAGAAAACATTATTACAGTAGTCCAGTGTGAGGTTAGATAGAGTGAAAGAAAGGAAGGGATGGCGAGGTCTATGGGAATGTTGAGAGCACTCAGAGAGGTGGAAGGGCCAGGATAGGTGATTTGATAAAGGGGTGGGTGAGGTTTTTGAGTTTGTCAGAAAGTAGACTATGGAGGAATGGGAATATTAATGGAAGAATGATAACAAAAATGATAACAACTCTATGGGAAGAATAAAAATGGAAATGATTAGTGATAAAACACTTACCAATGTTGCAGGTCCAATGGTTGGGTGGTGATGATGATCGGTTGGTGGGATGGAGCTTGGTGCAATAGTGATGCCTCTGAAATGTCACCATGAGTGCAATGCTTCTGGATCTATCTTGGTGTTGGTTATGGATGTCTAGGTGTGTGAAAAGACTCCCGTTATGCTTGCATGCAACTATCTTCTCATCTTCTTGATATCAAAATCTACTAACCCCAAAAACAAGGTTGCTAAGGTGAATAAATGGTAATAAATGATGGTTGCTGGTTGACCGACGTCAGTTAAGGTGGGATTCCCTAGGTTTACTAAAAATGGAAAATCTCTCTGATTTCTTGGGCTAGGTCTATTTTTTTCTCACGGATTAGACCGGAAGCTTCCCTTCTAATGAGCGGGAATTTTTTTAGAGAAATATTAGGAATGTACTTTTAGGGTTAGACCAAATCTTAGATCATTAAGGCAAGTAAGATCATTTCTTAGTTAATTATGGAAAGATGCCAAGAATGGGTCTAGGGTGAGGTGGCTAGGTGAGGTGTCTAGGTGAGGTGGAGGGTGAGGTTGAAATTTAGCCTAATTAAAATAATTAAGTAATGAATGCTATGAGGATGGGTATTAATTTAATAAAGTTAGTAAAATTAATATTAATGTGGTGTGGAAGGGGCCATGGTTAGGTAGATATGTTTGAGTTGGTTATTCGACAGGGGCCAAGGGAGTGTGGCCCAATTTTGGTTTCTATATTTTGTACCTTTTTGTTGCGTAGATTATATTAGTAAGTGACGTTGATAAAAATAAGATGTGGTTGCCCCATGTGTGGGTGAAGGTGATGTTGCCCCAAGCATGGGTGAAGGTAACCCCCCTCAAACTAGGAATTGATGAGGTGAGAGAAGGAAGTGGTGAGTGGTTTGATAAAATGAGGAGGTGGGTGGTTTGAAAAAATAGGGTTAGGTGTGAAGAAGGTGATGGTTGAGGGTATGGTGATTGTAAGAGGTAGGGTGGGTGATTAGGTAGAGCATTCAGATGTACACACATGTTGTAAAATGCCATGAGATACAAGGGTTGCTCAACATAACAAATGTATGTTAGCTAGGGTTGTAAAGGTCATCCAAACAAGGGTTGTTGAGGTCTGGTATCCAGGGTAAAGGATACGGTTTGGGAACTCAATGAGGTAAGATGCAGGAATGCGTAGGTGTGGTTCGGTACATCTAAAAGGTCAAGGTTTGTTTAGATAAGGGTCACAACCATAGGCAAGGTAAGGCTATTAGGCTGAGTAAAACATGTACCATCATTACAAGATTTAATGGTGAGGACATGAGAATATCCACTTAATCAAAGGTTGGGTAAGTAGGTGTGGGTAGGGTAGGTGGAGGTAAAAATGAGTAATGGGGTAGAGGTCAAATCAGGAAAATAGGAAAATGGGCCATGGTCAAAGGTAGTGATAGTATAACACACACACACACGTATAAACTATGGCACATGTACTAGAGTGAAAAGATTTCAAATGCTACATCATCCAACATCGATAGGTTTATTCAAACAGGGGTTGAAGTGTTGTGGAAACACAACAAACGCCAAGTGTAGGAATGTTTAGGTATGTTCGGTACACCAAATGTCGGTCGGGATAAAAACATGACAATAGGCAAGGTAAGGTTAGTAGGATAAAAAAATACTATTAACCACATCACAAGGTATAGTGAAAAAAGTGGTTCAAAGGTCACTAACAATGTTTTGGGTCCAGGCATATAGGTCATGGCACAAGAGGTTAGGTGTGGGTAAAAGGAGGTGTGGCATAGGTAAGGCCATGGGAGGGGAAAAATATGCCCCAACTGATGGTGAGGTGGGGGTGATAGAGGATGAGGGGAGGGTTAGCGTCGGTGTTGGGTGAGGTGAAAAAGGTTGTAGGCAAGTAGATAAGGTGCAAGGGGTTTCCATGGGGCCAAAATAGGTAACCAACACTGGTCATGCTTAACCGATGATGGTATAGGTAAACCAACCATGGTTTGCTAGGGCACAAGACCGATGTCGGTCTAGGTATAACCGATGACGGTTTAGTCGGGGAGAGGTTAAAAAGAAATTTTCATTTTTACGTAATCATTTGACGTTTTTACTTGCGCAAAAATTAAAGAGTGTTGAACGAGTTGTGCTTTCATGAGAAAAAAAGTATGAGGGATGAGACCCTGGTGAGGTGGAGAGATCCAGTTGGTTAGAGGAGCCAGGTAGATGGGTCCACAAGATCGGGTAGAGTGAGGTGATTGGTGGAGATATTAGAGGTAGATTGTGGCATGACGGAGGCAAGAGAGGGTTTGGGTGGACCACCGGTGCAGTGGATAGATGTACCACCATGCCAATGACACCGGGATGAGGTAGGTTCTCAACCTTTCTTCGTATGTAAATAGAAAAGGGTGATATGGGTATGGGTTTTTGGGTAGGGAAATATAATTAAATTTGTGGGTAAAATTGGTGAAATGAGGGAGGGGGAGGTCCGAGGTTGGGTAAATAGGGGTGGGGAGGGGTTTAGGTTAGCTTTGGGTAGGGTAGGATTGGTGATTAGGATAGTTTGTAAAAGGTTTGGAAAATGGGGGTGGTTTGAATGGATTCAAATCTGCGATAGTAACCAACACGGCCAAGCGTTGGATCGACGTTGGTTGGAAATGCTCGGCATTAGTTATGTAGCAGGTGACTAATGTCGGTCACAAGGACCAATGCCGATCAAAAGGAACCGATTCAGTTGGGTTTAGAGGAGAACATATCAAGAGGTAGAAAAGGATGGGTAAAGAATTGAAAGGGATGGGGGATATAAGTAAGGGGAGTGATAACGGTAAGGGTAATAGGTTTACAAAGAGTAGTGAGTAGGAATAGTCATAAGGTGCACAAAAATATTGGTTTAGCAAGGGAAAATTTGTAGGGTGGGTACAATAAGTAATAAGGATTGGGGATAAGGTTTATTGGGTACAATATGTGTTTGGTATGGGAAGGTTTTGACAATAGTGTGTTTTTGGGTACAGAAAGGGAATAGATATGGATACGAGATAGGTACTGCTCCTACTCATGGAGGTACGAGGGAGTGCGATAGCTAATGATTGGCACCATGCTCGAGGTTGGCCCGATTGGGTCGAGATGGTACCGGCATGTAGTCTAGGAGCTGAGCTTGATGGTTTTCCTCATCGACAGATGGGACTCAATGACCAATACCTTCCATCTACCGATGTTTGAGATCACAGTCACCCTAGAGGATATGTACAAGATCTTGCGGTTATCGATAGTGGGCACATGTGTATATTTGATCTCGTTATAGGCATATGAGGAGTTGATGCTGACCATGTTTGGCGAGGACTCATGGAGATGAGGTTGCATAGCGCCAAAAGATGAGCTACAGAGATATATACTAGGCCCATCCAGAGGAGATGAGACTAGTGGTGTTACCGATGGAGGTAGGCTACTACTTTACATTGCCAAACACGAAGGGTGGGAGATTCCCACTAGAATTAATGGGGGTTATTCACATCATGATGGAGGATAGGACCTAGTTTGCATGGGTACTAGCATTCTTGGTGCATCTATACAGAGAGTTATGGGCCTATGGGAGGCTATGGAGGTTCAACCTATGTTGCACATTTCTACTAAATTACTGGGCATACGAGCACATCATGTTCATGCATCTAGTTGGTATTCCCTATCTGGATGCATTTGAGGTAGGCTTAGTCTGAGTAGGCTACAGGTGATGGGTACCTACTGTTGGAGAGTGCTTGGGATGCCTAGGCTACACATAATGTAGCCTATTATAGGCATTTTCTAGAGGGGTTGTCCGATGTGGACATCATTTGGAGGCCATATGTGGGTTTCCCTTCATATGGGTGGATGGCTAAGGAGCTACAAGATCTACAGATGCTCCAATGGATAGAGGGGTGATGTGCGGGAGAGCACGAGATGATACCTATTGACATGGTTAGCTGGTAGTTTGGCCTACTTCAGGATATATCCCCACCCTTCCCACAGTATAGGAGAGATGAGGTGGAGAGGCCTCTACCTCTACCATAGGCAACCGATGTTGACAAGGTAGGTAGAGCAGGTGATAAACCGATAGATTGATGATCTTTGGAGTTCCTGATAGATATAGACAGTGGTGGGCTACACATTTATGAGTAGTACCACTTAGGCTGAGGCAAATAGATTTATCCACCATCACGGTGCAGAGAGATGCCCTACAGGGGTAGGTGGCTACTCTGATTACATAGTTGGGGATAGTGTAGGGAAGTTGACCATCTTAGAGGCATAGGTTTCCACTTTGCAGGCACAGGTGGCCACTCTACAGGCCCAGGTAGTGTAGGGAAAGGCACCCACATAGGGTAGAGAAGGGGATGGGGTACAAGTGGCTGCCCTACAGGAACATATTACAGGTTTATAGGGCCAATTGACCACTTTACAAGGTTAGGTTATGGCCCTTCCGGCCTAGCTACAGGAAGGGGTGGGATAGGTTCCCTCGGGATAGCCACGGGTATAGGGAAAATGTCCCTCTTTATAGGTACCAGGGGTGACATGGTCCCGAGAGACAGGTATAGGGGCCGAGGTCTAGGTCTATGGCACCACCATAGGCAGTACCTAAAGGCAGGTTGAGGGATTCCTTAGGTGAGGTGAGGTATTACTAGGATTAGCTAATGGCCATAGGGATAGATTTCCTATCCTATGGAGAGTATAGAGCACAACAAGCCTCGAGTGAGAGGACTAGGTCATGCACCCACAATGTGGAGAGCATAGGGGGCCATCAAACCCCAAGACAAGGTCAGAGGTGAGGCCACCAGTTGATGGAGGCCAACCTAGGTGAGGTACCAGTAGAGATCTGGCTAGGACCGATGGTGGGTGGCGAGATGCTAGCTGGACGCCGGATGGGGGCAGAGGAGGAGGAGGAGACAGATGAGACAAAGATGGAGGATATCTAGCAGGTGATGTCTGATAGTTGTATGTACCTCTTGTTTTGTATAGTTGTTTATTTCTTATATATATCGGCTTGTGTGCCGAAGAGAGTGAGGATGTAGATGAGGATTTTTATTTTTGATCATATACTAGCCTGCGTGCTAAAGATGGTGAGGCTATATATGAGAGTTTATGAGAGATTGGTATTTATTTATATCCATGTACACATGTTTGTATACATAGAATTTCCAATTTATAGCTGATGGTACTTATAGCATGAATGGGGTTATTGATTTTAATTTTTGTTATTATGTGTGTATGTGATGGAAACTAAGTGGATTAGGCATGATGGAGTTAGGTCGGTTTAGGCATGATTGAGTAAGGTTGATGTAGGCATGGTTGAGTCAAAGTTATAGGCATGGTGGAGTCAAAGTTGGTTTAGGCATGATTGAGTAAGGTTGATGTAGGAATGGTTGAGTCAAGTCATAGGCATGATGGAGTCAGGTAAGTGTAGGCATCATTGAGTTAGGTCATACGCATAGTGGAGTCGGGTTGGTAGGCATGGTTGAGTCGGGTTGGTAGGCATGGTTGAGTCAGGTTATGTTTAGGCATGGTTGAGTTAGGTTGGTTTAGGTATGATTGAGTTATATCGGTTTAGGTATGAGGTAATGTCCCAGTTGTAGGTAACATAGGGGACAAAGGGTGATTTATATTTAGGTTATGGTTTTAATTTCCAAATATGTGCTATAGTGGAAATGTGAAAATGATAGATGAATGATTTGATGATGTAATAAAGATTGGTTTAATTTCTAGTTATTTATATAAAATGGAAACTAACTAGGGTAGAATGTGAATAGGGAAGGAAATGGGGAATTGATTAGGGTAAAGAGTGTCCGAGCTAACCTCAAAGGGCCCCATGCCCTCGAGTAATGCCTATATAGTCCCGACAAAAAGGTACCTTAGGCCGATGTAGTTCTCCCATAAGCCAGGAAGATTATGATAAAGTAGAGGCATGGGTTGGTAGGTGTGAGGTATGGTTGAATGCAAGTTATAGGCATGATTGAGCTTATGTCGTAGGCATGGTTGAGTTTAGGTCATAGGAATGGTTGGGTTTAGGTTATAGTCTTGGATGAGTGGTTTCTAAATATAGGTGTTGATGATTTGGTCATGTATAGAATAATCAATAAGTAATGAGGAAGGCGAAATGGTAAGATGTGGTAGAAGAGCCACTGAATTAATAAGAACCCTAATGAGTTGACCATACCTAAGAGGGGCTTATGAATGTAAGACCCTAAAGGTGTTGCATAATGGATCATTCTAAGGGTGAAGAAAGTTGCATAATCACAAAATGTCGTGTTTGCGGAAAGTTCCTTGAGTAATGAGGAATTTAGGATAAAATTTCAAGGAGGTGAGAATGGGTGGTTGAGCATAACTTAGTGTACGACAGCGTGTCTTTTGGAACAAGAAACCCATGATCAAAAATAGGAAAGTCCATGATGAAAATTTCATCTTTTTCTTTGTTGCTTGTGTTTAATAGACTGATCGATGTGGGAAGTCTATATGGGATGAGTATATTATCTCCTTGAGGTCTTCGTGAAGCTGATCGATGCGGGAAGCTTTTAGATATTTTATTGGATTTATGAAATAACTTGGTATAGTTTTCCTTCAAGGGATTAGTCTATTTATACGTGGTGGAATTAGAGTGAAGAGATGTCCCTTTTGAGGGAGTCATCTTTTTGGAAGTTTGACTCAAGGAGTTACATCCCTTTTTGTTTGTGGAAATTTGAGTCATAGAAAAGACTATAGAGGAAGATTATGTTTTTGTTTATAAAGCAAGAATGTAACACACATAAATTAACTATCAAAGAGGTGGTTTCGAGTGATGAATGACCATGGGATTCCATCTTGAAGAAGATCAAAAGTATCCATGAGAATCATGCTATGAGTAGAGTCATGGTACTCATATTTAAGATAAGGCTAAAAGGTGATGGGAATCACATGATTCATTTGAGTCATGGATCCTCAAAATGGGTAATATGGAAGGTGAAGAATGCTTAAGGGATGAGCGATCAATTGACAGAAAGTGGTATAGAACTTGATGTCAACAATAAAATGGTCAAAGATACAAGGCATTAAGGGGCTTAAGTTCAGGTTTACCTTCGAGAGAAGATAAATGATAAGCACCTAATCTATAGGTATGGGTAACGATATAGGTCCGAGTAAATTAGGAGAAAATTTTCCACGTTTACTTTTCTACTCTTTGGTTACATGTTGATTTTCCTTCAGGATGAGCTCACTAACTTGAAAGGTTTGTTCATGAACACATTTTCCATGGGCACATTTGATGCGTTTTTGGTAGATTTGGAGATGGTAAAGAGCGTTAAGACGACGTTCATCTAATAATTCAAGTTGTGCTAAATGATCCTGGAAAAATTCATCATCGTTGAGAATGTCTTATAGTGAGATGCGGAGGGATGGAATCTAGATTTTGAGAGGTAAGACATCCTCAGTACCATAGACCAGAGAAAAGGGGTTGGCTATAGTTAAAGTGTGAATACTAGTGTGATAAGACAATAAGGCAAAAGGAATGTGCATATGTCAATAATTCCTAGTATCATTGACTAACTTCATAAGAATTTTGTTCAAGGATTTGTTGGTTGATTCGGCTTCACTTTGTTGGTTTGCGAGTAATAAGGTGATGAGAAACTGAGTTGTATGCCAAAATAATTACATAGTTTGCATAGGGTTTTGTTTTTGAATTGTTTTCCATTATCATTGATAATGTGGTGAGGGACACAAAAATGAAAAATGATGTGATGGTTGATGAATTCACATTTTCTCAGCTTTGGTGGAAATGAGGGGAATGGCCTGTACCCATTTAGTGTAATATTCAGTAGTGGTTATGATCCATTGGTGGTGTTGTGAAGAATGAGGGTTGATCTTGTTTCATCTGATTCTTAGATCGTTTCTTTGAAGCATTGAAAAAAAAATAGGGTAATGAGTGTAGGAGGAATACCTATTCAAATGTTGGTTGATGAGTTATTGAGCACATATGACTTCTGAATCCACAGCTGATTGTGAGAACTTCCTTTTGGCTAGGAGGAACTACCTTTAATGCAAAGAAAGACTAACAGAAGGAATTAAACAATATGGGCAGTGAACTACCTAGTGTATGCTAGATTCGGGAAGTGTGATACTTCCTAGGTGGCTATCAGTCCACTATTTTAAACAATTTAATCTTGTAAACAAAGTAAATCTTATTGTAGCTTTAAATGATTTAGGTATCTCACTTAAAAACACAATAAGAAATAGATCTAATCTAACAGGCTAAGATAGAATAGAATCCAAAGGTCAAGATATTGGTTCTCGGTTCTGTAGGTTTGATAGAGGTCTCAGGTAAATCATAGGTGAATGAGGGTAAGATGAAATTTGGTGGGTAGGTCTCTATTTTAGGCTATGTGGGAAAATACAAAGACTGGTGTCAGTCAGGGGTGAGTGATGGCGGTTAGGTGTAATTGGTACCAGTTACTGTGAGATTTGGAAATATCACAGAACAAGCTATGGTCTCCTTTGTGATTACACAAAGGACTTTGGTGGGTCGAGATGAGGTATTAGGTGACTGGAGTAGGCTTTGGAAAGGTTTTAATGGGTATATGGAGGTGAAAACATTGGAGAAGGTCAATAGGGGGCAAGATAAACAATGGATGATAAAATGATGATGAAATGAAATAAACCAGAAAGTATGATGATATACTTACTTAGATTCCGGTCCCTGAATGCCTATGTATGGGGATGGGGTGTTGATGAGGGGTTTGAAGGTTCGCAATTGATCACCAACTAAAAGAAAGCTTTTGCATGGGATGCATGTAAACTCCTCTTTGCTTGGATAGATCAAATCATGGTTTGGGATGGTCATGCGGGAGAAGATGCTCAATATCCTTCCTGCATGTGGGTTTTCACCGGAATTTGCTCTTTGAAGATGCATTATCTCTCCGAGATGTGTTCTTGATCGTTAACCTTCTCTCAATGTTTTCCAACTTCTAACTTCCAACCTTGAGAATAAGGTTTTTTTGGGGTTAAAAGGGTAACCGACGGTGGTTCCGGCTTAACCGGTGATGGTTAGGGGTAACCGACGTCGGTCAAGGCGGGATTTCCTAGGTTTACTAAACTAGGGAGATCATCTTTGATTTCCTTGAATCTCATGTCATTATCCCATGGATTAGAATGGGATCCTCTTGTGAGCATGCAATAATGTGGTTAGAGGGAATGTAGGCATTGATTTTTAGGGTTTGGGTAAGTCTTAGTTAGTTATGACAACTTGCTAAGAATAGGTCTTAGGTTGAGTTGGCTTGGTAAGGTGTCTAAGTGAACTATATGTGTGGATATTACTTAAATAAGATATTTAAATAATAGATATAGTGAGGATAATGAATTAATTTAATTAGATTAATTAAATTAATATTAGTGGGGTGAAGGGGGTCATGGCTAGGTAAATGTAATAAAGGGTGCTTATTTGTTGAGGTATGAAAGGGGAATGTGATCTGATTTTAGTGTCTACAAATATCACCAACAAGATCCAAACCCCATTGAGAGAAATGCCAAAGGTATCGTGCAACATGTAAGGCATGACTAGGTGTGTGATGGAGATTAGCATGTTGTTGGCATTTCATGCAACATTTGACATAATCACAACAATCACGGTTTAGGGTTAGGCAATAATAGCCTAGGCGAAGAATACTTTTTGCGATAGCTAAACCATTAAAGTGACCTCCAAAAATTCCATTTTGGACTTATTTAATGGTGTAGGGAATTTCCTAAATTGTAAGGCATCGTAAGAGAATTCCATCAAAGCCGTGCTTGTAAATAAGACCACCCATGATGAAATAATAGGAGACACTTTTAAGAAAGGAATGTTGTACATTATGAGTGAGATCAGTGGTAAAATGGAAAGGGAAAGATAGTCTGCATATTACTTATACCAAAGGTCACGTGGGTTAGGGGCATCGGATCTCGACGAAGTATACCTTACGAGGTAAATAAGAGGGTGATTGTAGCCTTTTTATTGTGACAAATATTTTAGAGTGAGTGGGTGAAGGTGGTATCTATGAAGCCAAGTAGGCCATGGTATCCATGAATTTATTGGTAGAACGTGGGGTGGTTTGAAGTGCATAATGGTCAAAGGTGGTCAAAATTATGTCTATGTGCTTCCTATACTTTTGAAGGATCCTATTAAGACACGGTATATACCATTGACTTGGTTTATGACCAATTGAGAATCACCAAAGATATTTGATTGTATTAACATCTAAGGCATAGGAAGCCTGAAGACCCAATATGAGTTCTTTGTATTCCGCAATATTGTATGTACAATCAAAATCAAGTTTGAAAGGCAAAGGAATAGGTTCACCCTCAAGAGGAATGAGGATAACACTAGTCCCACCCCCACGGTGACACTTGGAGCCATCGAAGAAGAGTTTCATTTGGTAAGCGGGCTCATCTAGGGAAAGGGTAGTTATATACTCATTTGGGAAATCGAAGTCGATGGTTGATTCCTAGAAATAGGTGTGTCTTCTAGTTGGTCAGCGATATCTTGTCCCTTAATGGACTTTTGGTGAATGAATTCAAGGTCAAGGTTAGCAAGAAGCATAAGCCAATGTGTGACACATTGATGTTGATAGGGTTTGGCATACATATAGTGTAATGGGTCAGTATTAGTAATGATGAAGGTTTTTTTATTGAGTACGTAATTGTGGAGTTTGGTGGTGACGAAAACTAAGGATAAGTAGAGTTTTTTGGCATGGGTATATCTAGTTTTGTAGTCCAAAATGGTACAACTTATGTAATAAACCACCGCACTCTGTGCTTCTCATCACGATGCATGAGCATGACACTAAAGAATGGTCGAGTGGTGGAAATATATAGGTAAGAGGGCTGGTCATCCTTAGGAGGAATTAGCATTGGTGGTTGATGGAGATATGGTTATAAGGCTTCGAAGACTTTATGATATTCATTATCCCTTTTGAATGAAACATCTTTCTTGAGAAGATGATGAAATGGTTGATTAAAGTGGTCGAGAAAGTTGTGAGATAAAACAACAAATGGATTTCAACTTACCTTGTAGGCTTGAAAGTTGTCGAGATTAGTGGGTGGAGGCATTTCTAGAATAACCTTGACTTTAGCAGATCGACTTCTATGCCACACAAAGAAATGATGAAACCTAGGAGTTTTCTAGAAAGTACCACAAATACACACTTCCTTGGTTAAAGAAGTACACAATACTTGATGAGACAATCAAAGATGAATTTAAGGTCGGCATGTGTTTAGTTTAATGTTTTGATTTGTCTATAAGGTCATCTATGTAATCTTCCAATATGCGATGCATGATGTCATGGAAGATATAAGTCATGGCTCACTGATATGTGGCACCAACATTTTTAAGGCCAAAAGGCATGACTCGATAGCATAAATTCCCCCAAGGGGTGATGAAGTAAGTCTTGTGTTGATCTTCTGGAGCTAGTAAGATTTTCTTGTAGCGAGAAACTGTCCATGAGCGATAGAATTTCATGGCCAGCTGTGAGATCAACTAGTTGGTCAATGCTTGGTAGGGGAAATCATATTTGGGACAGGCGAGGTTGAGGTCATAGAAGTCCATGCAAATGTGGAGACCCCCTATTTCCTTTGTGACAAGAATGATGTTAGAAATCCATTAGGGATAGTCAATGGGTAAGATGAAGGAAACCGAGAGAAGGAATTGAATCTCTTCTTTAACCAGAAGAGCAATGCGAGGATGAATTTTCCACAACTTTTGTTTGATGGGTTTGGCATCAAGAATGGTTACAATATTATGGACCACAATTTTTGGGTCAATACTGGGCATATTGTCATAGGACCAGAAAATGCATTACTATGGTCCCAAAGGAAAGAGGTAAAAGATTCTTGTTTAGTAGCATCTAAAGATTGGCCGATCTTTACAATGTGTGGGTCATCTTGAGTGTTAATTTTGATTTTGATGGTCTATTCATTCAACATGGTTTGTGTCTCATAAGGTAATGACCGATGAATATAAGAATCTTCTGCACCAAGGTAAGTGAGGATAAATTCATCGTCCTCACATTGAATGATATTAATAGAGGTGTATCATCATTGATCATGTCAGGATACAGGAATGGGAGAGAAGAAGGATCCTCATCATCGCGTTGATAGGTCAGAGGTCCTATGGAAATGGTGTTTATGAATTTTTTTTGGGAGGAATAGATTCGGGATCTATGGACTCCATGGGTGAAGATGGTAATGTGGGTGAATGAGGTGGGGAAGGTTTTCATCTTGGATGAGGCTGGAGTGAACCTTCTTTGGAGGTGGTGCGTCAAAACCAATGCCACTACGGTAATTATGTTTACGAGAGGTACATGAAATGACAATATGGCGGCCCTATTCGTAAAAGCTGAAGCCAAATCCTTTCCATGCACACCAGTGGAGGAAAGTGTGAGTGAAGCAGTGGTTAGTGAGGGAGTGTAGGTCAGATGAAAATGGTTGGGTTTGGGATGGAGGTTCAGGATTATAGGTGGTCTTAATTTTTGCGGAAATTTGTTTAGGTACATGCATGGTAGAAGAGTTGACAATGGAAGGTTTGGTTGGTTTAACTACCTTATTGGAGGGTAGTGGATTGTTAGCTTTAGATTGCACTTTTTTGGGAAAAGGTGACATGGGTGCATGTGATGTAGAGGGAAAAGTGGATGGTGGAAGAGGACGGTTACCCACGGGGGTAACCAAGTTGCTGTGGAGGTGGTCGGTAGAGGTTGGGTAGAAGGTGTGAGTGGAAGGGAAGAAAGTGTCATGGGTAGTGAAGAAGTTATGGATGGTATTGGTGGTATGGGTGGTAAGAAAGTTACGGGTGATGAAAAAGGTTGTGTGGATCACTTGGGTATACTAGGGGTTTGTGATGAGGAGGTGGGTTGCCGTATTCTTGGTTTCTTGGTGGAAAGAGGTTTCTGGCTAGGGTCAAGGGGTGAGGTCCTAGGATGACGAGAAGGGTGAAGGTGATAATGGCGTGGTAGGCAAGGTTGGTGTATGAGGCCTAGGAGGTTGGGTCTTCTATTTAGGGGCCGAGTAAGTTTAGTGTTAGTTTTGGAAGATGTGGATAAATTTAATTTGATGGGTGGGTAAGGCTATTAGGCTGTTAGTATGACCCCTAAGCGGTGATAGGTTTAGGTAAGGGAGATGATAAATGCGTGGGTAGGTGTTTGGGTGTAGATGTATGTTGGGTTATGGGTAGAGGTGTGAGTTGGGCGATGGGTGGTGACATGGAGGGTGTTGCAATATTCATGATTGGGTCTAGTTTGGTCACTCGAAACACTTTTGGATAGATTGTGGAGGTGTCAGTGAGTGACAACTGCATTTGGGTTGAAGCAGGCAGTAGAAGACATCCCCAAAGTAAGGTTCTATCAACATAGTCTAGGTGGTTGAAAAAGCATGAAAATGGTACTGCTTGTAGGTGGGACCGATGTGGATTGAGTAGTAATCCCCATAAAATGTGTTTGAGAAATAGGGAAATGGCTAACTCCTGACTTTGTGGGTAAGAGAGCCAAAAGCCGATTGGCAAGATCATGGAGGTCCGATGGAGAGTGGTTATCTAAAGGAAGTGGTGTGTTTATAGTCTCCTTTATGGGTAGAGGAGAGGATTTTTCAAACAGGGTAAACTCTCCTTATAATGGTGTGGGTTGTGGACAAGTATCTCCTATGAGTAGGAGAGGTACCACTAATGACTACATGGTAATTTGAGAAGCCAAATGCGGCGTGTCGATTATAGGCTTTTCAATTTGGTGAAGGATAAAATTAAGGGGTTCCTCTAAAGGTGGAGGAGTAGATGAAATAGGGTCATTTGTAGAATGTCGAGGCTAGGAGGATGATGTCGCGTGATGCGCATAGAGAAAGATCAGCCGATCGTGAAGAACTCCTTTTTGTCTTGGAAGGACTACCCGCAAATAAGAACACAAGACCACAAGATTTTGATTAGACAATAAATGAGGAAATCGCCTGGGCCCAGAAATATAAAACTTCCTTTCAAGGTGGTCATTTCCTCGCTAATATGAATTAACACAAAAGACTGTAAAGTATCAATTAAATTACTTGTTGAACCGGGTAGGGGAAAGGCTGGTTATTGGTTATAGTCGATATAACCGATGCCGGTCTAAGCATCGATAACCGATGGCATGTTACATCGATGACCGATATCGGAGAGTCTAGAGATCTCAAGGTTAGTTGTTTTGTGGGGTGGTGGTGTTATTTGGTAGTTGTGTTATTCAGTAGGGTCAGTATATAGGTAATATTAGGAAATAGGGTGATGAGAGGTAGATGAATGATAGTTAGATGCAATGACACGTTGGGTAGTGGATCCAAGAATGGATTTGTGAGGACTTATGATTCAAAAAGTCGAAGAAATGTTATTAAAGAGTACATGCAAGAAGTAGCTTACTGATTATTCGCGGAGATGCAAGTCCAAGAGTTCTGATGGCAAAGGCAGAACTGAGGTAGGATGGTCTGGCACACAGCAGATCAAATCAGCTGAGTATCACAGGGCTCTGGTATCCAGTTGCAGTCCTGGGCTTGCTCTCCTCTTGTCGCTAATCTCTCCTTGTCTCTTCACTTGTCTCTGCTCAGTCAAGTAAAGATCCGGGTTTTCTCGATCGCTCCTGATGCTCTTTCTTGATTCAAAGAATCCTTTTCTCTGATCCAAAAATGAAATTCCGATCCTTTGTTTTTGGTTTGGGGAGGCCATTTACAGGGAACCGATGGTGGTTACGTAACCGACGGCGGTCGAGTAGGAACCGGCATCGGTAAGGAAAAAGTAGGCTATTTTTAGTAAAACAGCCCACCTTCCCTGCTTTTCTCCCGAGAGATTAGTTGCGGGCTTGGTCAAGTGACTAGAAGGTCGGTTTTAGGTGCGAGAAAGGGGTCCTTAGTCATGGGTGTAGGTGTAGACCAAGTTTTAGGTTTTAATTAGGTTAGTTTAGGATTAGGGCTAGGTCATGATGAGGTGGCAAAATGAGGTGGCAGGTGAGGTGATGGGGATTTATCAATTACAAGGTAATTAATAAATAATTGTGTAAGGTTTAGGTAATGAGGTTAGGTTGCGAAATGGGATGCGGGTCACAAGGGGTCGTAAGACACGAATTTGGTGTCTACATTAGCCCCTTATTGTCGTGTAGCTTGTGTTGTCAAAAGTCGCATGGACAATAATATGAAGTGGTTTCTCCCGTTAAGGATATAGGTAATCCCCTCAAATCTATCATGATTGAGTGAACGGGAAATCAGTGGATAGGGTTGATAAAGGGTACATGTGTGTAGAGAGGATGGTAAGGTGGTGGGGAGGTCCAAGGAAGCAGCAGACGCATGTTGAAATGCAATAGTGCGACTAGGGTACATGATTTGGTGAGCAAACCAAAGCAATGTATAGGCAAAGGTCGATAGTTTATCCAAACAAGGGTTATATAATCCTCGGTATCCAAGGCATAGGAAGTAGCTCTGTGGTATATAATAGGTAAGGTACAGAACATTTAGGCGTGTTCGGCAAAGACTCAAATGGTTGGTTTGGTTGAGATAAACGTCACGGTCCAGGTCTAGGCAAAGTTGGTCGACGATCAAGTCAAGGACCCTAATCATGCTAAAACACGAACAGTGAGCTCGATCAACAAAAGGTACATGATGGATGGATAAAATAAAACGTTGATTGTGGGTATGGTATGAAGTGATACGCCCGTGGGTCGGGCCAAGTTGTTAGGTTAGCCTGGCCTGGTCGGTCGGGGATGGTTGGGGTGAGGCCTGGGGTCGGGCCAATGGGTAGCTGGGGGTGAGGCCTTGGGTGGGTCGGGGATGGGTAGGCGAGGCCTGGGTCGGGCCCGAGGCCTGGGTAGGCGAGGCCTCGGGGGCCAAATGGGGGGAGGCCTGGGTCGGGCCAAATGGGTAGGCGAGGCCTGGGTCGGGCCAAATGGGTAGGGCCGAGGCCTTGGGTCGGGCCAAATGGGTAGGCGAGGCCTGGGTCGGGCCAAATGGGTAGGCGAGGCCTGGGTCGGGCCAAATGGGTAGGCGAGGCTGGGAGGCCTAGGCGAGGCCTGGGTCGGGCCAAATGGGTAGGGCGAGGCCTGGGTCGGGCCAAATGGGTAGGTCGGGAGGCCTTGGGTCGGGCCAAATGGGTAGGGCGAGGCCTGGGTCGGGCCAAATGGGTAGGCGAGGCCTGGGTCGGGCCAAATAGGTAGGCGAGGCCTGGGAGGCCAAATAGGTAGGTCGAGGCCTGGGTCGGGCCAAATGGGTAGGTCGAGGCCTGGTCAGCCGAATAGGTAAACAAAATGGTGTTCAAAGAAAGGTGGATATAGGCGATATGTGGTTAAAAAGGGGCAAATGGTAAATAGGGGCAAAAAATTGGGGGAAAGTTGGCAGAAAAACCGATGTCGATTCTACATGACCGATATCGGTTAAGGGACCGATACCGGTTCATTAGGGCAAAATGAAACCGATATCGGTTAAGGGTGGCTAAAAACCTATAAAAAAAAAAATACGGCTTGTCATTGTCACTTTTGTTATTTGAAAACCAAATTGATTTGTCTCGACGTGGAGAGTTGAGATTGGAGGTTTTATTGAGTGAGGTGGAGCTATTTTTCCGGGAGGAGTGAGTTGTTTCATGGGCCCGAGTGAGGAGGAGGAGCAAGCAGCTTGATTGGCCGGGACCCAAAGCAGATCGAATCGAGCTATGGCACAGCAGAGGAGCAGGAGGGGTCGGACCACTGACCACCACCACCCATCCCACCACGACGACGTGTCGTCGTCGGGTATGTTCGAACTCTTTATTTTAGTGCATTTGAATGGTATTAAGCTAAATTGGGGTTTGGGTAGAATTTACATGTTTTAGGAAATAATGAGTAAATGGACGTAATTTGAAAAACGAAGAGGATAGATGGGTAAAATAGGGCAAGGCGGCCGGGTGGGTAGGTTTTTAGGTGTTTGGGTGGGTAGATAAGTAGAAAAATGCAAAAATGTGGGTGGGGGCCGCGCGGGGTTCGGCCCGGAAATGACAATGTGACCGATGTTGTCGCTAAGCATGAGCGATCAGATCGGCCGCAAAATTTAGGGGCCGGGTTCTATGTGGTTGACCGGCGCCGGGCCGGTGGTTGACCGGCGCGTCGGGGAAGAGGGCCGTGGTCGGTTGTTTGGGACCGGTACCGGTCCGTAGTGTTTGTGTTGTTTTGTTTTGTTTGTTTTGTTTGTTTTTGCTTTTGGGTTTGGTGGGTTTTGGGGTTGGGTTTTGTTTGTGGTTTGGGTTTGGGTTTGGGTTTGTTTTGGGGTGGGTGGTTTTTGGGTTTTGGGGGTTTTTTGGGGTTTGGGCTTTGGGGTCGGGTAGGGGTTTTGGGTGGGTTGGTTTGGTTTTGGGTGGGTGGGTGGGTTTGTATGGGTTGGGGTGGTGTATGGGTTGGGGTTGGGTTGGGTTTTGGGTAGATTTTGGGCTTTGGGTTGGGTCAGGGGTTTGGGGTGGGTTTGGGGTGGGTGAAGGTAGGTTGCAGAGGGGGTGGTATAGAGGGGGGGTGTGGTCTGGGGGATAAAAGGGGGTTTAGAGGGTAAAGTAGATGTTGTGATAAAGAGTAGGTCTAAGGATGTGGGTTGGTTTTGCAGGCACGTCAGCAGCTGACGATGCGGGACAGGATGCCGCCGCTGTTGGTGCGGATGCGACCACATGTGTCCGCAGCGCATTGGGCTATCATGCGCGAGGTGGGACTCGGCGGAGTCCAGCGATATAGAGCGATCGATAGAGATCACAGCCTGATGGTCGCCCTCATCGAGAGATGGGATCCGGCGACCAATGTGTTCCATCTCCCGACCGGAGAGATGACCATCACATTGGAGGATGTGTATCGCATCCTTCGACTGCCGATCGAGGGAGAGGCAGTCTTCCAGGTAGATTCAGAGACAGCGATGGACAGCATCCTGCAGGTTTTTGGAGATGCAGCCGCGCGACTTACCTATCACAGCGCGAGTATCGGGTATGGTGACATGTACCGTGCGCACCGACACGAGACACGGCTGGCTGTGCTGATGATGATTGGGATCACCTGCTTCGCCCTCCCGGACTCAGAGGGAGGCCGCTTTCCACGAGCATTGATGGGGGTGTTGCTTGAGATGGTGGAGGAGCATACTTGCTATGCGTGGGCACCAGTGTATCTGGTGCAGCTATACAGAGAGCTCTGGGGTTATCGCCGGATGCGGCGATTTGGTATTTGTTCGACTTTTTTACTTCACTGTTGGGCATATGAGCACATCATATGCATCGATCAAGAGGGTTACCCCAAAGAGCCTGTGCCACACAAGTCATATACGTATATGGCTTTCGAGATGGTGGGAGTCGTGGGGCAGCCACGAGCAGTGCTTGCGGGGAGAGACGTTGCCTACTACAGGCATTTATTAGAGGGCCTGACAGTGGTAGATATTGTATGGAGACCTTACAGAGGTCATCACCCTCACGGAGGAGCCCGCTTACAGCAAGGTCCGATCCAAGACACATTCTCGGATAAAGCAGGATTGAGGCCGGAGAGTACGAGAGGATACCCCAGAGAGGGTACGCAGCAGATGGGGCCGCGACAGACGAGCCACCTCCCTTCCCTCAAGACAGAGGGATGATGTAGAGGCCCCACCGCCCGCACACAGCCCCTCGATCCAGATTGGGTGCCGAGAGGCCAGCAGATGACACAAGAGATGATGCTGGTCAGACAGAGCATACATGGTGTGGTGGGGTCTGGTCGAGAGCTGGCGAGGGTAAAGAAGACACCCCCCGCACATGCCTGACTTGGCACTGTACGAGAGAGAGATCAGCTCAGGGGTCAGGTGCAGCTCTTACAGGGCAGCTTGTCGCGCAGCAGTACGTATAGGGGTCTTACAGGGCAGCTAGCTAGCCCAGCTCAGTGATGTGCACAGCACAGCAAAGACCACCACCACCAAGAAAGACAAACCACAGTGTGTGCAGTATGCAGTACAGCAGCAAGCACAAAGCATCAAAAGAAAGAAAGACATACAAGCATGCACCACCACCAAAGAATGCAGCAGCAGCACACAAACAAGAAGCACAGTACATGTATACCACCGCCACAGCAGCATGCACAACCACATGTGCACCACCAAGCACAGCATGGGGGTATTAGTATTAGGTGCCAGGGGACCAGCCCCAGCTCCTTCAGTGGCTCGAGAGCGCTATATGGAGGTTAGAGCGGAGGCCCGATACTATCAGGATATTCTTGATGGTACCGGAGTTGAGTATCAGCCTTATGCAGCTCATAGAGCAGAGACCTCTCACAGCCAGAGATCTCAGGGAGGTGCAGCCACAGCCGGCGTGTCTGTGACAGGCAGGAGGCGAGAGGCACCACAGGGACCAGCGGGGAGAGGCGCTGAGGGCGGTGGGGAGAGCTGAGGGAGCCCGGCATGGTTTTTGTATTTGTATATTGGATATGGGCACCGGTCTGCGAACCGGTTATGTTTATAGAGGCCTGCGTGCCTACATATTACTCATTTATTCATTCATTCATTTATTGTATACCGGCCTGCGAGCCGAGTACGGGTTGTACAGTTGGTACCGGCCTGCGAGCCGAGTATATTTTTGATATGAGGGACCGGCCTGCGAGCCGAGTCGAGATTATTGATAGTTATTGTGGCCTGCGTGCCGGCTTTGTTGGATTATGAGATCACAGAGGCCCCGATGTAGGGCACAGTGTATATTTGAAAACTTGTATATATATATATAGAGATGATGTTTTGATCCACATGTTGTGTTCAAAATGTTTTTAAGTATTTGGTCGATGGTTTATGATATAGAATGTATGATGAGTTTAATTGACATGTTGATATATGGATGATGTGTTATATGATGAAATGTTGCATGTTTTGGTGCTGGTTTGGGACATTGTTATATATGTATCTGATGAGTTGGATCCAAATGATGTATAGATAGATAGTTTTTTTTTGTTTTGTTTTGGTATCCTTAGTTGATGACTTGTTTGTTTTTGTAAAATAGATGATGTTAATGAAATTGTAATGATATGTGTGGTGGATGGACAAATATGGATAATGGTGATGAGATGCAGGAAAAGAGGCGGGCGCGACAAAAATTAGGTAAAAATGAAGAAAAGAACCATGTTTAAAAAGGTGTGTATAACCGATATCGGTTAGATAACCGACGTCGGTAGTTAGTAGACCGATATCGGTTACATAACCGATACCGGTTATTTAGGTATGAGATTTTCTAAAAATAAAAAAGCTAGGGTGGCAACTTAAGTTCTAATTTTGAGAGCCATGCAAGAAGTTAAATACGCGAACGCGACGCTTTTGACGACCGAGACATGTAATCGCATGAGAAATTTGAGTGATAAGGAGAAAAGAGACAGGAAAGAATGAATGTGTTCGAGATTCAAGATAGTAAAGGGTGTTTGAAAAAGGTGGTGATAATGGCAGGACGAGGAGAAACATCCAGCAGGTGGACAAGAGGGAAGACAAGGGCCACCTCAAGCTACTGCAACCCAAGAGGTAACGTTTTGTTTGTGATTTGACTACTGCATGTTTTGGGAATAAGCTGGGGGAGAGTATGTGGGTAGATATGAGAAAGAAAAGATGATAACAAGGGTTATAAATGAGGTGAGTGTTATGTGGTAGGTAATCAAGGGTTTCTGGGCATGTCGTGTATACAGAGAGGAATAAACGAGCAATTTATTGTCGTAGGTGGTTGTTTAGGCAAGGTGTATGAAAGTAACAAAAGGACCGATATCGTTAGGGATAACCGTATCGCATTCAACCGGTACCGTTATGTAAACGATGATACCTGGCCATTGTCGAGGAATTTTCTAATTTGAGAAAAACCCGGGGATTTGAGGAATTGAATGGTTGTTTGTTATTTGATGTACGCAGCAGAGAGGGTGGTTGAGGATGAATGATAGTGTACAAATGCTGTTGTCACTTAATCCGAGCGGATGTAACGCCAACTGAATGGACATTGATAAATCGCTTGGGGTTAAGTGGAATCCGCTATTATTCACGAATCGCACGTAACCATGCTATGTTACAGCGTTGATCGAGAGATGGAATCCCGAGACAAATACCTTCTATCCGCCAACAGGGGAGATGATGAGTAAGAATATCGAAGATGTGTTCCGTATTTTGAGACTCCCTATTACAGAGAACCAAGATATCGTGCATTACCTAGCGTGGCGCGCGGGGAGCGATAACAAAGATTTGGTCCATACGCACGAGATTTAACACAACGAGGTTTGTCATTCACATATGGGATAATGTATGCAAAGACACCCCGAGGAGACAAGGTTAGCAGTGATATTAATGATAGCGGTAGGGTATTACGCTGCTACCGAGGGCGGATGGGGGAAGATTTCCAAAGGCATTGATGTGTGTTATTTGGGAGATGATAGAAAGGAACGTGACTTTTTGCATGGGCACCGCATATTTGGTGAGCTATACAGGGTCTATGGGCTTCAGAGGTGAAATCACAGACGACGCTGGATTGTTCATACTTATTACACTCTGTTGGGCCTATGAGCACATTGTTTGTGTGTGCGACCAAGAGAGGCCGATCCATCCAAATCAGAGAAACCGGAGTACAGAGGTTGGGATTCGACGATGGGTCCAGCATGTAACAAGAGGCAAGATCTCGTGCCGTGACGGGTGACATTGAGTATTACAGCAGTGTATGGGAGAGGGTAACGATTGCTGATATTCTGGCTGAGGCCTTACGGGAACTATATGGTAACAGAGAATATAGCCGAGGAGTCGAGGGGTGTAGAGCGATTGAGATGGATCGCAGGGGCACAGCCAGTGAATATGAGAGGATTCCTATAGATCGCGTGCGGTGACAATTTGGATTTGTGCAGATATACCCCAGCTTATAGACCTATATATGAGGATCGATGCAGAGGCAAAGATTCTCACCTCCCCACCCAACACCTCCGTAAGGGGCCTCAAGAGGAAAGCAGCCAGCCGATCGCAGGTAATGGATGCAGAACGACAGAGGCCTATAGATTATGGTGGGTAGCAGAACCTGCAAGGTGTACGTGATCGTCCCGACATAGTGTGATTGATTACAGAGAGGGATCGTCTCGCAGAGTTTAGTTCAAAGCAGCTCCAAACGCAGTGAATGAGGCAAGAGGATTGTTAGTGGTCATGGAGTCACTAAGGAGAGACTAGAGGTCGGATTCCTCCATGCGAGAGGCGTATTCATATGTTACAGGAGAGATTGGGCAGATCTGGGGGTACCAATAGCCGTGGTACCCTTGAGGACAGAGAGGCCCGGCGAAGAGGGGTCGACGATACGATCATCACCTAGTTCGGGATGAATCGTGAGGGTTTAAGTAAATGTTATAGAGGTATAAAATAAAGAGTCGACCACTGCGTGTCGATGATAGAGAAGATGTATTTGTTTAACATCTAAATAAAACGAATATGTATGTTGATTTGAGTTATAATAATAAGAATGTTTGTGTTTTGATTTTCGGTGTTTTGAAAAAAAGGATAAAGAGGAATGTGATGAAATAGAAATACACAAAAATATTTATATTTACCACACATGATAGGTTATGGTAGGGGATGGTCGAGCTAACCTTGGGAGACCCCATGTCTCCGAAGTGCCTGCCTACATAGCCCATCGCACAAAGCAAGGAGGGGCCTCGATCGATGTAGTTCTCCTTAGGATCGGGAGAGGTGAATTCGTGCAATTTGGTACGGTTTAGGCAATTGGTTGGTTGGTAAGAATATTGATATTAATATTGGTAAGGTAAGGTTGTTGGTGTCGGTAATGAATTGGTGATGTTGTAAAAAGGTATAAGGGAAGCGAAAGTGAGCCTACCCAAGTAGAAGGGAACCATGTCTTGATTAAGATCAACACACAATCCTAGATGCGAGGCAAAGCGGAAAGAGTGCTCCGTAGGTGAAAAGAGCTAAACAAACCACACAACGTAGAACGAGCTTGAAGCCCTAGGTACCGTGCATAGACGAGAAGTCAATAGGTGAAAAGAGTTGTATGATCACAACCTATCAGGTGTACGACACGTCCCTTGAGTTGAATAAATAATGAGGTGAGGTGAATGGTATAGTTGAGGTACGGAGAACTCATTACAAAGTGAGTGTTCTGACGAAAGAGAACCTACCCTAAATAGACAAGTCCATGACTCAAAAGTTCTTTTGAATGAGGCTTTTATTTTATTGAATGTAGACTGATCGATGCGGGAAGTCTACAAGGGATATTGATTGTATTATTCTTGAGGTCTTCACGAAGCTGATCAATGCGAGAAGCTTCTGATAAAGGCTGACTGTGTATAGCTGTCCTTCGAGGGAGCAGTCTATTTATAGTAGCAGATATGATTTTAGTGCATAGCTGTCCTTCGGGGAGCAATATATAGAATAGCAAAGCAATAATTTGGCATATATAGCCTGTCCTTCGAGGGAATAGTCTATATATAATTTAGATAGCTAGATGTTCTTTTTCGCGTGAAGCATCTAGTTTGGTAGGAAGTTTGACTCAAGAAAATCCCATAAGAAGGTGGTATTTTAATACTTTGAAGTCATGGACTAGACTAAAAAGGGGAAGGCATCATTTAGGTGAGGTGAGAATCAAACTATGTGAGCTTGATTTTTATTATGAGGTGTAGGAAACAAAATGTATGTGGTGGTATGTGAGCTCAAGGGACGAGCAAGCAGTAGATAAGAAGTGATATAACACTAAATTCAACAAGAGAATGGTCGAAGATGCAAGGCATTAAGGGGCTCTGTGCTCAGTTTACCATTGCTTAAGCTAAACGATAAGTGCCCCGATCCATAAGTGTGAGTGATTATATAAGGCCCAATCCAATGGGAGCAAATTTTCCACGTTTGCTCTTTTCTAGTTTGGTTACATGTTGATTCTCTTTGAGGACAAGATCACCAACCTTAAAGGTACGCTCATGAAGTCGCTTATCATAAGCACGCTTGATGCGTTTTTGATAGATTTGAAGGTGATCAAGAGTCGTAAGACGACGCTCATCAAGAAGCTCCATTGGGCTAACCGCGCTCTTGGCGGAAATCATCGTTGGTGAGAATATCCCAAGGATATTCTGAGGGAGGGTATTTGTATTTCGAGAGGCAAGACGGCCTCGGTACCATATACCAAAGAAAAAGGTGTAGCATTAGTAGAGGTACGAATGCTAGTACGATAAGCCCAAAGGGCAAAGGGAATGTGATCGTGCCAATTTCTTCCGGATTCATGACAACTTTCATGAGGATTTTGGTTAGGGTTTTATTAGAAGATTCACCACCATTGGCCTCATGGATATAGTAAGGCGATGAGAAACTAAGTTTGATACCAAAGTTGTCACAAAGGTCTTCAGAACAACTTGTTTTTAAAGATTTACCATTATCTCGTTATTAGCGATGAGGAATACCAAAACGATGATGATAATGTGATGGTTAATGAATTCGACAATTTTTTCTTTTTTAGTTGAAATGAGTGGAATAGCCTCCACCCATTTTGTGTAATATTCGGTGCTGTGATAATCCATCGGTGACGTTGTGAAGAGGACGGATGAATCTCACCAATAAGGTCTAAACCCCATGTGAGAAAGGCCAAAGATCTCGTGCGACTGCAATGGATGGCTAGGAGTATGTTGAAGGTTAGCATGTTGTTGACACATAACACAACGCTTAACATATTCGTAGTAATGTTATCGAGAGTAGGCCAATAATAACCTAGGCGAAGGATTCTTAGCCACGGCAAGGCCACTAAAATGTCCACCACAAATGCCCATCATGGACTGCTGGATGGTATGGGTGACTTCCGCGCGCCGGTGAGACATCGAAGGAGGATGCCATCAAAGCCACGTTTATAAAGGAGTCCCCCATAACTACATAACGAGAAACACGTTTAAGAAAAAGCGCGTTTACCAAGTTACTAGTAAGGTCGATGGGAGAACAGAGGTTGTAAGGTAGTCGTGAAATTGGTGATACCAAGTATCCCGTGAATTAGTAGACACATTATTTATCATACAAACTACCGGGGTTGAGTAGATGGGGCAAAAAGTTGTTGGACCACGACGAATAATTCGTGAGTCACTGATGAAGTCGAATTTGCGAGGCTAAGCAAGCCATAGTATCCGCAAATTTGTTAGTGGAGCTGGGAATGGTTTGGATAGAATAGTGAGTAAATAAGGCTAGAAGTGAGTCCACGTAGTATTTGTACTTTTGAAGTTCCTCATTTTTACATGGTAGATGCCCATAACTTGATTGACTACCAATCGAGAGTCGCCAAAAATATTGATAGATTTGATACCTAAGTGTATCGCAACTGAGACCTGTAACAAGGGCCTCGTATTCACTCAGTATTATTAGTGCAGGGAAATCAAGCCGGAATGAAAGAGGCATAGGTTCAGGCCAAGAGGGATGAGAACAACGCCGGCTCCTCCACCGCGCCGGCATTTAGATCCATCAAGAAGAGGGTCATTTGATACGACTCTTCCCCGAGTGAAAGAGTGGCGATGAGTTCGTCTGGGAATATAAAATTGGTAAATTGTTCCCTGTAAAGGGGCTTCCGCAAGTTGGTCTCGCGATGGTTTGTCCTTTGATTGATTTTCGTGACGAACTCAAGGTCGAGGTCGGCGAGGAGCATGAGCCATCGGGCGATGCGTTGGTTTAGATGAGGTTTGGCATACATGTAATGGATGGGGTCCGTGTTGTGTGATGACGAAAGTTTTGTGATTCGTAAGGTAGTGTCTGAGTTTGGTAGCCACGAATGATAGGGCTAGGCACAACCTTTCTACATGTGTATACCTAGTCTCATAAGTCCACCAAAGTATGACTTATATAATAAACGGCTTGTTCTCTATTCTCGAGTCACGATGTGCAAGCATGGCCCCTACAAAATGGTCGTGGGCAAGGAAAGGTAAAGGTAGAAAGGGCGGTCGCCTGAGGTGGGATAAGCACGGTGGTGCAAGAGATAAGTTTTGAGAGCTTCAAAGGCTTGGTGGCACTCTTCACTCCATTGAAATTCAATGTCCTTTTAAGGAGGTGATGGAAAGGTTGACATCGATCCGAGAGTGGGAGATGAAACGTCGGATAGATGAAGCTTACCTGTAAACTACGCAATTGTTTGAGATTAGTAGGTGGGGGCATTTCTATGATAGCTTTGACTTTAGATGGATCGACCTCAATGCCACGCAAAGAGACGATAAAACCAAGAAGTTTTCCCAAAGGACACCAAAGACACATTTTTTGGTCAAGACGGATAGAATATTGTAACAAAGCATCAAAAATAATGGTTAAAACATCGAGATGTTCACCGCGATGTTTAGACTTGCCAAGAAGATCGTCGACGTAATCTTCAAGGATAGTGTGCATAATGTCATGAAAATGTAGGTCATAGCCCGCCGATAGGTGGCACCAAAGATTCTTAAGGCCAAATGGCATTACACGGTAATGTAAGGTTCCCAAGGAGTTATGAAGGTAGTTTTGTGTTGATCGGGCAGGCAACCAAAATTTGGTCAGATCCTCGAAAAGCCATCCATGAGAGAGAGCATCTCATGGCCTGCAGTGAGATCAACAAGTTGGTCAATACTAGGTAGGGGGAAGTCATCCTTAGGGCAAGCGAGGTTAAGATCCCAGAAATCCATGCATATCCGAAGTCCCCCCGTCGCTTTAGTGATGTGTACGATGTTAGAAATCCATGAGGATAGTCAATAGCAAGTAATGAAGGAAACAGAAAGGAGTCATTGAGCTCTCTTTGACCAAGAGGGCAATGCGTGGATGCATTTTTCTCAATTTCGTTAATTCAATTGGCTTGGAATCGGGTTTTTAGAGTGTAATGTTATGGACGGCAATGGTAGGATCAATTCCCGGCATGTCCGCAGTAGGACCAAGCGAAAGCTTGGTCATGAGCACGGAGGAAAGTAGTAAAGGCGACTTGTTCTCGATGCGTTAAGGGATTGTCCGATCTTCACAATGTGAGGATCCTCCTCCGTGTGGATGTTGATTTCTATAGTAGACTGCTCAAAGCATGGTTTGGGTTTCAGATGGTAAGGCTCGCCAATATAAGAGTCATCCGCGCCAAGGTAAGTGAGGATGGAGTCATCATCCCGGCACTCAACAACGTTAATCAAGGGGAGTCCTCTTCAATCATGTCCTGGATATAGAAGGGGAATAGAAGAGGGGTGCTCATTATCGCGCTGATAAGTGAGAGGACCTAAGAAGATAGCATTTATGAAAAAAAAGTTAGGAGGGATAGATTCGTGATCTATCGACTCAAAGTGGGTGACGATGGCAAAGTGGGTGATGATGGTTTGGTAGGGGTAACGCTCGCTTTCTTCTAGAAGGCAACCGACACGAGGTTCTCCATCGATGTAAGTGTTTCCGAAACCGAGACCACTACGATCATTATGTTTGCGTGTGGTGATGGGGATGAGCGTATGTCGGCCTTGTTCATAAAGACCAAAACCAAAGCCTTCCAAGCACAAATGAGTCAAGAAGGTGAGGGATGGCGACGATTTGTCGTGTATTGAAAATCGGATCGAAGGGAACCACACCAAGAGGAGGTTCAGGGGTAATGGAGGATGCGCCAACACCCCCATACGTTAGGTTGGTGCGGCAATGGGGTGGTCCGTAAGAGATTACCTCCCCACACGACGGCCGTAGGTGGGATGTGCATGTAATTGTCCGTACTCCCGCGGGTAGGGAAAGAACTAACGTTATATAAGCGGTACTCCCCCAAACGTAAGGGTTGAAAAACATCTACTAAGGGGTCTGAGGTTGGGATGTTAGTCATGGAAGGGAAGTGGTTTTTGCGACGGTGGTTTCATCACCAAAGCGTAGGTGCGGTTGAGGTGGATGGTTGAGGTACATTCAAGAGGATGGTTGGGTTGAATGTATGGGTGTCTTGATTGGTATAAGCACATCGTTAGGGCGGTATAACATATTGCAGGTTTTAAAGGGGGGAGGATCAGCTTTTACGGTGTAGGACTTCCCCTCGTACTCAAATTTTATGCATCTATGTAATGTTGAGGGAACGCATCCCATAGCCCGGATCCAAGGGCGACCTAACAACATATTGTATTGGAACTCTCCCTCAAGGACATAGAAGAGTTCGGGTAAAGTACGTGGTCCTACACGAATGTTAAGGATCACGGTGCCTAAAGTGGAAGTAATAGCATCATTGAATGATCGCAACATGATGGGGTTGGCACACATGCAACTGGAAGGGATATTCATTTGTTGGAAGGCTTTTGAAGAGATGATATTTAGGCTGGCGCCCCCGTCAATCATAACACGACGTACCCGGATATCCCGAACGTACGCTGAGATAAAAAGAGCGTGGTCGTGGATCTTCGGTACCAAAGTCGATAATTTCATCTTCAGAGAAACCGATCACAGCAGCAGCTTGCAGGGTACAGTAGACGGAAGTGGTGGGGCGGTGGGTTGTTTGGGTGAGAGAGGCAACGTGATGGGTGTTAGAATGGAGGCAACGGGGAAGGGTTTCATTAGGTAAGACCTCGATCCTCAAGAATTTCAACGAGAGCTTGTCGATGAGATTCAGAAGTCTGAATGAGATCATATAGTGTCATTTTTACGGGTGATTGGTGAAGCTGTTTAATCATGGCTCGATGGGCAGCTCCATTAGAGACGGGGTAAGAAAGGTCCACGAATAACCACTTTGGGTGGTGGTGCAATCTCGGGATGTGGATTGGAGAAGGAGAGGACGCAGTGTGCTTTCTTTCGCTTTCTCATTGTTTTTCTGCGCTCGAGTAGCAACACTAATCATATTAATTTCGTAGACCTGAGATGAGGAAGATGGTTGGGACAAATCATGGTCTTCAAGAGGTGGGGTTGTAATAATGACAGATCTTGGTGAGGTGCGGGGACAGATGGTATAGTAGAGGGAATTGGAGCTAAAGGTCTCTCCCTTCGTAAGTTGTCTTTCTTAACCTTTGTATCCGGGAGAGGTGACTGACGAAGGATGGTTTTTAAAGCTTTGCATCCCTCCACATCATGCCCTGGTGTGCGGTGATAGGCGCAGATTTTAGACTCATCATAACCTATAGGTCGAGGTTTAGACGGGTCATAAGGTCTAAGTGGGGGTAGGGAAATGGTCGCATTCTCTACCAACATAGCAAGGATTTTGGCGTAAGATCCTTTGAGTGGGTCAAATCTGAGGAGGATGAGGGTATTGGTTGGATGGGTTTTGGTAATGTTTGGGCGTGGTTGGTCTGTACGGGTTTGGTAATGTTTGGGCGTGGTTGGTTCGTATGGGTGGTGGTTTAGCCGAGGGGTGTGACACGTGTTTTTCACTAAACGTGGTTTCTTTGCGCACAGAAGTTTACATTCACCGGGTTAGATGATGGGGCTACAGATGACGTGGTATCAGAAAACAACCACGGGGAAATAGGAGTGACCGAAAACAAATCTTTTGATGATTGAATTTGTTTAGGGTTGATAGGGGGACAGGATACGCGGGGTGACGGTGTTGTTATACCCTGGGCTTTCTGTATGGGTGCGGAAGGCGTAGGTTGCTTTAAAGAAAACGCAGGAGGTATGATATATTGGTGCAAGGTGGAAGGATGAGGTCCCAATATGGAAGGTAGGTATGACGATGATGGTTTTGATTGTGATAGAGGCACGGGTTGAGTGTGTCTCCTAGGTGGCGGGGCGGCTTTATTCTTGGACAAATCTAGTCGCTTAGGTGGGTGTGTTAGACTGGGTATGGGCAAGGTCCCAAGCGTAGGGGAAGATTTGGCTAAGTTAATAGAAGTGGACGGGGCATTTGGTAGAGGTGAGGGGGGTGAAGGTGAGAACATGGGCATTTTAAGCTTCTGTAAACACTTCGGGTATATGGTGGAGGCCTCAGGATCGGTCATTTGCATTTGAGTAGAATAAGGGGTACTCAAACGTTCCCATAGGATTCGTCTATCTTCTGGAGAATGACAGTCTTCAGGTTTGAATTGTAAATTTGGTACGGAAGAAAGGTGGGTTGTGATTCCAGTCCACTGTGGGTGTGATACAGGGGGTAGATGAGGTACTGTATCAATAGATATTAAGAGGTCGACCGGTTGTTGAAAAGATTTAGGCGATGAAGGACTAATAGGCAGGAGGGCATGTTTGAGAGGGTCTGTCATGGTTAAAGAATTTGGTGATGTCGGTGCAAGAGATTTCTCGTCTAAGGATGTCAAAAGGAGTGGCGTGCACTCTCCTCTGCAAGCAAGAGTGGTAGAAGGAGAAGTTTGGGAAATAGATAGATTAGATAACATCCGCTCGTAGTCTTGTAGGGATGTGGTATAAGAAGACTCATCGATGGGAAGAGAAGTCTGGGAAGTTAACTCCTTTATGGGGAAAGGAATGATTTCGCTTTGGCTTGATGGTGGTAAAGGAGGTTCGGGCTCCTGTGTTAGTGAAGAGGCTTGATTCAAAATTTTCTCGATAGAGGCTTTTGGCTGGGTATCGAAGACTGCATGGATCTCATGAACACTCTCCTCGGCTAAGATATCCTGGTTTGTGTTACTGTTGGGAGAGTGATTCGGGAATGGTTTGTTGAAGATTTTCAAATTTTGGTTGGCAGGGGCATTAGGATTATCGAGGGTTATATCCCCTGCGTCAACCATTTCCTGCACTATGTTTTTCAACATCTTGCAGTTTTCATGACTATGTCCTTTTACACGGTGAAAGTTACAGAAGTCATTTTCTTTGTACCAGGAAGGTATGGCGCGAGTGGAATCAAACCCGGAATGAGGTTTAACAGGAGGCAAAGTGATAGCTCCGGCTTTGAGCAATTTTTCCAAGATGACGCCATAGGTTTCTCCTAAGGGAGTGTAATTGATGGGCTCGGCTTTGTACTTATAGGTGGTTTTTGGTGGAGTATTGGACGGCGCTTGAGATTTGACCATCACCGCGTGGACAGCTCCTTTTGATTTAGAAGAAGTGGACGCGTGAGGAGTGGTGGTATTTGGTTTATTGGTAGAATCAGGAGTTCGGAAATTGGGGTTTTTGTTACGCAACCGCAATTTCTCTTCTTCTAAGGCTCGAATTTCTAGTTTCCGAGCCATGGTAAAGGCCTCATCAAATGTGCGGAAAGTTTGAATTTGAAGAGTAGGAGAAATGTGCTTAGCACATGCCCGCGTGAAAAGTTCGATAAGTTCAGTCTGAGGCAAGGCATATGTAAGTTGGTTGATAAGGCCGCGCCATCGTCCGACGAAATCTGCGATAGATTCGTCTTCGAATTGTCGAATGGCATAAAGGTCGGTGATGGATACTTTCTTAGCAATGTTAATGGAGAAGTGATCCAAGAAAGATTGGGCTAGTTGGTTAAAAGAGAAGATTGAGTGCTGGGTTAAAGCATTGTACCACTCCAAGGCGGGTCCTGATAAGGACATGGGAAAGGTGCGGAGTAACAAGGCATCATCATGAGCAATCAAATAACAAGCATGTCTAAATGATCGCAAGTGTTGTTGAGGGTCCTCTTTACGTTAAAACGGTAAATTTTGGTAACTCCCATGAGGAGGATATGAATGAAGGGGGACAGAAGGGTGAATGGGCCCGACAAACTTGCTCGTATGTCAAGGCGCTACGACTTCCTCAAATGTAAGCCTGTTTTGCATTTTGTCCATCATTTGTTTAATTAGACTGTAGTTGGATGAGATGATGGTGTGGTTGTGGTAAACGGAGGCAAATTGGGCCAAGGACCACCGCTAGACATCGGTGGGGTTAAGTGTTGATAAGGTGTGGAGGATGAATATGTTGAGGCAACCGAATAGGGATGTCCCCATATAGGATGTCGAGGTTAATGGATACGTGTATGGGAATGAAAAGGTAGGCGGAGCTTGAGAAGGAAAGCTCGTGGTTATAGGTGGCAGAGAGCAAGTCATGAATGGAGTGGTCTCGCAAGAGAGATGAGGTAGGGGCAATGGTGGTAATGATATGTGGGGTCCAAGATTAGCCAAAGGAAAGCCAACTGAGTCGTATGAATTTCTCGGGTCGCCGGATGGGAGATGGGGCTAAAGGTGCAGGAAGCAAGGCGGTGTTATCAAAGGAGTGGGCGCTAAATGAGCAGCTATACTAATAGGCATGCCAACAAGGAGCTGACCATCAAAGCGCATGTACGGTCGGGGGCATGAGACAAATAGTATCAGACAAAGACTAGGATTAGCATCCGTAAATTTGGCAAAGTCCTTATCTCCCACAGAATTTTAGGAACCTCGCTGGTATCCGTAGGATTCCCCCTGAATGTGAAGGGGGTGATTCAGGCAAAGAAACAGAGCAAGCATGTGAAACCATGGCGGCGGCTTGCTTTCGAGTGATAACAACCATGGACAGGAGTTCACAGTAGGGTTTCAATCTATCAGGAGTAGAAACAAACTCAGACTGGTAAAATTGGTAGGTTGCTGGTTTGTCGAATCGAAAAGACAAGAATCGATATCGGCCCAAGAACCGATGTCGGTTATACTATAGCCGACGTCGGTCAGGTAACCGATGTCGGTGTAAGAAGTCTGGGCTAACAAGATATAAAAAGGCTGCTAATTTGATTTTTAACAACGTTTAGTATACTTGTCCAATTATTGATCACGTAAGATTTGAGTATGAGAAAGAAAAGAACTAAAAACAAGCAAGATGCACACACAAATCCCAGAGATTAACCCTAGGGTTAATTTTAATTATCGTGGGCTTATGCCTTTAGACGTAGAATGATGTCAGAATCCTAAACAAGAGACTTAGGGAAATGTCAAGTTGTTTTGGCTTATAAGGTTACCTCAATCGGGCGGAGGAATACCGCATGGAAAAGGGGGATGTTTGAGCTGTTGTGTTAATTGTGAAGTGATTTGGTATGTGTTGTGAAGTGAAAGTAAGATTAATTTCCGTCAATACCGTGGATATCACCCCCACGCGTGTACGAATTTACTTAATCTATGTTTACTAGAATTGAAAACAACAAAGGTGAATGCAATGCACGTGTTTTAAACCCAAATCGAAAATGATATTCGATGAAGCACAAGAGATGACTTTCACTAATGCGAGATGTAAAAGCAAAGCAAGTTCTTTTATCAAAATAATACAAAACCTTTTGAATATCTTTTTAAAAGAAGAAAACAAGCAAGTATACTCCTATATGAAAGCAAGCAAAATGAAAGAAACCCAAAATGGGTCCCACTAAGGCGTGCCAAAATGTTTCACTTAATGTTTCGCTCCTTTTAGAAACAGATAAGGGTTGGGGCTAGGAGGAATACCCGTAGAATGTCGAGATGATGTGCGCGTGCATCGTAGAGAAAGATCAAAGCCGATCGCGAAGAACTCCTTTTTGTCTTGGAAGGACTACCTCGCAAATAAGAACACAAGACCACAAGATTTTGATTAGACAATAAATGAGGAAACCGCCTGGGCCCAGAAATATAAAACTTCCTTTCGAAGGTGGTCGGGCTTCGCTAATATGAATTAACACAAAAGACTCGTAAAGTATCAATTAAATTACTTTGTTGAATCGGGTAGGGAAAGGTCTGGTTATTGGTTATAGTCAAGATAACCGATGCCGGCATCGATAACCGATGGCGGTTACCGGATGACCGATATCAGAGAGTCTCAGATCTCAAGGTTGGTTGTTTTGTGGGGTGGTGGTGTTATTTGGTAGTTGTGTTATTTGTAGGGTGTATATAGGTAATATTAGGAAATAGGTGATGAGAGGTAGATGAATGATAGTTAGATGCAATGACACGTTGGGTAGTGGATCCAAGAATGGATTTGTGAGGACTTATGATTCAAAAAGTCGAAGAAATGTTATTAAAGAGTACATGCAAGAAGTACTTATCGATTATTCGCGGAGATGCAAGTCCAAGAGCTCGATGGCAAAGGCGTAATCGAGGTAGGATGGTCCGGCACACCGCAGATCAAATCAGCCGAGTATCACAGTGGCTCGTATCCAGCCGCAGTCCCGGGCTTGCTCTCCTCGCGCTCTCTCCTTGTCTCTTCACTTGTCTCGCTCACCAAGTAAAGATCCGGGTTTTCTCGATCGCTCCCGATGCTCTTTTCGATTCAAAGAATCCTTTTCTCCGATCCAAAAATGAAATTCCGATCCTTTGTTTTTGGTTTGGGAGGCCATTTACAGGAACCGATGGCGGTTACGTAACCGACGGCTGGTCGAGTAGAACCTGCATCGGTAAGGAAAAAGTAGGCTATTTTTAGTAAAACAGCCCACCTTCCCCGCTTTTCTCCCGAGAGATTAGTCATGGGCTTGGTCAAGTGACTAGAAGGTCGGTTTTAGGTGCGAGAAAGGGGTCCTTAGTCATGGGTGTAGGTGTAGACCAAGTTTTAGGTTTTAATTAGGTTAGTTTAGGATTAGGGCTAGGTCATGATGAGGTGGCAAAATGGGGTGGTAAGGTGAGGTGATGGGGATTTATCAATTACAAGGTCGATCTTCTTTCATGGCTCCTAAAATTCCTCAAATCTCCTTGCATGACTTACTTCAAATGCACCCACCTTGCAAAGATGTTCTCCAAAAATACGCCATATGCCCGCACAAGTAAGCTCCATCTTCGATCATATCTCTAATGAACCTATTGATCATGATACCACAACTAATCAATCCATTTGTAAATCAATTCAAGATTTACATTGTTTATTTCAAGATAAAATTAAAGCTATGGAAACCATGATTACATCTCTCACTACTAAAATCCAACATCTCAAGGATGCTTCTCAAGCCCATGCTAGTTCTTCTTCTACACCTCATCCCAATCCTATGTCTTCTACATGTGCTCATATAAGTGAACCTCAAGTATTACCATTACCAACACCTCTCAAGTTTGATCTAAATGCTAAGAAACATGATATTATTCCTAAGCTCCTTAATCACCAATTGATCAACTTGCCAACTACTAATTTATGTCCTTCTTATCGGTTTTCCAAGTACATAGGTCTTCTTATGATTATAAAAAAATTAATAGACATCATTAAAATGATTTATGTGTTTTACAAAAAATAATTAAGCACCTTGAGCATCAGGGTTTTATTTCATTTTCTTCACAACATCCTGATACATATCCAATTGCTAAATCCCAATGGGATCCTAAATCCTAGTCCTTCCATGTGTAATGAACATCAATCCATAATCACTAATGTTCCTTATTTAGTAAGTCAAGAGATGCCTATCCAACTCATTCCAACTAAGAAAAATCTTCTAAAAATATATCCTCCATCCCCTCCTCCTAGCAAGTCTTCTATAACATTAATAATTCCAACGGTTGGTCCTCAAATCTGCACCCCGAGTTATATTGACAAAAAATATCTTCAAGGAAAGGGGGAAATGCTTGGAATGGTGGTAGACCAGGTGGTAGTGTGTCATTTTTTATCTGGGGAGGGGTCTAAAATTTCCTTGGGATCAAGCCTCGGGATGGTTGAGGGGCACGTACAAAGGGGATGGCCTATTCCTACTACTTTTGGTCTTGCCTTGAACTAGGGTGAGAGGACCCACGGTGTAACCTAAATGCAGAGGGAGAGATGGGATATTTTTTCCCTTGAGTTATTCAAATGATGGGTTAGTCTGGGATAAACATGGCCATGGACACAACACTTCACTCTCACGAGTTGTCACATAAAGTGCTGCATATGCTTACCTCACTAGACACAGGTTACTATAGACAGTAAAATTTGGTTGCTCTTGCATTCTCTAGATAAAATATAAAGGGAAATTTTAATGATAGTTAGAGACATGGAAGAAAAAAACGAATGGATGGAAGTATGGGGTGGGATTGATTGTTTAGTTTCAATGGAGATTTGGAGGGGGAGGGAAGTTTCTTTTATGACCTTGGTATCTTAGTGTTCCCATGGAATGAATCCATCCTTAACTATGATGCTTGAAAAGAACAATCAATTTAACATGATCTATGAAATAACATTTGCATTCATTGATACTCAATTAGCACAAATGTTGTCTACAATCTTCCCAATCCTAACTACAAATCATGGAGTTAGAGATGAGATAAAGCACTTGCTAGATTTGTCTTATACACCTAAAAGACCCTTAAGGGATAACAAGAACTCTTCAAAAGTGATGCTGCCTATAGGATTTTACAACTGAGTTGAGCTATTACCTAATATACACTATTATGTAATAGTCTTACAATGACCAGAAGAATACAATGACTAAGAAAGACCCTTGTGTACTTAACAAAGTAAAGCCAATGCAAGATAGTAACAAAAACAATATTGCATCTTTCATTCCTTTAAAACATAAGAAAGGGAAAGTATAGCTTGATCAATCATAGAGAAGTCTATTCATGTAAGTTTGGCTAGGGAAACAAACAAATTACCTACAAACTGCTAATGGCTGTATAATACAACCGCTTTATCTCTTCCCTATAAACTAGATACAAACAACATCTTGCCAGAAGCTAGAAAATACAATAAAAAACTGAAATTAATCATAAACAAAACTCTACAACTACCCCTAATCCGCCTCCTTGCCAAAATGATAGATTGTTACAATATATAGAAGATGAGAAAGAGAGAGAAGTAATAAAATCTAATTTCCTCTTCACCTACCAACATGATGCATTAAAATTCTGCAAAGGAGCATGGGCATCCTACAAAATTCATTCATTCCTTCTTTTTATTGTGTGTTTTATAGAAGAAACATACACCATACTTCATTAAGTCAGGTGGTTGACTAATAATGAGACTAAAAATTGAATGAATTTTTTTCTACTTTTTCTCCCACCAACTATCATCAATTTTTGAATCTAATGATGCCAAAGTGAAGGGATTGAAGAGACCTTTCCAATGATATAAATTTTATAAGATTTGGAGCTCTGGATTGAAATATATGGCCCTCTAAAGTTTTGCATGTTGGGATGCATAGAAATGTGACACGTGGTAGCCTTTGATTAGCTAGGGGTTTTCCTCTTCCGATGTGTGCACTAATTTCCTTTGCCACATGTCGGTCTTTAATTAGCTCACCTGGATCAAAGCTTTGCTTCTTTTCTTTCCTTACTTTCCTTTGCGGGTAGGTCTATTTCTTTTAGAAATACGAGATGATAAATCAATGCCACGTTTTTTGTAAATGTTAGACTATCCTTTAACTTGACTAATAACAATGAAATATGAGCCAATAGGAAAGTTCCACACTTACTTCACATTTTTACCTTTTCTTTAGCCTCGACTGATAATTGTGAAATGTGAGCCAATAGAAAAGCTCCACACTCCTCGAGTTTGTTAGTCTTCCTTGCATCATGCTTACTTTTGATTGGTTTGGCCTTTGTGTCACAAATTTTTCCTTTTGGGGGACTTAGAAACTTTTGGCTTCCTAAAAATGTTACCACGTATCCTACCTTGATCGCCCTTTACTTTTTGGACCCAAAGCCTTACCAAATCTTGATTTATTCTCGTGAACTTGAGTTCTACGCATAATGGATTTGCTTTAAAGTTATCTAGAATGGTGACAAGTGTCCACATTTGGTCATTGATCTTATTCCATCTCTCATCTCTTAACTCTGCCATGTTTCCTTCACCTTTCTTTGAATTAAACCTCGGACTTGAAAGCTTTATGAATTGTAACTCATCCTAGGGCTTGACGTCTACCAGAGCCAAAAAGAAATAAGGAGCCTCATAATCATATCATGTGTTGGTCCCTCATTAACCATGGCCTTTCAATGTCCAAAGGCTCTATTATTTTTGTACGGCTTTTACTTTCTTCCTACGTGTTTGATTAAAACCCACCAAAGTCCGGTGATGCTCCTTTGTTTCGCGGGTTAGGAGAACCCATAGAACACTAAGTTCTTACACTCCATGGTAAATGAACCAGTCCCCCGACATTTTTGTTGAATCCTTTCATTTATCTTTCTAAGGCACAAGATCTATTACAAATTGACACTTCTCCTGTCTCAGACTGATCTTTGAAGCATGGGGAACAATATGAAACACATATAATTAGTTTTTATGGGGGTTCCATGAAAATACCATCTCAATCCAAGATATTGGATTAAGCACCAACACCAACTAAGTAACCACCTCTCAAAATCTATCCTCCATCCTCTCCTCCTATCAAGTCTTCTATGACATTACCCATTCCAACTAAGCAACCTCCTTTAAAAATTTTTCCTCCTATCAACCCAAAACCCAACCCTGGCCCTATTCTTGCTTCTACCTCTCATTTTGATGACAATATGCTTTCTCATGATGCATTTAAAAATTTATCCCCATCACAATGTATCTCTTTCATCATCACATAGCTCTCCATCATCAACACACTTGGGGGAAATGTAATTTCCCCCCTTTCTAACACTATCGCTGTCTCTAGCACCTCCTATCATCATCATGTTGGAGCTCAAACTTATATATTTCCCGAGTCATGGACAACCCATAATTTTGAGGCAATATGGGACTGTCTCCAAGTTATGGGACCTTGCAAACTGAGACAAACCTCAAGTGAAAGTGGTTCCTCTAGCTATTTCTACCACTAAAAATACTCCTAAGGAAGAAAATACAACTAACTAATCCTAACCTATGTATTTAAAGGGACCAGGAGAGAGAGAGGGTTAGAAATATGCATGAAAGGGAAATCCTAAGCTAAATGGGGGTGGTGATAGCACCAGAAAAAGGGATTGATCACTCTCCAAAAGGGGAAGGAAAGAGAGAAAACATGGGAGAAAGGGAAAACATACATGCCACACACCATAACCATGTAGATTCACCTTTCCCACACATTGACAACATAGAAAAATGGAACTTGTAAGTAGGAAATACACACAACATGCCAAAAATGTAAACAGATAGGCAAGAATCCAAATAAAATGAACTAGGCTAGAGAATAGCCACAAAACAAGTTTTATTACTTAAAATATGCACATACCATTACATTCCTAGCAGAAGGAGAGAATACATTGCAAAGAACAAGTTAGAGGTCTAGAGTTTATAGGAAGTTAGCCACCATTTTGGCATGGTTCCATTACATGAAAGAGAGATTCATTTTATAATGCAAGAGTTCCAGATTTATAGAGAAGGAGAAAGGAGAGAGAGAGACACCAAAATCAGAAATTCAACCACTAAATATCAATTCCCATCAATGCCTACAAAGATATGTGGGCACTTGAAATGGATTCTATCACATGCCATTAGATTCGTAGGACATGGAGGATGACACCCATAATTCAATAATTTTTGTTTTTGGATTGGTTGAGCCTTTGAATTTCAAACTAGGTGTGGATTTTGTGCCTCCCGTGGACTTTTCCTCATTCTATGGATTTACATGTTTCACGTCTTTAAACATGGATTTAAAAATTACACTCTCTTTCTTCGATGTCATCACTATGTCATGACGCTCTATCCTTATCCTTTACCCGACATTTTTTCATGTGGCCGTGTTTCATTGTTCCATGGTTCCAAGAGAAATCACACAACACTATGATTGAGAAACCTATATAATACTAGGATAATGTTTTGAAGATTCTATCCTTAGTCACATTTCAATTATATTCCATTGCCGCATGGTACCTTAGAACACCGTTTCTTCACATTAGGGTTTATACATAGAGAAATTCATCATTGATTCCATAGAATTGACAAACTCTACAGGATGCTATGTATAACGGTTCCGTATGACATTGTGCCTCTAATCCACGAAGCACTAAGATTTTCATTTATTTTCTCCATGAATTTTGTCTTTAGCTGATTTTCAAACTTTTCAAGGGCCTAAAAACCCACGGTGCTCGACTTACCTTTGACCCGTGAGAGACTCGGGATTAGTTCCACGAAGGTATTTACTCATTGTCAATCCTCCTAAGCCCCAAAATGATCCTCCTTTATTTCACGGGTTAGGAGAACCTAGGAACACTAAGTTTCTATACTCCATAGATGAATAACTTAGTCTCCCAGGGATCTCTTAGAGTAAAAATGGCTAAGTCCATTTTTTACGAGGTATCCAAAATTTTAGGGGTGAAAATTTAGGATAACACATACTTCACACTCCACACTTCATGAATAATCTTCCTACACACTCTCACACCCTTTGATACACACATTGTATCATCATTACCCTATGACACACTCTAGTTACATGGTTCATACTTGACTATTGAGGGTCTAATTCTAAAATAAACCTCACATCCACTACACATTTCATGCTTTATGTTTCACGATACATCTTTCTAGCATCTATTCTCACACACACATTACCCAATGACACACTCTTGTTCTATGGTTCATTCTTGACTGTTGAGGGTCCCTATAAATGAACCTCATCTCATACACATTCACTAGGGGGGCATGCTTCTCCTATCATATTCACATTTTGCATACCACACCATCACACTCATACACAACATTTGCATATCTTGGTTGCATTTACTCTTGCTAGCTTATTTTATTTACATGTTACACTTTGTTTTCCATGTTAGATGGATTCTTAGTATGTCATCATATTTATATATACACATGCATGTTCACTTGGTATTTTGAGGTGAATGTAGATCTCTTACAGGTTTTTACATGTTGTAATGATGCTTGACACTGTACCTTTTACTAGTCCCATGACTCTTAGGGGCATCTAATTTTACTACTACCACATTCTACACAATTAAAGTTCTATTGCTACATTTCTTCACTATTTCTCATTACAAGCCACCTTTTCGATGATTTATACATGCTTCCACATACTATTTATCTTTCTAACATGCTAACGGGTGCTTCCTGCATAGCATTTACATTGCGGGACTCTATGCCACCATGATTATCTAATAGATTTTGTCTAATCTTGTTTGCTATTGTTTGTGGGTTATGACCTATTTCTTATGTGATCATTATATACTTTAGGAATCTTTAAACCTAATTGTATTGTGAAATTGTGAGAGATGTCCCATGTTTCAAACCCATTTTTTATGGCCTCTCTTGTCTACACACTTGATTATTACATTGTCTTCTTCTACATGCTAGTACTTTTTACTATTAACACTTGTACTAGCCTACTTTATTTGCATGTGCCTGGGTTTCTACCATGAAAATCCCCTACCCCATGTAGGTATCCACTTTAGAACAACACCAGACCTCTCATTTAGTCTGCATTCTCATACTATCATTGCATGGACCCTAAATGAGGGGGAATATATTGGGTGAAAAAATCACCCCTACAACAACTTAAAGCTATAGTTCGGATCAACACAATATAGAAAAAATGCAAGAACACAATCAGATAATGGCCCGAACATGACTTGGGTTCAAAACACAGTAACAAAAACTAGTGACCAAAAATACACACTCAAAGCATCAGGCACTCCTATCCTCCCCTAGGTGTTAATGTCTAGGAAAGAGACAATAATTTTCTTAGTACAACACAATCTACATCATATTATAGAAAATTTCTACATTACTAGTCACTAACCTCCGGTCAAAAATGCATTCTATCTCCTACTATCGGCATAATCGGAATAATTCAAAACTTATCGGAACAAATTGAGAATAATGGAATAAATCGGGATGTACCATCTTCAATGGTGCTTATGAGGTAGAGTCACGGAAGGAGAGTTAAAAAATACCTCTCTCCCAAAACTTTCTCCTTGGCATGAGATCACCAAAAACTCACTCTTGGCATGAGATCACCCAAAAAAACTCATTCTTGGAGTGGTATTTCCCAAAAATTCTCTCTTGGCATTAGATTGCCCAAAACCTCACCTTCGGCATTCAAAATCAACAAATTCAAGCAACATGCCACTTTTTTATCTTTTAATCTTTTACATATCAAGACACACACTTTCCATTTTACACACTTTTACATACTTTGTTTATATTTTTATATACATAACTTTGACTACTCTCTTTCTCTTCTTTTTACAAGTCTTTCCTTACAAGAAGAAGTAAGTAAAAGCTAAAAATCATGCTACAACGTATACACTTCACCCCTAGGTCCATTTCCCTTCCTAGTCTCCACACTTTAATTTGCAATCACTTCACTCTTCACTTATCCACTCGGTATGCTATTCACACACTCTCTACATGATCATAAGGTACACATCTTCTATCTACTTTATGTTATCAAGTATTTACTCAAAAACATAAAGTGGGGGAAAATGTAGACATAAAATCACACACTTGGTTACATTTCTAGGTCCAAAAGCATACTAATGCATATATGAATCCTAATAAATACAGCTAGTGGTTGACAACTATCTTTGTCATCTTTTATTTGTTTCTTGTTTTCTCTTTTCTCTTACACACCCTACAACCTTGACAATACTTGAACGATTTATATTTTTATGGTCGCAGACATGGAACCTAGTTAGGACATCAGTCCCTAGGTGCTCCTAACCCTTTCTTACCTTTACTCGCTATTTTTGGGTCTCTTTTATATTTTGGGAATATTCTTCACTTATGGGTCAACCTTCCAGTTGTCAATTATAGAATTCAAATAAGAGAATCATATATATACTTAGTTACTTCTACAAAAATAAGGGCCAAGCACTTAGAATTACTATCATCACCTAATATTGCATTCTAAAGGCACTAAAGCACTCCAAAGGCATCCATATAGCACTCATTCAAGGGACAAGGAATGCATCACTTCTACATACACTACATAGGAGGGGAAGTCTATTTTATTCCATTTACACATACTATTACATTGATACATTCTAGATCTAGCCCACTATCATTTGTGTAACTTACACAAGGGAATCCTATGGCATCATTTCTACACACACACACACACAAGAACTACATGGGGTCTAAGATGTAGTGTAACACTCAACAATAAGTTCATGCTTTAGGTGATTTCTTGAGTCGGAGTCTCACTCCACATTCTGCATCTTTTTTATTATATTTGATGTGTTTTGTGGACATGTACAGGTAGTAATTCTATTTTACAAGTTATAATTACCTCGGTGATAAAAACGAATATCAAGTGATAGATAAGACCGACATCGAGGCCCTTACAACACAAAATAAATTAGTTCTTGACCATCTACACGGCCACCAACGCCTAGATCCACTACCAAGCACCCAAGCACTTTTTCCTCCCATAGACACCCCTATTGTGCTTCATTCATGAATCCCATAATTTATAATGAACATTAATGATGCTATTTTTAGCGTATTTAGCACATTTACCTACCCAGATCACCTCTAGTCTACTTCACAATTAGCTAAGCCCTCCTATCTATCATTCTTGCTTAGGGTTTTCACATTTATATGTTTTTTTTCATGTGTCATTATTGTATTTTAGCATCCATATATTATTTATTACGATATTTATCGTAAATAGATTTAATTCAAATTAAATCAAATCAGCCATGAAAACATCTTGAGAACAAAACTATCCTAGTAGGCCAATATACCCAAAAAGTATGTCTTGCAAGATAAATATTGAAAAACCTTGACCAAATTAACCATGATAAAATAAATATGTGGAAATATACAACATGACCTCAGAAACATCACAACATGATTGTAACACCATGAAACAAGGCATAAGGGCTCAGTGCAACTTTGCAACTTGGTCACCAAAACTGCTAACACACCTTAAAAACCAGTCAAGAAGAACTTGACTTCCAACACCTGTATGAGCACATTCAAATCCTCTATAAAAAATGAATAGGACATACAAGTCCCAAACAACAAATCCATGTACTTGTTTCATAATTATATCATGCAAACACTCACACATCCATCTTCTCAAGATTTCCTAGTTTTCTCCATTAGGACTACTAATGACTAGTAGACTCGAACACCAATTTTAAGCACCTAATCCATGGAACCTATCTATAAACCTTAATTTATATGAAGTATAATTCCCAAAATCCATTCACCATAAATTTGGAGTCTCTTTCCTATGCAACATTTGAGAGATACATCAATTTCTTGTAAAACAATATTTTCCGTAGGGTCCACACACTTTCCTAATCACACATCGACACTGGAGATATATGGGAGAGTCCTCCACATGATAAAATTATCAAATTTGATCAAAAATACATCTCGAGCCATTTTAATCCATATATTTCCTATCTATTTCATACTAGGGTTTAAGAAGGGTTTTGACCTGTTTTGGTGTTACCATCCATTCATAAAGGATAAGACCTTAAACTCCAAACTAATGCTAGGAGTTATTATATATAACCCTTACCCATCTGTCTTGAAGATATCATACTCCCATAGAAATTTTACACGTGCCAATGAGCACAAGAAAATGCTTCTCGGGAAAGAAATCTCTATTCTAAGAGCTTGGTAAGGACAAAAACTCAATATCTTACAAAATCCTTCAAACCTTAACTTGAAACTTTACCCACACATCTAAAACAACATTCCAAAATAATTTCCATGCTCAAATTTGATTAATTACAAGTGAAAAAATGATCAACCTACTTCATTAGGCCATGCAAAGCTCAAGAAGTGGTCTAGGTGCAGACCTTAAAAATACTTTGTATGCAATTTCCTCTATGTCCCTGTCCTCAACCTTCATGAACATGCCTAAGAAAAATTGTCACACCTCTGAAAATACTCACATGTGTATATATGCCTAGAAAACTAAACCCCATACTGTTTTCTTCACTTTGCTCTTAACAACTTGGTATTCTTGCTTTATAAGGCTTTAACACAGACCTTCACACCTCTCGCTCATGAGCACTAAACCATGTTCTCATGACCAAAAATGTCATACAATATTTCATACATATTTGTCTTCATTCAACAAGCTATCATGCTCAAATATTTTCAAGAACATATTTGTCTTTACATTGACTTCAAATTCTCTTTAAACTCAATGCCAATAACGACATCAACCATGCATAACTTGAAACTAACATCCCCATGACATCAATGAATAATCATGATTTACATCAACAAGGATACATAACAACTTGACATCAATGATAGTTGCATATTTTCCCCAAATATGACATCAATGACCATAAAACCCAAATTGATATCAATGGAAACTATTCAAAAGTTGTTATCATTTTACACTTCTCAATTAATAATCCTAGATTAAATATGATGGTAGATCAACAACTATGGATACCCATTACCACCCATAGTTCAAACATATCGATAATTCACTATTTTTTCTACCTTTACATCCCTAGATTAGAAATGATGGTAGCTGAACAATTTTGGCTACCCCTTACCATCCATAGTTTAGATAATTTTCTAGCTCAAGAAATTTAGCTACCCTTTACCATACCTAGTTTAGAGAGGATGTTATTTTAATATTTTAACTATCCCTTATATATCTAGATTATACATGATGATATATCTACAATTTTGGTTACCCATTACCATCCATATTTTAGACAAGATGGTAGTTCAATATTTTTTATACCACTCACATCCCTAGATTAGATAGTTCATTAAATTGAAAATTTTGGTTATCCCTTAGCATCCATAATGTATATGTAATGGTTAGTCGAAAACCTTCGCCACCCTTTACAATTGTATAATAATACTACATTTTTTTGTAGGTTAGTTAGTTCACATGTGTTTTTTTAATTATTGGTAAATTAGTTTTTTGAAAGGGACTATACCCTTGTACAAAAAAGCTCAATAGCCAGAAAGGGCAAGAGAAGAACAGAGAAAGGATCAAAATCTGGATACAGAGAGGAGATCAAATGGAGCCAAACTCCAAAACACAAAAATGAAACAGAGTAGAAAGCAGCCAAGCTGCAGCGACAAAACAACAACTAAACAGTAAAAAAACAGCAAACTAACAAAGAATAAGCCGCTTAACAACACAATGAACAAAGCAAACTAACATCTCTGGACCAAGCTTATTAAAGACCCAGAAAGCATGTGAAGGATAGTTGTTCCTTTGATTTCGCATAGGGGAAAGTGAATGGTTTGCAGTGGTGTACTGTTTGCCAAAGACATAATGCATGCAATAAATCCAACTAACCAAAGATGGCTAGGATTTCTATCATGCTCCAAGATCTTTCCAAGCTTATCTGAGATGGCATCATGATAATTCCAAATGGTGAGATTTGTATGGGTGTTTGCAACTCCCTCGTTCGCCAATACATCGGTGGTTCTATTACCTTCTCTATAAGTATGCATGAAGTTGCATATGTTGAAGGTGCACAGATACTTATGGATTCATGAATGAAACTTTTGACGGTCCAAATTGGGGGTGTTTATTATTGAGATTGTTAATAATATTAAGAGAGTCTCCTTCAATAAAATTTTTTTCAATACACAAATTCTTAGCAATCCTAATACCTCGTAGAGCCGAGAGAGCTTCAACATAGTTATTAGTTTGGTAACCCATTTGCCCAAAGATAAGCCACCACCATGTTACCATTGTGATCTCCGATAATGCCACCTCCACTGCAGCCTCCGTGGTTACCTCAAGCTCCATCAAAGTTAAGTTTGTACCACCCCGGGGGTGGGATCCACTTAATTAAAGATCTGTCAATTTTGGTTCCTCTCTTCAAGAGGTTTTCAGAATAATCTTCCATTTCTCCAAAATGGAAATTTCTTCTTTATCAAGGAAATGCTCTTAGCGAGGTTTGATGGTGACATAAACATTATCTTTAACATCTTTGATGAAACCTTTGAAAAGAATATCTCAGTAGAAGTTTTCTTATCTCTCGAAAATAACCCCGTTTCTAGCTTTTCGATGTTCCAAATCCATGAGTGAAAATCAAGAGCCAAAATCTGCTAATTAAATTATTCTTGAAGGGGAGTTCCATTAGGTCCAGCCTCCAAAATATCATCGGGAAAAACCCAGTTAAGATTTAAATGTTCCATGATCGGGCCCAGAAATTTCTTGCAAAATCACAATGAAGCAAGAGGTGATTGATATTTTCAGCATCCCGTTGACAGAGGCAACAACCATTAGGCATAATGAATCCTTGTTTGATAAGGTTTTCCTTGGTGAGGATTTAACCTTTTATAACTAACCACAGAAAATGATTGACTCTAGGAGTGAGTTCTTTCATCCAAATTCTGGTCTAGTTAATATTGCTAGAAAGAGAGGAAAAGAAGGAAGTGTAACCAATTTTGACAGTGTAATCTCCATCAAAAGAATCTTTCCAAACTATCTCATCAGTAGTGCCATTTTGATCAATAGGAATCAGATCCAGCTTATCTTGGAGAGAGGACAAAATATCCAGCATACTAGAGTTAGGTAAATGCAGGATCTTCCATTTTTTAACTCCATTACTTTCTTCCATATAATTGTTAATGTAGTGCCATAAAAATTAATGAGGGGTTCCTTAATTTGTCTGAAGTCCCTTTCCAGATCATGATTGCTCCAAGAATCTTTCCAAAAGTTTATTTGGTCTCCAGTGCCAAGATTCCAAATAATACCTTTATTGAGAACGTATCTTGTATTAACAAGATTATTCCAGAAGGTAGAACCTGCAGGAAGGGCGTCCTCAGAGAGGAAGATATGGTGATGGTGGTTACTTAAATATTTTGTCTTGAGTAGCTTAGCCTGGGGTTGTTCTTGCTTAAGAAATCTCCACCAATTTTGGCAAGCATGGATGAGTTAAAATATTTGAGATTCATAATGCCAAGACCCCCGAATTTTTAGGGGTGCAAACCTCATTCCAGTCAACTAAATGATACCTGAATCTATTTTCAGTTCCTTGCCACAGAAAGTGCTTCTGGATTCTAGCAATGCTAGTAAGAACAGCTGTAGGGATGGCATAAAGAGACATGAGATAAACCGGGAGATTCTGAAGAGTGCTTTTGATGAGTAGACATTTTCCAGCTGAAGAGAGAATAGCCCCTTTCCATCCTACCAATTTCTTGGAGAACCGATCAATGAGAGAGTTCCATACCTGTCCAGAAACTTTTGAGACTCCCAAAGGAAGCCCAAGATAAGTGGCTGGAAGATTTTGGATTTGACAATCTAAAATCTTAGCAATTTTAGTCTGTCTCTTGATCGGAGTATTAAAAAAGAAAAGGGAGCTCTTATTGAAGTTTATACTCGCCCAAAGGCTAATTCATAGAACCGAGAATAGTCTTGATACCTTGGGCTTCTAGGATGGAAGCCATAAGAAGTAAGATGGTGTCATCCAAGAACCGGCCGATGAGAAATGTTGATTTCCAAAGAGGTGGGTTTAAAACCTTTGAGCCAACTCTCATAAATGGCTCATGAGATAGATCTCGCTCGACTATCAGCCATAATGATAAAAAGAAGAGGAGATATGGGGTCTCCTTTCCGGAGACCTCTATTACTTGCAAAAAGCCATTGGAGTTCCGTTGACAACTACAAAAATCTTCACTGTGGAGATGCAAGATTTGATTAATTTTCGAATTTTGCTTGAAATCCAAACTTTGTAAAACCAACTCAAGGAAGCTCCAAGAAACTCTATCAAAAGTTAGTTCACATGTGTTGAATACCCCTTTACATAATATTTGTAATACTTATAGACTCTTTGCAATATCCTTTATATTAGTTTTATTTTTCTTACTTGATCTATTAGCATGTTTTATCATTTTAAGATCTTTTATACTCAAGACTTTCTTTATAGCTAATGGATTTATATTTACCATTTTTTTCTTATTTGATCTTTTGGTATGTTTCATATCCACTCATGATATTTACATTATCTTACATTACAATATCACAATTTTTACTTATGTTGGAGCTATCATATGTTTTCATTTCCTTCTCTTGACATCTCTAGTGATATTCAATTCATATAATGGTAAAATTATCCATTACTATCCTTCATACCTGATATGGAGTACCTTTATATCTCTTTACACTTGTTCTATGATCAGCTATAATTTTGACCCATCATTGCATCACACTTTTATATCCTTATATATTTCACTTATCCCTTACTTCTATTAATTGAGGAAAACTAAGGTTGGAGATGTGATTGCACTCTTTCTTTAGGGTAGGTCTAGATGTACCTAAGAATATTAGTTTTTAGGTTATCCTTTATAGGAATTAGGTGTAAGATCCTCATTTTAGTTATCTTTCATACCCGGAGATCAAATTTCTAAATTTGCATGGAGGAGGAAAAATAAAATCTAAAAGATGAAAAGAAAAATTAAAAGCCATATTATCAAAGAAAAATCAATAAAAGGCAATAAAAAGGAAATTATTAAAAGTAAGAAAAGTTAATCACAAAAACAAAAAAAAATGATATTATCATATTTGGAACCATTTCCTATTTTGACTAAAATATGAAATTCCACAATCGGCATCGTTCATAGGCTTGAATCCTTTGGCGTGAATTTGGGTTTTTGACTAGGGTAGGATCTCTCATATCTATATTTTAGTGCCCAAACTTTCTCATGCCATTACTTAATCATTGTATTAGGTCTATATCCCCTTAATTGAGGTATTGAAGAATATGGAAAATTTCATGGGAAAACATGATTCATAGTTACTATCATATTATCTACCATATAATATAAAATTTGACTTTGAAATATATCTTTATACTTCACTAAGTTGGTCTAAGCTGAATTCACTGCTTTGGATCCCTTCTTTCATTCATGATGAAAATATTTAGTCATATCCTTTTGATTAGAGTATCTCATCTCTATAAAGGACCATGTGTCACCCTTGTGGCATCTTAATTTTTCCCTCTCTTCATGTTCAGTCCTTTTACTCCCTTTCATGAATATTTTCATTTGTTGACCATTATGAACATGAGTAAGCTAGAAAATCTATAGAAATGAGGCCAGAACACTAAAGAAACCTCAAATATTTACCAAATTCATTACAAACCATCAAGATAATAGATAAACAAGAGCTACTCCTATGCATGCATTATAAATTTGACAAAACATCAAACTAAACATGTATATAATACTCTATACTCTTTGAATGCTACAAAAAGGAACCTCTGAAGATCCTAGTAATCAAATTTGATTTTTGATGCTCAAGGGTTTGAGAGTGAAGGCTCACCATTAATGGCTATAAGACCATATGGTTCCCTCATTTACCCAAGCTTGTATTGGAATATGAAATGGAAGATAATAGCTCAATAAAATGGAAGAAATACTATAATCCTATTTGCATATAGTTTATGTTAGAGGAGAAGTGTTATTAAAAACTGGAGGAGGAGGGGTTTATTTATAGTTTTTGATTTCAAGAAAGGGATGTTTTGGATGCATGTGGGACAAAAGGTAAGTCCAAAAATCACTTTTAGTAAGACAAAGCAAGATTTGACTAGGTTTAGAGGCTAATTAATCTTTTAGGATTAATTAGGGAACCCAAGTAGGCTTAGGAAGCTTTCTGGGAGCATTTGGAGGGGGTTTTGATAGATTTTCAAAGCGTTGGAAGCGGGAGTTAGTAAATGAGAATATTTATTAGTCAACTACAAGAAAAGAGGATTAATCAACGTATAATGGTCAATTAAGAGGAATTGAAGGAAAAAGATCCTAATTGATGAAGTGTCATCAATTTGCAGGGAGTAGAATAGTTAGTACAAGTTTAGTAATAAATTTTCTTTGATTAAATAATAGGTGTCTATATTGTCCCCTCTTGGGGGGTCGTAAGCTACGCCACTTCAAAGAAAGTAGAAAAGCACAAACAACTACAATTTTTAAAGGGTGGAAGAAAAATTAGTAGAGTGAAGGATGCCCCCTCGAGTGTCGATGGGGTGATGGAAGAGGTTAATTAATGATCGAAAAGAAGAAGAGAATATATAGAAGAATGAGGAGGGATAGGATGCCCCAAGTGAAATAGTAGAATAGGGAAGAAATAAGATAGGGGACATAGAAGAAAAATAAAGAGAAGGGATATTGAGCTATCAACGATCCAATATCATGTAAAACAATATTTATTTAATCACATTGCTAGAAATATTTGTCATCGGTCATTAAAAATATAAGCATACAATAAAAGTGTAAAATGACATGAAAATCCAGAATACAAACAATTATCCATTGCTAAAATGCCAACTTCATGCAACATAAAAATGCAATGCAAAACCAAAAGTAAACAAGCTTATCTAATAGGGAAACAAGTACAAACACACATAATCAAACCAACAATGTTCAAGATAGCTACACAAATGTTTTGTTATCAAGCTTCAGTTCCCAAATGTTTGTAATAAATTACAAGGGTTAAAAGTGGTGCTCCAAGAAAGGATACATGTGAGGGGAATTAATGAAGGACACATGGTCTAATGAGAAAGCATTGTATGCTACGAAATAGTACTAGGTAACTTGTTGTGTCCCAGTACAGTACAAAGGAAGCAAACAATCTAGCTTTGTAAATGGTTGTAGATCTAGATGATCCATGAGTCATTTTGTTCTAAAACATGTGAAAAATGCCAACAAGATATGAGATGAATACCATGCGTATGACACAAATTTTAGCCATGTATGAACTTTTTACCAAATTTTGTCAATTTTTGAATTTTTACGATTTTTGGTTTTTTAATAATTTGTATATTTTTAGGGAAAATTATGATGTTTGTAATTTTTAGAGTTTTTGATCGGTTAGAAGAATTAATGGATTGGAATATATCCTAAAAGCATGAAAAATTCCCTAGGGAGAAGAAATGGGTGCCATGTAGCAAAAATATGCCCTGACGGGAAGAAAATGGGTCAAAAATAATTATTTAATAAAAATAATTATCACGATGGGTAATAAAAGAAGTAAGAATGATCAACGAGAGGTCAAATTACACATTTTAGCCATCACGGTGGGTGAGAATGCATCGCGGTGGGTCAAAATGACCACATATACCCCTCCTGTGGGGGTAAAATCATCGCGAGTAATTCATTTGACAACAACCCTTTGCTGATTTACTATTCACTTTTGCTCGACCTTGAGGCGAGATGGGGCGAGTTTAGAGGCATATGAGGCGAGAAGAAAGCTGTTTGAGAGTACGTAAGGATGTAGGGTGATGGAACCTACGTGAGTACCTAACCATTATTTGATTTTATCAAATTTAATAGAATTTATTAGGGTTTTTATGGGAGTCACAAATGTATGCGCACACCTTACGGGTGTGCGTAAACATGTGGGAAATGAGTGTGCATACACACATGCATAAAAATGTGGATGTGCATAGGTGCATGCATCAAAATGGATACACACATGTCCAGGGATGGTAAGTTATATGCGTGTGGGCGTGCGTGCCAAAAGGGGTGTGTATGCGTCATTAGAGGTGTGTATGCATCGGGAAGGGGGAGTAAAGTGTTTACACACGCACTCACCAAGATGAGTACACAAGTGACATAATGTAGGTGCATGAATTATTACACACACATCCATCATCAAGGGCGCACATGTGTTAAAAACATGTTTTTGAACACTTAGAAGAAAAATGGGATGTTTTCAGAGGAACGTAGAAGAGATTTTTAGGAAAATGTTAGAAAAATATAGTAAAATGTTTTTAAAAAATATAGGAAAATGTCTTAGAAGAACATAATGATGAATAAGTCAAGTTTTTAGCTGATGTGAGATAGAAAGAAAATCTAACAAGTGTTTTGTTCGATTTTACAGAGGTAACTACCCGTGTTGTAGGTATGGAAACGAGATGGCTGATTGGCCTACCTCGATGCTACCATCTCGTGATGTGAGAGGAATTATTTGGACATTACTTTGTATGTGACAGGTCTTACCTATGTGGCGTAGATTCTACACATCACTAAAGATCATATCCTTATTACAACCTTAGTGAGTAGTGGAACAAGTGTCGGTGCTTTAGACTTCCTCTTTGGTGAGATGACTATTATCTTTGGAGGATATTTGGCGGATCTTTTGAGTTTAGATAGTGGGGAGATTGATTGAGTATGATACCGATGCTACAAAACTTACCAATAACCTGATTGAGCTCTTTAGTGTAGATGAGATACGTTGACGAGGTATGATAGTACATATGCATCGTGTATTGCTGATCCAAGGTTACATCACGTGCCTCTTTATCTCATGGATCTTGTCAGTGGCATCCTACTTACTGACAAGAAAGGCACATCATTCCCTTTAGGTATGATTACCATGATCTAAGGATTTCTCAAAGGAGAGTGCTATTGTTGGGGTCAAGTGCATATTGGTGCATTTATACTTTGGGATCTTCATTTGATTACCTAATACCATTAAAATATGGTAGGACCGGTGACACTTCTATAGATATGGGCATGGGACCATATAGCTATCAGTTTCCTATAAGAGCGTTAGAAGCTCGGGACATGGATTATCCTTTAGTGTTTGTTTAGGTTCTCGTGAGCGATGATGTATACGGCTACATAAGGGATACATATTTTTATCATCACAATTTAGATGATCTTCAGTGAGGATGGTTGTTTGGAGGCCTTACAGACATTATCAATGGCTTGAGGACATAATGGATCTCAACATTTGTATGGTTGAGAATTTTATTATTGGAAGCCGCAGATATGGAGTATTATAGGATTGATAGAGTACAATAAAAGTTTGGGGTAGTATAGGATGTTCCCGATCTTGAGATGTGGTACATGTGACGAGCTAGGGAGACTTTTGATATTAGTGCTTTGATACATCTCGCATCAGGCTAGGGATAAATTTGATAAGATGGTTCTACTAGTATGGGATCCTCTCTCGATGATAAGATATCTAGGCACTACAATGGCCTACGTTGTATGGTACATCATAGTTATGCTTAGGTAGATCACTATTCCATAGGATGCATGGGATGTAGGAGTGCGGCCACCACTAGAGCAACATCCTCATAGATGGAGAGGAAATTGGGGGCCTCGAAAGGATAACTAGAGTGAGGATGAGAGTGATGATGACAATGGAGATGATGGGGGTGGAAAGAGGTTGGATCGAGGAGATAGTTATAGGCTCATAGGAAGGCACATGAGTACCTAGACAAGTGCTTGCATAGCCACATGTACATGTTCATATTCTTATGGCTCAATTTGGGTATGTAAGTAGGGTTAGTTGTTCCCTTACAATAGGTACTTTAGTAGACCCATGTACAAAAATCTCCACAATAGGTTCATATTTTTAGTCCTCCACACATCCCAGGGAGGAGTTGGAGGAGATAGATGGAAGACTCCACCAAAGAGTCCCAGAGGTGGGGGATGGGAGTAGATTCCATAGTATGTAGGAAAGCTATCTATGTTACAAAAGTAGCTACAACAAGTCGTAGCTCTCAGATACAAGTCACTATAGAGAGAGAGAAGATTATCCTTGAGAGGGATCATGTAGTGGTGGAAAAAGCATGTACCTGTAAGGTGAGTGACACTAGTTGGCCTTCTAGTTGCAACGGAGTTACATCAAAGTGAGATCATCTCTAGATTGAAAGGGACCACTTATGACCGAGCGATTAGTGGGATAGGAAGATATTTCCAGACTTTCTGTAGAGGTGGCCTCATTCAAGCGTATTGACAAAGTCACAATAACACCACCTATGTATATGGACTTGGAGATAGCCAATGGGAGGGATTCTTACTATAGATAATTGTATTACAAGGTAGTCCTAAAGGGATAGAGATCACCTAGTTTTAGTCAGCAAATGATGTTTGTGAGATCATAAAGACCATCGGCGTTAGCTAGATCAGTTGAGCAGACACTAGGCATCAGACAGGACATTAGTTAGGCCACTAGTCAGGCTAACAGGTCCATGGATGATAGGATCTCCCCCATCTCGAAGACCAGTGTTCCTCACGTGAGATTGAGTCGAGACATGACTCTTTTTGATGTATACACAAATGTATGTAATTTTAATGTACGCATCTTATGAAGGCTCATTTTTTATCGATGTATATGTATTATTTTGATTATGCCTCGCTTGAAGGCACATTTTGACTCATGCCCATTATGACATATTTTGAATCCAGATGATGTATGCTTTGAGACATATATTATATATGGACATTTGATTTTTACATGTTATATGATTATGATGATTATATCACATTCTTTAATTTATGAGATAACATATAGATGATATCACATGTTTTGATGAGATGTTTCATGTTGTACTTATCACATTTTGTGTTTGAGATAGAAGTAGATAAGATTATGTTATCTTGTATGTGATACTTATGATTTTCCACATTTTTATTATGTTCTATGTTTAAGGTGGGGACAGAAGGTGGTCCCTCTTTCCCCTCTTTGGCGATATTATATGATGTTCACTTAACATACATGTTTGTTTTTCATGTTCATGATGATGTATCTTAGCTTTTTATTGATATATGATGTATATATGTGATGATAAAGGATAGATGATATGATGTTATGATGATAATAGACTGTACATCACAAACAACAAATACGAAGCTTAATCAAATCTAATTAACATAACACAATTACATACAAATATGTAAGATAACATGAACTCATTGCATATGTACAATAGATTAAAGTAACACTTTAAACTAAGCAAATGAATCCAATTTAAAGTACACAACATGAAAATATAATGCAATCAAAACTCTATAAACCACTAAAAGAAAGCAAAACCCACTACTTTGTTTTGCGGGAAAATTTTGAATCGTTTTCTATTGTTTTTGGTATTATCCTAAAGAAAATTTTCAAGGCTACTATTCACATTTTTTTGTAGTTTTTGTCCCTGAAAAAGGTTTTTGGTTTTAGGATTTTTTCTAACATATTTGAATGTTTTTGTGTTTTTTACGAAAGGTTTTTGAAGCTATTTACAAAAAAAAGAAATGTGGATGCCCTCGGTGATAGAGGGGATGTACAAGGAATAATGCCACATGTACATGTGCAAGAAGGTGTAGATGAGAAGGTGCCCCCAACATTAGGTGGGAATATACAAAGGAAATTACTTCACATATATACAAGAATATATTAGCCAGATCAAGGCCTTGAAATATAGTTTTAAGAGGATCCCTAGAATTTAGGAAAACTAGCCCTAGATAGAAGTGATAGTTACCTATCTAGATGTGAGAGTTGCTTGTGAACGATGAATCTCTCCCGAAGCGCCTGAAGCTTGAGTTTTCACCCAAGGACTTGTCAATGCACCACCATTGCGTGGTTTTCACAATTAGATGACATGCTTTCTTTTTTACTATTTTCTTGATTTTTTATTAAGGATAAATAGTTTTGAAGGGACTATACCCTGTGTACAAAAAGGCTCATAAAGCTAGATAGCAGCAAGGGAAAACTTAACCCAGAAAGGCTAAATGCCTTAAACAAGGAGGCTCAATAGCCAGATACAAGAGCAGAAAGAGAACAAAAAGATCAAACTAGTAAGTGATCCGATGAAGAGCATAAGGGCCAAAACACAGCAAAAAGGGATCCACAGCAGGAATCCCAAAGGACATCAAAAATACCAAAAACAACATCAACTCAAGATCAAAGCAGAGCAAGGCTCCGCATCACTTGATAGCCTTGTCAAGCTTGACCTTAATTTTTTGGAGAGATATGAAGAGCACAATGGCCGTGGCCTGAGAAAGATCACTCATGTCTACCTTAGCAAGTGCCAGGTCCTAGTCTCATTGGAATCCCAAATATTTTTAGGGATGCCGCTAAGGCTGCATACACTCTTTACATGTTGTTCCATAAAATTATACATACCTTTTAGAGCCGAGAGGGTGCAATCCTACCACCCTTGGCATTGCCTAGTCTAGTATCTAATGAAAGTAGCTTTTTGTAGATCTCAACAACAATGTCCATGTCATCAAGATTTTGCAACTTCTACTTACCTTTTGTTGTTTCCATACTCCTCAGGGCATTTTTTAAGTCTTTGATCTCCTCTTCGAGTTTACTAACTCTGGTATGAAGGTCCACTTCCTTGGGATGATCCACAGGAGTACTAATGTGCAATAAGTTCTCCACAAGCTCCAAATCCTTATGACTACGTAAAACTCTCTGTGAAGAAGGCAGAGCAACCTTTACCTTCTTATCTTTCCTCTTTCTGCTCGAGGTAGCAATGTCTAGGTTTCGTCCAGTAGGGAGAGGGTAGAGGACGAGAGCCAGAGAAGCAATGGTGGTGAATGAGTAGGATTAGGCCTTGGTGAAGGGAACAACCTGGTGTGTTTTCTTGATTTTTAATTTTTTTCTTGATTTTTCTTTCTTTTATGAGGAACCTCATACTCAAGCATAGAACCGCTTGAGATGCATTACATTCATTGGTTCCTTTAATTCCTCACCATCTGAGTGAGCCATTTTATATGCCCTTGAACCATTCTTAACAACCACAACATATGGTCCTAAGTAGTGGGCTCAAACTTTCTTTTCTTCTCTCTGTCCTTGATTATGTTAAACTGATTTTATTTTAAAAAGATCTCCTACCTCAAATTTAAGAGGTATTATTTGTTTGTTGTATTCTCATGACAATAATTTTTTCTACACCTTCAAATGATTGAGTTCTCTCATACTTTTCTCATCTAGTAGCTCTAGCTCTGCTTGCCTTGAGCTACCATGTAGTCTTCATCTTTATCTAGATAGTCCCTTAGAGTTATTATCGGGGAGGAATCTCAATTTCCAAGGGTATAATGGCCTCATTTATGAAGACTAATGAATAAGGAGTAGCACCAGTAGGGGTGTAGATGGAGGTTTGATAGGCCCAGAGGGTGAGATGGATTTGTAGGTGCCAATTATGACAAATTTTACTAACCATATTTTCCATGATATGAACAAGGGTTTTATTGATGGCTTCAGCTTATCCATTACCTTGAGGGTAATAGGAGTTGACCACTTCATTCTTATGTGGAAGCATTGGCATAACACTTTGATTGTCTTATTCTTAAAGTATTTACCATTGTTTGCTACAATGGTGGAGGGGATTCCATAATGGAAAATGAGATGGTTCATTATGAACTTGGAGATCTATGCACCGATTACATAAGTGAGAAGCACAACCTATACCCATTTGGTGAAGTATTGATGGTAGTGATAATATGAGTGTGGCCATATGAGGAAGTTGGAGTGAGATTCCCTATGAGATCAAGTCCCCATTTTGAAAATGGCCAGGGTGTTGTGATGGGTTGTAAATCTTGTGCGTTGGTGCATGTATCAAGTTTCCATACTTTTGAAAAAGTTCACATTTCTTGGAAAATTTACAATAGTCTAATTCCATGGTAGGCTATTTGTAAGATACTCTTAATAGTTTAGTAGTAAGGACCATTCCGCTTGTGTGTTCCCACAAATGCCTCCATGCACTTCCCTAATTTCTTAGACCTGAATCATTCACATCAAGACAATGTAACAAAATCCCATCATAGCCACGATGATAAAGGGTGTCTCGTAGGAGGGTATAAAAGGATATACGACAAATAAGTTCTCTTTTCTCGGTATGGGAGATATTCGGGGGAAAAATTCCATCTTGTAAGTAGTTAAAAATGGGATCATACCAAAGAGATAGAGGACCAACAACTTCACATGCTAGAAAATATTCTGACATGTCATAAGTGCACTCACAAGTGTTCAAAAAGAAAGGAATCTTGTTTTCCTAAGGTGGAATGCATAATAAAGACCCAATTGCAGCCATAACAGTCTACTAATCGATTATGCAATCTTAGTAACTTTTCAAAGATAATTTGTACAAATTACTCCTTAGAGTTTCAACCAATTTCTTGTATGGAACAAACTTCTCATATTTAACTTTTTACTCATCATTAACTTTCTTAATGATCAATTAGGAGTCACCAATGACTCATAGCTATCTGATGTTCCATGTGATAGCTAATTTCAAGCCGGTAATGAGCACCTCATATTCTGCAATATTATTCATACAAGGGAATCCCAAATGAAATGCTTGCGGAATGAATTCTCCAGTGGGAGTGATGAGTACCACTCCTGCTCCTGAACCATGAAAGGTGAATGACCCATCAAAGTGGACTTGCCACATGACAGATTCCTCAATGTACATCATAGATGCATCTGGTAGATCTAGACACAATGGTTCCATTCCTAGTAGGGGAGCTTCAGCTAGCTGATCTACAAGTACCTATCCTTTTAGGGATTTCTGGTTAACAAATTCAATGTCAAACTCACTGAGGAGGATGATCCAATTAGCCATCCATCCTGTAAGGGCAGGTTTAGATAGGAGGTATTTGAGAGGGTCAACTTTAGATATCAGCTTGGTCTTATTATTAAGGAGATAATGGCGAAGTTTTTGGAATGTAAATACCACAACTAGGTAGGCCTTCTCAATCTAAGGATAGTTCATCTCATAGGAAATTAAGGTGTGGCTAAGGTAATAAACCACCCTTTATTTGTGGACAAGATCATATTGGGCAAACAGTGCACCAATAGTGAATTGGGTAGTTGAAATATACAATAGTAGGGGTTTTCCTAGGGTAGGTGGCATGAGAACAGGTGGACTTACCAGATATTGCTTAAGCAATTCAAAGGCCTTTTGACAGTAAGGTCCCAGTTAAAGGTGACATCTTTCTTCAACAAGATGTGTGAAAGGATGGAACTTATCCATAAGCTATGATATGAATTGGTGGATTTCCTGAATCTTTCCTTGTATATTTCGTAGTTGTTTAAGGTTCATTGATAGAGGCATCTTTGTAATAGATGCATCCTTGGAGATCCACCTTCATCCCTCTTTGTGAAACAATGAAACCCAATAATTTTCCTAATTGTATGCCGAATATTCACTTCTTAGGATTCAATAAAACCTTGTAATCTTGGAGGCATTAAAAGATACGCCTCAACACTTTTGGGTGCTCTTATTTGGTTTTAGATTTTTCTAGGATATCATCCATGTAATCCTCTATGATATCACTCATCATGTCATGGAAGATGATGGTCATTGCTCGTTGATATGTAGCCCTAGAATTCTTGAGTTTGAAAGGCATTACTTTATAGAAAAATGTTCCCAAGGGGTGATGAAAGAAGACTTATGTTTGTATTCCTATGTAATTTTTATCCTGGTTATAGCACGAAAATCCATCCATTAAGGACAACATCTCATAACCAACAGTTGAATTGATAATCATGTCGATGTTAGGTAAGGGAAGTCATCTTGGGACATGCTTTTTTATGTCTTTGAATTTGGTGCATATTCGATGTTGATTGGATTCTTACGGAATGGGACTATATTAGATATCTAGTCTGAATAGTCCATAGGTTTGATAAAACCTACTGCTAATAGTTTCTTTAGCTCTTCTATGAGAAGTAGTGTAAATTTTGGGTGCATCTTCCTTACTTTACGCTTGATAGGTTTGACATCCGGATGTACAACAAGGTTATGCATGAAAAATGCTAGGCCCAAACCTATCATATCTCGTGTAGGACCATGCAAATATGTCAAAAAAATCTCTAAATAGTGTTACAAAGGATTTTTGTTCCTATGTTGAGAGTGAATCTTGCAGCCTTATCATTCTAGGATCCTCTTCTGACCCAATGTTGACATTGATTGTCTCTTCAACTAACATATTTGATGTGTCCTCCATTCGTGTAGGATTAGGGGGAAGAGTAAGATCCACTTCTATAGGTGGCTCAAAGAGAGTCTTATCTTCACATGGTGGAACTATCTTTTCCATTGATTCTTCTCGTTTGTTCATCCACAAGTGCCTCAAAGAGGTTTTCACTATGGGACTTATGCTTATTATTTTGCAAGGATTTTCTGTAGTAATTTTTCCCTTGCTTACTATTTTTTTTCTTAGGTGACCACACAATTCTACCTCTTCCCCAAAGTACGTGCATGCATCTAATTTAATGGAGAAACCCTTCTTATGATCACTGTTTGGAATGGTATCTCTAAGTCCCATGAACTCTGTGATGGCCTCATCATTTTCAAAGAAATCAACCGACATGTGAAGTTGTTGATCCCAATCAATGAGGTTGGGATATACAAGGGTGACTTGAAAATTGGCTTGGGAATTGGATTCAGAAAGAGTGAAGATAGTTGAATCTAGAAATAGAATAGTAAAGGAAAAGGTCTCGTATAGGCTACATTGGGAATGTGCTATTTCTTATAGTGAATGAGATGAGCCACCCCACATTTAAAAGAGGTAGCATATATCTTTGAGGTGGATTGTCACGAGGTCTAATACCTAGCCGTGTTTGTTTGACTTATAATGGGGAATAAGAATGGGCTCTAATCTGCCTTATACATTTACATCGTATCCAAATCCCTTATAACCCATGGCATGCATCATTTGGGGACCCTTAATATACTATGGATCCTGGTGACATGAATCCATTGTTCCTTTAGGTATCCATCTGGTAGGTGTATCTAGCATCTTCTCATCTGATAAGATACCACTAGGAACAAACCTCTCAAAGGGTTTAGGGAAACTAGTTATATGATTTTCTATCACACCAAAAGCTTGAAATGGTGGTGGAGAGGGTTTTCATTGTGTTAACCAACTGACTATGTCAAAAAAACCCGCATGGTGGAGCCAGATGAAACCATGTGAGCTTTAGGCCCACCATGTATACACCCCGATTAGGTCCAACAACATTACAAGAGAAATGACACTGGGGACTTCTGGGAGGTCACCCATCCTAGTACTACTCCAGGTTAGGCATGCTTAAATGTTTGGATCTGATACCATGTACGAGGAGGAAGGAGATAATGATTGGCCATGAGGTTGTGCAAATTCAAGTATAAATCCAACAAGAATGTGTAAGACAAAATAATCTAAAACTCGAGAAATGTGCAAGAAAAAGCCTCAAATCCCATACATTTCTCAAGATCAAAAAAGTGTAAAATTAGGAGTGAGGTGTGTAAATCTGCCACAAATGTAGCCATCGAGGTGGGAGCTACATTCCTAGAATAACTAGTCAAATGTAACTCCTATGATGCTCACTATGATGAGTGTAAGACCATAGTAGGACACCCTATGACACCTAATCATGATGAATCACCTATGTGGAGGAATACCATACACATAAAATAAATACATGGAAAATAAACTACAATAACCCCCTAAATCATAGCTTAGGTGGGAACATAGATGAAAATAAGGATCTATGCACCCACGTGCATTTAAAAAAGATCTAAAGCGATGAAGAAAACCCAATGGGAAAAACATCCACCATAAGAGATGAAAAACACACTCTCTAATCTAAGAAAGATACCAAATATGGGTCACTGGATACAAACAAGGCTAAAGGTACCTATAGACACTAAAATTAGGTCACACTCCCCTTTGGTCCTTCACATATAAGCACCCTTTATTACATTTACCTAGCCATGACCACCTTCACCCCATTAATATTAATTTAATTAAATTAATTAAATTAATGCATTATTCTCACTATATTTTTATTTAAATATCTTATTTTAAATAATATCCACACATGCAGTTCACTTAGACACCTCACCAAGCCAACTCAACCTAAGACCTATTCTTAGTAAGTTGCCATAACTAACTAAGACTTACCCAAACTCTAAAAATCAATGCCTACATTCCCTCTAACCACATTCCCAACATGCTCACAAGAGGCTCTTAGTCTAATCTATGGGATAATGACATGAGATCCAAGGAAATCAAGATAATCTCTAGTTTAATAAACCTAGGAAATCCCATCTTGACCGATGTCAATTACCCCTAATCGTCAGGTTAAGCCGTATCACCATCGATTACCCCTTTTAACCCATAAAATACCTTATTATCAATGTTGGAAAACATTGGGAGAAGGTTGACAAGCAATAACACATCTCGGAGAGATAACGCATATTTAGAGAGAAAATTCCGGTGAAAACTTGCATGCGAGGAAGGAGATTGATCATCTTCTCTACACACGGCAATCCCAACCATGATCTAATCTATCCGATCAAAGAGGAGTGTACATGCGGCCCATGTAGAAGATTTTCTTTAGTTGGTGATCACTTGAAACCTTCAAAACCATCATCATCACCTCCATCCCTCTCACACGGGCATTCGGGAATGGAATCTAAGTAAGTATAACATCATACTTTCCTAGTTTATTTCATTTCATCATCATTTTATCATCCATTATTTATCTTGCCCCTATTCACCTTCTACGACATTTTCACCTCCATATACCCATTAAAACCTCATAAAAGCCTACTCCAATAACCCAATATTTCACTCACCAAAGTCATTTGTTGTAATCACAAAGGAGACCACAACTTGTTCTGTGGCATTTTTAGATCTCACAAGAAGGCACTAGTTACACCTAACCAGTCTGGTCACCTGATGGACACCGGTCTGTATTTACCCACAGCCTAGAAGAGACCTACCCACCAAATTTCATCTCAACCCCATTCACTGTGATCTACGAGACACGTATCAAACACGCAGAGACCCAAAACCAATCATTTGATGTTTGGATTCTATTCTAGCTTAGCATGTTAGATTAGATCTATTTCTTATTGTGTTTTTAAGTGAAATACCTAAATCATTTTAAATAAAAATAGGATTTACTTTCTTTACAACATTAAGTTGTTTAAAACAATGGACTAACAACTATCTAAGAAGTATCATACTTCCTTGCTCTAGCATACATGTGGCGGTTCTTTGCCCATATTGTTTAATTCCTTCTTGTGGTCTTGTTTCATTACGAGGGTAGTTCCTCCTAGCTAAAGGAATCTCTCACGATCAGCTGTGGATCCGGACGTCATACGCATGCAACAACCCATCAACAACCATTTAAATAGGTATTCCTCTATGCCCATTACCCTATTAGTTTCATCAACACTTCAAAGAAATGATCTAAGAATCGGGTGAAACATTTTGGCGCCCTTGATGGAACCCATCCAGGGTTCCTTGAATTTCATTCATTCTAGGGAAAAAATTGCGTGTTTGTTTCCCTTTTGAAAATAGTACACACTAATTTTCTTCCTTGGTAACCCACCTCTTTCTTTCTATTTTCTAAAGGAAACTTTTATTTTGGTGTAATTAAAAAAGAACCATTTCTTCATGTTTTTTCAGATTGTGAGTGAAAGAGCATCCCTCTTCCTCTTCATCTTATTGTGTCATCCAATTTCACTTTTTTGATTTGGGTATAAAATAAGTGCATTCCATTCTGATTTATTCCATTAGCTCACATTAATTAAGGGTAACCTATCGCTTGAAGTCATGTCAACTGATGGTTGATAAATGAATCATAGAAAAGCACTTCTATCCTTTCTCTTTCTCCGAGTCTTACCAAACCACACAAAATTCAAAATACATACATTCTTAAACAACATCCTACCTATCGGAAGAAGGTCGAGGTGATCACACGATCACGGCACGGTGGGCAACCAGCTCTCCGCTCTATGAGTCATAATTCGTGAGCGAAGTATGCCCCCACCATAACATACGAAACCTCACTTTTTAGATCTCCTTCTTTCAGGAAGCCATCCTCACCAAAAATCTATTTCACAATTCATGTGTCGGTCCTAAATAGCATAAGCTAAACAAACATAATAGAAAGGGCACTCCTATGATCTTATTTTCTTATTACTTTTTCTTGGCTTGCGTTTTGAGGTGAGAGATCACGTTAATGTCATTTTTTTGTTCATCCTCATCTCACCTCATACATGGTGTATTCCGCTTCACCTGAGTGTTCTTGGGCTATATCATCATCATTCTTAGAATTCTGGGTCTGATTCTACATTAGATTTTAATTCACAACCACTTCTTTCATCACTATTTCAATTTCACTGGATACATCATTGAGTTACCTCGTACTGCCATCGATTATACCCAACCAATACTCTGGTTCAAATCATTTTGCTAACCCACTCAAAAGGAAATTTTACTTCACTTTCTTCCACTTTTCATGTCTCTATCACTATCATTATTCCCATTGATGTTTTAAACATCCTCAAATTTGGCATACCTGTCAGATTTTACCTTCTGCCTTGTTGTTTACTCACTGTTGTCATTTTCTACATTAACCTAGGTAGTATTACCCCTCACTCGGCGTCGGTTTCCCTAATCGGCATTGGTTATTTTATTTCACATTCCAGCCACCATTATTGGTACTTAATCTACTTTGTCAATGATTCACTGTTCTTTCTTTATTCTACGTCATCCGTTTACATAAGAAGTAGCCCTACACGATCGATCTTGGTTCACATGGTGCTTACACGAAGGCAAGAAACCACTCCCGATAGTCCTTCACCACCTTCTCTATTTTATCATCAGCGTAATGGATCCCATCCGACCTATTCTTATCATTACCAGAGATGAGGAGTTCACCACGACTCCTTGACCGAACCCTCTGCTTTGCGGTTTACCTTTCCCGCTCATCCACTTGGGGAGGCGCCTGCGGGTGGCTGGTTGATATACGACATGCTTGTATCTATCCCTCGACTCTTCCCCACACTTGCCACTCCCGCATCGGCCCCATCTAGCCCCCGTGCTTTACCCTCGTCCACCTTACCCCGGTTGTTTTATAGTTGGAGTCTTATACCCAGTACCATGGCTACTACGTTGTTACCTCCTGGCGTGCACCTATTGCATCAGCACGTGCATACCTCGACAACTTACCCATGAACAACAACCTCATCACCCCTCTTTGTCTCACACATACCCATAGCTACATTACCACCTCAAGTGTCGGTGATCCCTACCCCCATTTTAGAACGTGGTTCTTTTTCCATTCTCTGATCATTAGCCCCCTATTTCCACTTAGAGGTTACCACGACCCTTCACCCCCATATACATACTACCAAGACGACCTCTGTTTCATCCATTATTATTCTAAGTACATACCCCTATCCAACTACCTTCATCTCCACCCACCCTACATGGTAGCGCCCCATACACTAGAGTGCCTTTACCCCCTGTATGCCTAAAACCAACCTCATATGCTGCAGTGAGGCATCCCAGCTCTTCACAACACCACCAAAGACCTAATGCAAATTGATGTTGGAAAGATGCGGACATTAAAGGCATTGGTTTCGGCTCACTGACACTCTCACCCAGTGACAAGATTTGCAGTGCCAGGCTTTATTCACCCATCCATTCCTATCAGAGTTCGTAAACCACGTGTGCATTGGGAAATTCCTAAATTCAATCATTTGATAGCGAAGACCCATAACATCATTTTGTGGTCGTTCGAACACTTGTGTTATCGCGATCGCTCATGATGATGCCTTGCTTTTGAGATTCTTTCCCATGTCCCTCCACTAGACCTAATTGGATTTGGTATGAGTGGGTTACCTAAACTTACTCAAATATTCTCATTTCGAATTAGGTAGCTGACCTTCTTTGGATCATTTCTCTGTCGATATAAATCGAGAAGGTTGGCCTTAAATGACTGATCTTATATTCCACATGTCGATATAAGGATGATGAATCTATCACAGATTTTGTCTCTCAGCGGCGCATGACTGATCAATCAACTTACCTTCCAAGCTGCCTGCAACTGAACTCATCGAAACTGCTACATTCGTGCGGGCATTGTCTTGGATATATCTCCCCGACCTGCCGCCAGGGTCAAACCTTCTAAACATTCGACGAGGCATTCACTAGGGCATGAAAGTTAGAATTCGGGTCCTCGAAGAGAAGAAAATCCAATTACGTAATAAGAATTCAACATTCTGATCGATGATACCTCTTCTTCTTCCAAAAGTACAAAAACCAATTATTCAAATCTAAGGGAAACTACTTGTGCGGTGGTACTTATAGCTGAAGCCTGGGCTCTCATGAATCCAATTAGGCTACCCTCATCTAATCTCTCACTGTCCAGACTCTCTGTTGATTTAGATGAGAGCAGTAAAAATATACCCCATTTGGGGAGTCTTACTCTTATGTCTTAGAAAATCTTATCAAAGCGTAAGACCATCACCCTTCCACTATATAAACCACACACTAGTTTTGACCACTGATAAGCCCAGTGCCCAGCATGGTATAAAGAAGAGGCTATGATTTCTATAACTATATCGAGTAAAGGGTCATAGTGATGAAAATGCATCACTTTTAAAAATATTGTCCAAGAAATGCTTGAGAAATGTGGAGTTAACTTATGGATAATCCCAACACCACCCCCAACCAAAAATCTAAAAAATCTTGGCAAAACTCAAGCTTCCCAACCATGACCCTTCATTCAATCAACCTGTGAGACTTCAAGTCATAATAATATTCTATATCCATGAGGTTCTACTGCACTATCTTTAACAAGGTACCTCTCACCTCCCAATTATGCCATATTCCTTTCAGTGGTGATCCTCAGCCCAAATCCTCCTTCCACATTCGAACTAACTCGGCCTTCCATGTTCAGCTACTCCAATGTAGGAACACATTTCATCTCCTTCATCACCAACGGAGGGGTCTTACATAAGCAAACATCGAGGCCATCTCACCCTCTACCTTTACCACTCTGTGAGAACCTTTACCTAAATTACCTCCTCCACCCATAGAAGGAGCTCCGATTATCTCCTTCCACCCACAGAGAGCACGGGCATCAGCCTCCTACTACTCCAAAAAGGCACACCTGATCTGCTCTCTCCAGTAATTTATAAAAGAGGATCTCCCATCATCTCCACTCCACTTTATCATCGACCGGTAATGAGATAGCCTCCTTACCTCTTCGTAGAGCATTCTCCATCAGCTATCAACTGGGATCCCCACTCAAATTTACTTTCGACTCTCTTACTCCAATGAGAATGCCAGCTGTATCAATTCCCTCGTCTCTGAGACACATTTTACGAGAGAATTTGATTAGGTCCTCACCAAATCCACCTAGCGGACACGTCTATTCCCACATTTTGGCTAATCGACCAGGATTATGTGGATGTGGGCTTTACTATGGGAGCACCTGCTTACTCGTCTCGTTTCAAACACGATGCGAGAGATCCTCCACGACACTCCACTATATTCACCCAAACACATTTGTGACCAATCAAACCAATATAACCACGCTTGGTCATAACCCTTCCTTAGCCTAGATGGCCTCATAAGATTCAACACGCCCACCTTAACCCATAACTCAGCATACATCTAAACCCAAACCCACACCTAAAACATTTGCCTCAATTCAATCCTATTGACACACTTTAGGGAGTCACACTGTGCGACTCACTAGCCTTACTCATCCACTCATTAAACTAGATTTAGCTACATCCTCCAACGTCAATACAACACCTACTCCGACTACCTAAACCAGAAAGCAAAACTCATCACGTTATCATTGGCTCAGGCACGCATACCCAAATGCACCTCCGCACTTTTGGCCCCATCTATTTTAAGTCCTCAGTACCCAACATGTGCCACAAAACAACGCTTCACGCATATCTGCTGATCACCTAACACAACAACCCATTCCTTCGCTTACAAACCTCTAACCTACAACTGCTGGCTTTGCAACATGATTCTTGCACCCCACCTCGTAGCACTGCGGTCTTTAATGTACCACAGTACCTTCAATACCCCCGCTTATTGCTTCACTACCCACTACACTTTGGTCATTTATCTCCATTAATCTAAATTATGACTCCACATGCTCGTCTACCTTCACATCACCCCATTATCAGCAATACGTAACTGAACGGGCGACAAC
>CM031243.1:699377-804377 GCA_018340775.1 Taxus wallichiana var. yunnanensis
GCTTGTCTCAAAAGAGGTCCACGCATGCGTAGTGTTTCCGCTGAGGATTGAGCATTTGTGATTGTTAACAATTTCAAATGTTCGCCACTAATGCTTTCAATATTGTTAGTATTATTTGGTTACATGGTGCATCACTTTAATATTCACAAAAAAATTAATAAACAACGCATTATTCAAATTGTAACCCATTTTTGGGTTGAGAATGCTCCATTTAAATGTGAATCTCAGCTGGACAGTAACTCTGAGACTCAGAGTGGAGAGAATTGCGGTCACATAACACAAGTATTGATCTTTAAATCTATACACACAAAGCATGAGCACAAATCTAAACAAGGAATAGGTTAATTAAGTTACCCAATAGGCATTAGAGGAAAGCCCACTAGCTTAATTTGTATCAGATAAGCTCTGTTTGACATATAATCCTTTCCATTTTTGAGTTTCCCTGTTGATCACACAAAACCTCGTGTATCAATAAAAAGCTAAGTGAGATTGATAACCTGTCGCGTCTCTTCCCATGACACTTGCTTTTCAGGTAAGCCTCTACACGGCATAGAAAAAGTATGTTTGAGCTGCTCGAGAACCATGTATGTTGGGTATGACATCTCACCAGTAAAGAGTAATCAAAATTGCATATGGTGCGGAACTCTTTTGAGGCGGAGATCGACCCGAACCCCCTGCCTTCTTGGCTGCAGTCAAAGCTTCATAAGAGTTAAGAACTCTTGGATTACATCATTCATTGAAAACTACTATTCGAATTTGGAACTGTTGTTTGAGTATCGCCACAAATATTTCTTCTTTTTCAGCCTCAAGAAAATTCCGATTGCCTAATATTAGCCATTATTGTGTCCTTTCAATGTTCTTTTTTTAAATAAATTTGCGATTCTAAATTCAAAAGGTTGACATATTTTCCCATATAATATTTTGTAGTTGGGAAATTTTATGAAAAGGTACTAAATTTAAAGAAGCAAAGTTTGTCGATATCGGATGCTCAATAGTTGTCTACTACTTAGAATACATTAACTTTAAACAATGAAGTTGTTAGGTACCTTAGGAACTACACAATTTAATCAAAGTTGTTTACAATAATGCTTAACTAAAACCTTAAAGCAATGCAAGCCTCGCTTAAAATCTTCCTTTAATTCCACGTGTATAAGTTTAGAGTTATTTTTAATCTTCCTATCTCCTGCATGTATAAGTTCTTTCCATGTAGAACTCACACTCAATTTTGGCATTCAAATGATTGAGTTTAATAATTTTGCAATAAAATGGAAAGTCTTATTACGAACATTATATGATTACATAATAGCCCATTATAATTTAGGATATAATGTTCCTCATCCCGGATATTGCCCTCGCCCAATCACAAGCTCCGATTGCGTACACCTTTAAGATTAAGTTCATTGGTCGGCTATTTACCTCCCTCTGCTGCGCGGCGAAGTATATCACCTACCCCTTGAGAGCAAAAAAATACATCACATGCGTTTCTGGGACGGACAAAAAAATCCTAGATTTTGGGGATGGAATGGGACGGCTATTAAATAATATTTATATGTTTTAACTTTGTTCAATGAAATTTAGGGGTTTAAAGCTGTCTTTAATGCTTTTCAAAGTACTTTCAAGATTCAAATACAATGTTTTTGGTAAAAGAACAAAAATTAAAGTAAATTTACATCAAAATAGTTTAAAAAAATTTAAAATAGGGGATGTCCCCTCCTCAAAGTCCCAAGTCCCAAAATGTTTGGAACATCCGGGACATCACCAAAATCTATGGGATGCGTCCTGTGTAACATTTTGAGAGGCAGCCAAATGTGAAGACTCTTTTGAGTCAAGCCCAATGTCGTTCACGATCGGTGCATGAATTTTTGTAGAGATAATAGCCATATTAAATCTTCTAAACATCTCTCGTACCTCTTACAAAATATTGTTTTGAAAAATCACCCCAACATACAAGTACCATCATAAGGATGATGAACCCACAAGTTTATGATACGGGTGTTATTTTACCAAGAATTGTCGACAAACTTAAGTTGCGCAGATGCCACAATTCATATTTATCCCACACATTGCGGTAGCAAGAAGCAGTCCATCCCTTAGGGGTTTAGAGGAGTGGGGAATTATTGAAAGCGCTCACCAACACTTTAAAATACATAATACAAGTCCCATCCTGAGATGGTTAAGACAATCAGTGATAGCGAAAGCTCACTATCCTTAAGTAGGTCATTGGTTCAGATCGTAGTGCACCCACATTTTTATGGCTGGAGTTTTCCTTGTAGATCTGTGATGACCCTCATTCAAAGAAGGATTGAAGCTTAGAGGATAGTGTTAAGATTGTAATTCATACTTGTCCCCGCTTTGTTGAAGCAAATAACAAATTGCCCTTAACAGGATGTTGGAAGTGCTTGCCCACACTTGATAATCCATGCTAAAAGCCCCAGGGAGTTGGGGAGGAGATAGTCTTTAGGTACTCATCTAACATCAGGTAGTTGAGGAGTGCGTAGGAAATATGTCTCCTCTAACCGATAAGACGGAGAGGAAAGGTGGGTGCCTGACAGAAAGCTTTGAGGAGATTGTGAATGGCACAAAATCTCATTAATATAAGATATTCTTCGTATAGCACGAGATAGCCTCGATGAAACATTCTATGAGATAGCAATAGACTCAATGGAATAGATGTCATCCAAATGCCTCAAGGCACTCTCCATTATACTATCAACCAACTACTCTCACGGCCAGTTTTACAAGCAAAAATACGCATAACTAAAGGTAGGGTACTCAAAAGTGCTCAATTACACTTGAAAATTTGTAATAAGAGCCCCATGATCCATCATTAGATGGTGATAGTGAACGAAATTTCCACAAGTAGATCACAAGTTAAAATCCTAGTGTGCTATATATTCAACATGGTATTAGAGCCATAGCTAGAACTTGCCTTGTGAACGTGCTATCACCCTTGATCGAAGAAGGATTAATCTAGGGTGGGGAGTGTGGTGGGTGATTGTAGGTGTTGCGATCACAATCCATACTTGTCCCCACTGTCGAAGCAAAATGGAAACTGATGCTTAGAGGGTATTGGATGTGCTGGCATGCGCTTGAGAACCCATAATAAAAGCCCCAGGAAGAGATGAATGAGTAGCTCTGTGGTAGAGCAGCTCGTCGTCTACAAGTAGATCCTGGATTCGATTTTTGTCCAAATTTTCAACATACCTTAGCAAACTTTGTCTCCTAATATTAGTCATAAAACTTTCTTTCGAACTCAAAAGAGAACGTTGTGATTGCAAGTCACATATGTGACAACTAGGATTTGTGCACTAACCACGGCCTATTAGGACAATCGCGTCCAAAGACAGGCAGCGGAGCGATTTTGAGAAAGATGTAGCACCAACTACCAGAGGCCATCTGATCTCTGTAATTTGGGTTATACACCTACTAGAAGATGAAATCATCCCATCCTTGTTAATAATGTAATCTTAATACATACCTTGCAAACAGTAAATGCCTAATCTCACCCCTAATCACTCAGCAAAAAAAAATTATCGTACTCATGTGATCGTCTTTCGAACATTTAGGTCCTGAACTAAGAACAATTAAGTATACCAAGGGTGTCATTGGAAAACATTTAGATCACAATGGCATATTAATACAATACCAGAGAATCGGACTCTCGCTCTAGTTAAAACTGAAAATACTTCAAAGAAAATTGGGTGAATCTTACCTCTAGGCTCCAAGACTTCCTAGCCCCACAAACACGTAATTTGTTAAAATTAGGTAAAGATCGCATGCATCTTGATGGTTGGGTATCACAGTGTAACTCAACGAAAAAAACCCTGGTGTGAATCCCGTGTGAATTTGATCGCATATCAAAGCCCAAGGTTACCCCAAATACAAATGTAAAGAACTCTCGTACCTAAAAAAAACACTAAACCCCGAAACTAAGTAAATAAATCCAAACGAATATGCACATTCGATTGACTTTGAATTTCTAAATAATCGACTTCATAAAATATTGTGCATTATTATGCTTCTTTGCAAAACCCTAAACCCCGGGCAACAAGGCTAATTAATCAAATGTGAATACATACTTGATTTTTCTGGCTCCTTTGAGGTCGAAGATGGGATCCTTGTGGTCACGAGAGATTTTTATAGGCCTTGAGAAAGTAGCATTCAAACGATCGGTGAAAGTCTCCTTGATGGCCATTTCTTCCCATTTTTCGAACACAAATTTGCAAGGGTTTCATTTACGTATGTGCAACATTCCTTCGGATGCCATTCTTTGGTCTCGATGGAGTTGGGGAAAGCAAAGAAATCAATGTATGCCCCTGCCAGTGATGATTTAACAAGCATAAATAACATTTCATGAATATTAAAAATACGAAAGTGTTTGTGAAAGCATTCACCTGCGTAGTATAACTAGCAGTTGCTTCTCCAGGGGGGTAGCAAGGATACGCCGTTAGTTAATAAATAAATGAGGATTTTAAAATGATGGAATCATTTCCATTCACACAAATAACTGACTTGAGGCCTTTTTGGCAGCGATCAAAAAAATCTACTTTATCTTTCTAATGGCTACCAACAAATTAAATTTGTCACAATAAACCCAGAGGTCTGTCATATGAAAATAGCTACTAGACATTGTCCAAAATTTTGAAAGCTTTGTCAAGCTTCGAGAAGAGCATTATTGTTGCCTATTTCCATGGTAAGCCTGCAATGAAAAGCGAGCGTTAACTATAAACTTAAATGTATACATCAAGCGGCCATGCTAATCAATCTTTGTCCATATTCCTCTTGTTTCGAGAAAATATTTAGAGTTCTCTGCAGCTTTGAAGGGGGAATCTTGTTTGAGGCCGTTTGAGAAGTGGCGATCGATAATAGAGTTGGATAGATTTTAGTGCTAAAAGGAGGGACAAAATCGAGTAAAAGCGTAGAATATCATACCATAAAAATTGGAAGCCCTTTATAGCATAACTGTCCTTTCCATATACAATAAAATTTCGCTATATTTAAGGAAAATGTATAAAATACAAATAGAGAGTATTTAATCATAGTAAAACTAATTCATACCCACATGGATGAGTATGTGTTTGAGGGATTTGTTTGGAAATCCCTATTTATGTTTAATGCAAAAATTTGGTTGATATTCGCAAAGTGCTTTTCTAAATGCTTGAACGGGGCATAAAAATCTCATGGTCGTGATGATGTAGTGTAGGGTGGGAATGGTAAGGATGCATTGAAATAGTTTGAAGAAAAACCAGGATAGGAATACAACACAATGGTTCACATTGCAATTAAAATCCCATAAATGGCATGTGGTTTTACGTTTACAAGTATATCGATCCATTTACTTGGCGGATCTCGTAGCAGGCATGACGATGCACGGGAAGTGTTCTTTTGGTTATGTATTCGAAATGCGGTGGTGTAGATAAGGCACGCTAATCAAGTTTAACAAAATACATCATTGAGATGTCACCTCCTGAGACAACTATGATTGTTGGGTATGCATGAGATGGGTGCTTCAACTGGGGCTCATAATCTTTTTGAGAAAATGGCTAAAGAGAATGTGGTCTATTGGAAGGAAACGATCACCGAGTATGCTCAGAATGGGCATATTGATGAAGCCCACATCTTGTTTCAGAAATAGCCTCAAATTTATGTCATGGATGTTTGTCAACAAATAAAACATGCATGTGTGAGGTTGGATCGTGTTTTGTAAGCATGTTGCAAACTCCACAACTCCACAACCTTTTCAGCATCCTACCAACTTTTGTCAAATGAAAGATTTAGAACAGGGATCCAGCGTAAGTTGCAACTCGTATGCAATTTCTAGTACAACAACTCTATTTACATTAGGTTGTGATAATCGTTACCAATTTTATATCTAGCCACGATAGTATAAATAAGAGTATTAAAAGCATTTTATGGACTTTTGACAACGTTTCTTTCTAAAGAAGAAACCAAGAAGACATGTAAGAGTTCTTTTTCAAGGATAAAATACATAGAAAAATTGTTAGACTTTGTGCCTTAAATTTCCCATGTGCATACTCTAAATATTAGGATATAATCTTCATTCTTGAGGATTTCCACAGTACACATTGTAGATATTATATCAGGAATATACTGTGTTCTATTTTTTGATATAATCTTATTGCGCTAGATGATTTGAAGTTCCTTTCTATATTTTTGGATTTCAGCAATTCTTTCTAATCTTATTGCTGGCAAAGAAGCAATCATCAAAAGCAACATCTTCATTTGTGTTTAAAGGTATTGATGAAACTTTTAACAATGTTTTTTCATCAATATTGTTTATTTTGATTATGCATGACCATATATTATGTATTAATTTTAAAATTGCATTTTTTAACCACAAAGAAATCAAATCAAATGAAAGAAAATAGCGGTTGTGGAAAAAATCAACCACAAAAACATAGGATGACAACACGTGCTGCAATGGCCTTTTTGAAACGGGTAAGGAAATGTGACTGTTTGTTTTTTATTGAAATATAATTTTTGTAGTGGATTATGTGTTATGAAATGCTTTTTTCTGACAACATAGTGTTTGTTTTTGTAACATAAACATAGATTAACGATGAAAAAAATGAAGAGGAAAAAGCATTTGTTGATCAAACAAAAGAGAATTCTGATTTTGAAGAAGAATTTGACACGGACCTAAACATAGATGACAGTAGTGATCAAAATGACGAAGATTATGAGGTAGAGGAGGAAGATGAAGATGACGATTGGGTGCCTAGTCCGAGCCATAAAGCATCCAATGACGCATGAAACATCGAGATCAAGAAGTAGTGTTATTTATAATTTTTGTTTTGCATGAATAAAACACTTTTATTCGGGTATTCAACTTACGTTAGTAGGTTTTAGATTTATTAGGATTTTCCAATTTCGTGTTCTTTTAGTTGTCCATATATTTTTACATTTGCATAACAATTTCAACTAAAGAGTTATAGGATTTCCTACACATCAATTGTTACTCGAGTCCCGATATTTGCGATACTTGTTGAGTTTCACAATAGTCCTAGATGAAAGAGTTTATTGGCTTTTACACAAATTTGAAGTAGCCACAACTAAGAGATGTTTTTATACTTGTTTGAGACAAGAATGACCAAATAGGCCTACTATATTTGCCATACAACAAATAGTTTCATTAGAAGTCTGAATCTCTTCTCACCTTTTCCATGTGTCTCAAAGTCATTGGATGTGTTTGAAGTAGCATTCACAACAATAACAAATGTTTGAATTTTTCCAAAACTGATCATATGAGTTTTTTATTACTTTTATCCTTTAGCATCTGTACTTGCTTTATAGATGATCTGATCTACGTCCTACGCCCTTCGCCAACCTATAAAATTTGCACTAGATCGATTAGCGGGATTTTCAATTCACCTAAACCGCACTCTGCATAAGGATTGTACATTAAATTGGTGAACAAATGATCAATACCGATTTAGTGCCTTCGGGGAACCTCCGGTTGATGTTCTACTTCTTGTGGAAGCTCATCAATGTTAAATCCCAGTGTTCTTTGGAATGTTCTCATCTGCAAGCATGGAAAACTATTTAATATGCAATATTTAGTTCTACTATATTAATAAAAGTTTCCTCATTGTCCTGTGGTTGTAGTGTAACCGTAATGATTAAAGCTGAAAATGTGTAGATGTATAACCCGATTCAAACCTCACTCACCGTCAGTCCGACCTCTACAATGGAGGACACCCAAAATCTGCAAGGTATGGTGCAATGGCGTAGTGTAATGATTGGTATATTGGAACAAACTTTCCTCATTTGCAAAAGCATTAAAATTAAATTATACTTCAGCTTCACCTTGCTGCTGCTCCAGATTTAAGTTCAAGTCAGGAGGCAGAGTGTTGTTTTCAGGTTCAGGTACAAGCCTATCGTCCTCATCAAACCTGAAGCAAAACATTCACGGTTATGAATAAATTTAAGGCCACAAATTCAAGATAGGTTAACAGTGTTGATATACAGCATAAGCGATCAGCCTAACAGCATAAGTTGAAGAACGACGAAGAGAAATTTACCTGTGAATTTCCTATGTGCATCTGTCATATATATTTTGTAACATAAATCAGAGTTTTCACTATTTAAAATTTTAAGTTCTTTCCATTTATAGGGCACAGTTGGTCCTTTGAAGAACAAATTTTCACCCTGTTATTAATTTTGATTTTGTTCAGTTATGTAAATATCACTTCAGAAATGAAAGAGGATGAGAGAAGCTGAAATATTTTCATTATTTGCTTCTTATAATGTTTAATTATTGGCTATGAATTGTAGTATTTGCAGCAGTGTAAAGTTATAAAAGAAATTGGAAAGAGGGACAGATTTAAGTGCATGGTCTTTCCTTGCTGCAACTATGAAATGCAAGGAATAAAATGGCATTTGAAAGACATCAACTATCACCGCCTCCATGATCACAATGGTCTCCTCCATTACATAGGCGTAAGCCGGTAAACGTGCGACCGGGAAGTATCAAAGGAAAACAAAAAAAACAGTAAAAAATATGGTTGCAAAGCGAAGTGTTGACTGGCACTTGAAAAATTCTAAATATATGTACAAATCCAGGTTAATTGAGCGTTATTGTCGGGAAGAAAAGGTGCAAAATTTTTCATCCCTTAGCCAACAAGCTAAAGATCTGATTTCCAAGCTTGTAGAGGAGTATGATAGTGTGGAAAAGAGGGAGGAAAGAAAGAAAAAAACCCTTTCAACGCTGCAATATAAAAAGGATTTGATGAAAACCGATTGTACAAATTCTGATCTAAATGGACAAAAGGATAAGGTATGCCCCATTTTTTTTATAATTTAAATTTAAAATTATTTTAGTTTTGTTTATTCACATTTTTTATGTTATTTTAAATTAACGTTTCATTTGTACAGGAGCCTATTCAAGAAGAATCCATTAATGTTGATCATGTAAGGAAACATGCTTTCATTAAAAACATTAGTACCATTGTTGGAATAATATAGTGTCATTTTTCATTCATTAACATGTTGAAATCTTGTGTAAATGCGATTCTCACACTTTTCATGACTTGAATGCATGAATAGGACTCGACTGATGTTGATGGAGAAAATCCGATACAAAAAGAATGCAAACAACAATGCAATGGAAAACAAGGTACAGTTGTAAATTACAAATATAAATATTTGTGTTTTCTATATATTTTAAGTGCTTAAATCTTAATCATATTGCTAATTTGGCATTTATACCTACATCTTTTATATACAATTAATTATTATGTTGTTGCACTTGAAAAATTGGGTTTTACCGCTGCAGAGTGTTGAGGAAGAGAATACTGTTGAAGCATACACTTCAAGTGCATGGGTGCATGAACCACCGATGCAAATAACACCTATTTCCATTAGAACAAAAGAAAGTGAGGGAAACGATATGAATGAAAAAGAAAAAATCAGCACAGAGGAACATAAGGGAAAAAATATGGCCAATCCATTCATCGAGGTGACTGATTTTGCAAAAGTTGTTGAGGTGGAACCGGGCAAACCAAAGAATGAGGCGAAGGACATGGCTGCCTGTGAATTCACAATAGGAGAAAAAGTTTTTATGTTCCTAGAGCCTGACCATGCAAAAAAGGTTGGCATTGCTAAAATTCATGCAACTAAACCAGGAACAAAATGCCATGGACGATCTTTAGAAAGGGACTGCATTGTCATATGCGTAGAAGAATCATATGTAGATGACGCTCCATTGCATTTTCCACATATTGGAGCAGATACTGTTGGTGAATCGAAGAAGACATATTGCATCTGGTTTAAAGATTGCTTGAAGGCAATTAACCAGAAAGAGTATGGAAAAGAGACAAAGGTGTGTTAATTTGTATTCTTATTGATGTTATTGTTTTTTTAGCACATTTGATTGTATGAAACTATGTACTTTTCATACCAACTTGGCTTCCTTACTTGGCTGTTGCAAATTAATGTTACAGAGCTTCCCTTACCCCAATATCATTTTACTTATAATTGTCTTTCTTTCTAACAATCATGTTCTTTAATTGTATTATATAGTATTTATATGAATTGATTGTTTGTAGAATGAAGGGGAACAACCACACAAGCTTTTGGTAAGAAACGTACAAAAGTTATCCAGTATTGTTGATTCCATGCAAAGTAAACATAAAATGGTTCGTGCTTCATCTGATTTGGTAAGTTACGTAAACTTAAGATTTACATTGCTAATTACTTCTAGGAGTCAAATATAAAAACATTTAAAATATTTGTGTTTTTTTCTTCGAGTTAATGTAGGAAATAATTTGCATCAATAATCCTTCATTTTTGTAGTAAAGAACGTAATAGTGAAGGTGATCCGAGATGCAACTTCGTAGAAAGGATCCATTCTTCCCAACAACAGGTGACCACACAATATCTTATTTATAATTTAGATAAACTTATTTTATCATTTACGTTTGCATAGTTTTATTTACTGATATGCCCATTGTTTGTAAACATTTCAGGGAAAAAGATTAAAGGATATCAAGAGTGTTGCATCAGTTCACACACAGCTTACCCCTGATGAGGTGAAAGGACATAAAAGAAAAGTTCGAGAATGGTTGGAAGCGCGAAACTCCGTTGCTGTTAACAAGCAACGTAATAGTGAAGGTGATACTGAGATGCAACTTTCAGAAAGGATCCATTCTTCCCAACAACAGGTGACCACACAATATCTTATTTATAATTTAGATAAACTTATTTTATCATTTACGTTTGCATAGTTTTATTTACTGATATGCCCATTGTTTGTAAACATTTCAGGGAAAAATATTAAAGGATATCAAGAGTGCTGCATCAGTTCACACACACCTTACCCCTGATGAGGTGAAAGGAAATAAAAGAAAAGTTCGAGAATGGTTGGAAGCGCGAAACTCCATTGCTGTTAACAAGCAACGGAGAAATTTGAAGAGCTCTCAGATTTAATCTGTTGAAGTTTTGATATTACAATGAATTGTATCATTATTTGTAAAACAATTGCCAAGATACTCAGTTATGTGAAAGAAAAAATCAAGTTTAATGTTATGGTTTTTCTCCTTGAACGAGATAATAATGTAAGATCCATATGTAGTGCCAATTTTATGCCAAAATCCTCTTTTGGCTCTTCTTCTGACATGACTTGTAAAATGTAATGAGTTTTTCCTGTCGAATTTATTGATAGCATTTATTATTGCTGTTGAGACTATTTATTTATTATTGCTGTTTTTCCTGTCCATATTAGATGAATGGGATTATGCATACCTTCTCTATACACGTGTATCTTATTAATAGTATTTAAAGTTATCGAGTTTGCTATGACCTTTGCAATATGTTGAAATTTTAGATAATCATGAAAAAATTAAAGTTCATTTGAATGGTACAGTGTCCCTAACTTAAATGTGTGATGAGTTGAGTAGTACCATTCAGCTGTATCAGATGCTTGCTTTCTAGCACAAGGAATTTAGCTGGCGTTGAATGAACATGGGTAAATCTAGGTAACAATATTAAAATTTTCACATTCAATTTGTGTAGATTGAACTAAAGTTGTTAGAAAATACGTGAGAGAGAATGAAGAGAATGGAAGGCACACAACAAATTGACATCAAGTGTGTGTGTGTACATCTTTTATTAATCATAAAGTAGTTACATATAGACGAGGTAGTTATATGGAATCACCATCATGCAACATGTTTAAGCGGCCCTGTGTGGGAGTGCAATGGGGGGATTAGTGCAGGAATTGGGGTTTGGAATCGAAAATTTAGACTTGAAGTTTCACATGTTGAAACCATTTAAGGCACCCTCAAATCACTCAGAGTTAAAAACTGTTACAAGCTATCAATGCTAAAGTGCCTAAAATTTACATTAAACAACAAATAGTGGTTGGTCGAGCTTAAGTGATTAGCAAGATATGAGCACGTCACATGCTGACATGGGGACTGACTTCCAAAGTACTTAGTCAGACTGAACCTATGTCTCGTCCAACTCTTTCCCAAAGCCTAAAGGTAATTAACCACGCTTTAAAGTTTATTCTCTTTAAGCAACATTCATTGCTTATATTTCCTTCTATAACAAAACTACTGCCCACAAGTCTTCAATAAAATCTTCCAAACGCCTCCTATGTCATCCATTCATGACTGGCCACACCAGTCATCAACAGATATCCAAGGAGCTCCAGGAATTTCAGCTTGAGGGCTCTGAATGCCACTGTTATTGTACACAAAGCCCCAAAACCACACTTGGGTCCTCTACTACCAAGGGCAACTATGCTAGATGTTGGGGAGTTTAGATGTTCACTTCTTTCCCATTAGTAATTGCAAGGATAACAAATTGAAGACTTTAACGTTAATGTTTGTCCAAATACCAGCACAATCATTACTCAGAATTCTGTGAGCAATGGAACGTGTAATGTAGAAAGCTGCCATGCATGCATTATAACAAATGATCACAGAAAGTTAGCATCTTTTGAAAACATAATAGATAATTGTCGATTTATTTTGGTAAAGGCTCAACTACCACAATGATGTACACATTTAAAGATCATGTCATTTAAGGGACAGATAATGTAAGAATGTGCCCATGGACAAACTTTCCAGAAGATCCTGGAAGGTCTGCGGTTGAATCATAAGTCACTACAGAATGTCAGACTGTGGAAATCAAGAAATCATGAAAGTAATCTAGAAAAGAACTCATTTTCAAAAACCATGCCTTTGAAAATACAGCCAGTTGGAAAAAAACTCTGAAGAAAGATGAATTAATTATGCCAAAAGTTGAAAGCATGGCTCTCGAGTCTCAAATAATACATGAAAATATATTAACTTCTCGAATAGGGAAAATTTCATCAAAACCTATACAGACAGGATCATATACCAATCCTTAACTTGAACATAGTTACAGATGTTCTTCAATGACAGGAAACAATGTCCATGAGAATGGATACCTTAGACACGTGATGCAAGGAAGTCAAGAGAAGACCTTCGCACTATGAAAGAAGCAAACTCAAAAATAGAGAGGCATTCATGAGATGTACAAATAGGCCTAATAATATTAAGTTTGAGGAACCATGATATTAATCAATAATCTTCAACTTCGATTAAGATTCCTCTGTGGAACCTTTTCGAGAAAAACTTTTCTATTAAAAAGGTTGGTTCCTCAAGAAATAAAGCTCTAGCTTGATACAACATGCAACTAGTTTAGTAAGCTCGGAAATTTTTATAAAACAACCAAAGGAAAATATATCAAAACCACAAAGAATTGGTAGAAACATAGCATTCCTCAACATATATAAATAGATGAATGACAAATTAGAGATTTGACATCATTCAATTACAAGTTCATATGCGGTTGAAATCCTTCAGCATTAATACCATCTCATCAGTACAAACATAATTTCCCGTAAAGGATTTCGATGAATATTTAAGAAATAAACAAATAGAATTACCATCCATTGACAAAGGCACATGCACGAAAATTAATTTTAATTTTAACCATCGGAGAAGTAAATAAAATAAGTAATGGTATAAATAATAGTGGCCAAAGTTATCCCCAAGGAAGAACAATGTATTTTTCTGCATAATAATGGGAAAAGAAAGCTGCTTATTAAGACTAATGTGTTAAATATTGATCGTTTACTTTACTTGCCTCTTAGCCCGAGAAACATAGGCAAACATAAACTTGCAGCAACGCTTATGACCGAATCGTAGAAGTTGCTCCACTGTGTCAAATAAAAGAGGAATGCTAGCTTGTTGAAAGCGTGCATTTGGTTAAGGATCCCTTTGAGTTGATAAATAAATAAACAAAAACAGAAACATGAAATTAAAGTAATGGACTTGATTGATTCTCCTATATTTTCTCGGAAATTTTCACTTATGAATCAAAAAGCTTAAAAGGACAAACCAATATGGATATAAATATCAGCCCCAAGAATAAGATCAAAACCTTCGGGAAATTTCTCGAATATCTCTAAAAGATGATTGTAGTTTCCCCATTCAAGCTTTTCAGACGTTATGTCCATGCGTATATATAAGGTATAATGAGATGTGATAGTCTCTAACAGCATGACTTACAACAAAGCATTATATCTTATTACCGTGTACTTTCTTTAAGGACAAGGGGCATAGCCCACAAGGTATGCTTCCTTCCGACCATTATCTCCCAAATTCAATACTAGAAGTTGAAGAATATCAGCCAAGCTTGGTGGAATGACTCCGTTTAATTTGATGTTTGCCAAATTTAACGCGACAAGACCAGCCAAGTTGCTCAAACTTGGAGGAATATTGCCAATCGGGAATTGTCATTTAGCATCAATATCACTAGAGTAGAAGGCCATACAGACGGCATGGATCCCAATAATGCATTCTTAGAAACATCAAAGATCACAAATTATTTAAAGCATAAGTATTTTAAAGTGACAAATTTGTATAAATATTGAAACTCGCATCATTTATCACGGATGACAACACAATACGTTGTTGAACTGTTTTAATTAAAGTAGAAGGGCATAAGTGGGAAATTATTACAAAGTGATTGAATTAAACAACCTTGAATAGATACATAACATTATAAAATGCAAAATAAACATTAAAAATCCATTTTGTTGAGGCAACAACGTATTACATTGAGAAATAACCTACTTTGGTATAGATCATGTAGGAGCATAAAAAGATGGTATCACAGTTTTGGATATTATAATGAGCATATCTTGTAAACTAATAATGTGTTTGTTCATCATTTCTCAAGGGTAACAACATAATATGTTGTTGAACTACTGCAATCTAAAATTACCCTTAAATTCCATTTGTGTTGGTATCATCTTCAAGTTCTTCAACAAGCCCCCTTTCCTATCTCGCTCGCAGCTCTTTTAATTCATCCTCCCATGTTAGTCGACGTGATACACGACTCTTTTTTACAATTGGAAAACTAGCTTTCCTATTTGTTGGACATGGGCGCCTTCGATTCAACATCTTCTCTATAAAATCTCTCTCTCGATGAAGTGTATTGTTGAATCCATCATCTACGGGTCTAAACGGTTGTGCCTCAGGATGTTGCACACCTAATATAGAAGATATTTGGCTTCCCCTCAATCGGTTTGTTGTTTCCACAAGTGTATTCTCTAATAAATTAAGAAATGACTTGTTTAGAGGACCAACAAGACTGTTATCTACTATTTTTCTGATCCTTCTCACTTGTGGGCTCAAGTGTTCATCTTCTTCATTTATAACATGTTTATCTTGTTGCAAAACATGCATAGAGTCTTCACAGGTGTTTGGAGGATTCCATGCTTGACCAAAAGGATCATCAACCACATGTTCATCTCCACATGCAACATTTGGAGCACAAAATAAACCCTGGAGAACATTACAAATTAGTATAATAAATCAAAGATTTGAATAAAAACCAAAATTAATAGAATTTAGATACTATAAATTACTATGTTGCAAAATCTTGAAAAACATTATGCCTAGAATACCTGAACATTAAAGTTTTCTCTCGCTGAATTCTTTTTCATCATATTCACTTTAATTACGTGCTTACATAAGTACCCATTCTTTGACACTCCACATCCACACATTGCCAAATGTGGGGTTTGATACCATACTTCATAGTGACAAGTATCATCCGTCTGGCTACGAACCCATGCTAACCGTGGGTCAGAGGTATGGAAGGTGACATAATAATCAGGAATGGATTGTGCATGCAGCCATTGGTTATTTTCTAGTTTCTCCACTTTGAAGTTACGGTAGAACCCACTTTCCTTACAACATTGACTCCACCAATAATATATAAAAACAACTCGTGATTAATCGATGTATCACCACCAACCTCGCGATGACATGCTTTTCGAATGGAGGATAACCACTTACTCTTAAGTATAGAGTGATATGCCTCTATTGCAGCATTTGTTTCTTGCCCAAAGATGCTTTAAAGTCCGTACTGTCTCACCCACATTCCAATTCTTGAAGCCGGTGTTCCCGCCAATATTTAATAAATTTTATCTCGTCCGCAAAATCAGAACAAAATTTTGTGCCATTTGAATAGCACTCTCCTCATTATTTGAATGGTGCATAATTTCCCCAACCTATTAAACATTACACGTCTTTTTGATCTTCCTTAACCTTGGCAACAAGATTCTTCAACCATGCCCTCCGTACATGCCAGCTGCATAAGTATACTTCACACCCAAAAACTTCTCTGTATTTGAAAATGAATTGTATTAGAATCTTAAAAATTTGATAGCAAACTTAATATCTATAATTTAAATTTATATATTCTAACAATATACACAAAGATTAATTTACAACCTAATAGCATTGATTTCAGCTGTAGCATCATCTACCATGAAAGCATTTAGTTTCCACTCAAGCATATGAGCATGTGCTCTATTCACCAGCTTTTTCATCCATTGGGTTAAGTCGCTAGTGGTAGCTCTTGACATTATAACCCATGCAACTGGTAGGCCCATGTGTTTGGAATCGAATGCGAGGATGGTATAGAGTTTGAACTATGGAGAGTTGGCAATGCAATAACAATGTGAATTAGTAGATTATTGGTAAGAAAATGTAACATATTTTTTGCAGATTTTTTTTATTGATAAGATTATGTAAAAGAGAATACCTTCATTCCATTGGTCCCAAAAGTGGCGTCCATTGCAAGTATGTTGTTATGGCCATATTTTAACATCCACTCAAGTTGTTGCGGCATTTGAATGCCCATGATAAACGGCACGTGACCATCTTCCTCAACGTTTCCTTCATACTCTTGGTATTCAAAACATATATTTGGATTTTGATCTTGCCATACTCTCACACTTTGGGCATCATTTCTGTCATACATGTACTTTGCTGCTTTTATTTTTGTATCAATATTATGAACATCATGGGAAGACAAGAAATCATCACGTTTTGTTTGCCCATCAAACAAGGCTAGCTTCTCATGAACCATTTCACGGTGCTTTTGCAACACAATATCAGCTGGCATTCCTAATAACAATAACTTTTCTACCCATTCTTGCAATTCCTTACTAATATGTGGCGCATAATAAGCTCGTGTCCCTTCAAATTTGTGATTTTTTTGGCCATGGCATATATGATTGTTGTTATCCACATGATCCATCTGAGGATATGTGATAAGTGCATATTCACTTCTTTTCATAAGAATTCGCACATTAAAATTACATTGGCAACCACATTTTATATGTTTACGTCCAGGTCTACTCCCCGTCCCTCTAGTTGGAACCTTGGACTTATCATATGGCAAAGCATCCTCTTCTTTAAAGTCTTCAGGCCCATAGCTACACCAATATCTGCAAAATGTCACTAAAAGTGAGTCATAATAAAGTAAACAACAATTTTAAAAGCGCATTAAAAACATCATCGAACATTGCCACATCATACATTATATAACTGATGGTGCTATCAATTCGAACCCGGTGTGTACTTTCCCTTATGGGTGATGAATGACTCCAACGTTTGTAATAACTTGTTGGAAATGATGTCCGCTGGCATTCCCCTTTAATAAAATCATCTACTCGTCCAACTTCTATCCATGCAACAAAATCCCCTTCCACTCCACGGTTATCTTTAACTTTGCTCCAAACAACATCTAATGCGCAGAGAACATTCCTTAGGAGGACATTGGATAGGAATGTCTAACAAGCGCTTCCACTTTGAGTCTCTCCGATTATACATTGATGTTAATAACACTACAAATTATTAAAATTTGGAAAAAAATGCCCAAGCTAACACACTATACAATTAGACAATAACACTAACCATTTTATATTTATATTATAGTTGATGCTAAAATGATAGGACTCGCCGCATTCACAAATGTTCAATATGTTAAAGAAATTGAGGATCATTATTTAAAAATTCAGTCAACAAAAAAGTAAAAAATGACATCAATAATCTCATAAAAACGACATCATACATATATAAGATTAGACAATAGAATATCTTTTCTAAGTTATTTAAGGTTGAGAAATGTTTAAAATCAGTCACGCCAGTATAAGAGAATTAACCCAAAAATGGCTCTCAAGGGTATCACAAATCATCACTAGCATCAATATAAATGGACTAGTAGCTCGGAGTTAGAAGGTAAATGTGGACAGTTAGGGCAGTCAGCGACCTTACTAAAAGTACTTGTCATTGGCTGTATGCTTGGAAGTCAGACTTCAATGCTGATTGCTCGAAAAGACGGGTGTATGCATACAAAGAAAGATTGAGGGCACGGTGGTAGAGAAGAACAACAACATGAATATGAGAACGTGACATGCTCGTTGAGGAGGATCTACCGAGCTAAGAGGTACACCAACCGTAATGAATATAGCTTCTAAGAATATCGTTTTCCACCGTTTAGCCCAGGCGACAACGTAATGCGTTGTCGTCGTGTCGAAATTAAATTGTGAGAGGATGAACTGGAAAGTATTCCATTTTAATTGAATCAAACAACTTCTAATAGAGTATTCAGCGCTAAACAAACTTTATAAATGGAGGTCGTCAAAGAAACAACGTATTACGTTGACAAACCACCTTCTTAGATATAGATCCTGTTGGCGCACAAAGATCTTAAATTATAGTTTTATACAGTACACCATGTACCTTACGGAGCCTAGTAACGAGTCAGGTCATCGTTATCGCGGGCAACAACGTAGCGCGTTGTTAAATTGTTGTACTCATAGTAGCTCGGAGTTAAAAGGTGAATGTGGACAGTTAGGGCAGTCAGCGACCTTACTAAAAGTACTTGTCATTGGCTGTATGCTTGGAAGTCAGACTTCAATGCTGTTTGCTCGAAAAGACGGGTGTATGCATACAAAGAAAGATTGAGGGCACGGTGGTAGAGAAGAACAACAACATGAATATGAGAACGTGACATGCTCGTTGAGGAGGATCTACCGAGCTAAGAGGTACACCAACCGTAATGAATATAGCTTCTAAGAATATCGTTTTCCACCGTTTATTCCTGCACAACGTAATGCGTTGTCGTCGTGTCGAAATTAAATTGTGAGAGGATGAACTGGAAAGTATTCCATTTTAATTGAATCAAACAACTTCTAATAGAGTATTCGCGCTAAACAAACTTTATAAATGGAGGTCGTCAAAGAAACAACGTATTACGTTGACAAACCACCTTCTTAGATATAGATCCCTGTTGGCGCACAAAGATCTTAAATTATAGTTTTATACAGTACACCATGTACCTTACGGAGCCTAGTAACGAGTCAGGTCATCGTTATCGCGGGCAACAACGTACCGCGTTGTTAAATTGCTGTACTCATAGTAGCTCGGAGTTAAAAGGTGAATGTGGACATGATTAGGGCAGGTCGACTGATCTTACTAAAAGTACTTGTCATTGGCTGTATGCTTGGAAGTCAGACTTCAATGCTGTTTGCTCGAAAAGACGGGTGTATGCATACAAAGAAAGATTGAGGGCACGGTGGTAGAGAAGAACAACAACATGAATATGAGAACGTGACATGCTCGTTGAGGAGGATCTACCGAGCTAAGAGGTACACCAACCGTAATGAATATAGCTTCTAAGAATATCGTTTTCCACCGTTTAGCCCGGGCGACAACGTAATGCATTGTCGTCGTGTCGAAATTAAATTGTGAGAGGATGAACTGGAAAGTATTCCAGTTTAATTGAATCAAACAACTTCTAATAGACTATTCAGCGCTAAACAAACTTTATAAATGGAGGTCGTCAAAGAAACAATGTATTACGTTGACAATCCACCTTCTTAGATATAGATCCTGTTGGCGCACAAAGATCTTAAATTATAGTTTTATACAAGATACACCATGTACCTTACAGAGCTCCTAGAACGAGTCGTCAGTCATCGTTATCGCGGGCAACAACGTAGCACGTTGTTAAATTGCTTTGTACTCATAGTAGCTCGAGTTAAAAGGTGAATGTGGATGTTAGGGCAGTCAACGACCTTACTAAAAGTACTTTTCATTGGTTGTATGCTTGGAAGTCGACTTCAATGTCTTTGTTTGCTCGAAAAGACGGTGTATGCATACAAAGAAAGATTGAGGGCACGGTGGTAGAGAAGAACAACAACATGAATATGAGAACGTGACATGCTCGTTGAGGAGGATCTACCGAGCTAAGAGGTACACCAACCGTAATGAATATAGCTTCTAAGAATATCGTTTTCCATCGTTTAGCCCGGGCGACAACGTAATGCGTTGTCGTCGTGTCGAAATTAAATTGTGAGAGGATGAACTAGAAAGTATTCCAGTTTAATTAAATCAAACAACTTCTAATAGAGTATTCAGTGCTAAACAAACTTTATAAATGGAGGTCGTCAAAGAAACAACGTATTACGTTGACAAACCACCTTCTTAGATATAGATCCTGTTGGCGCACAAAGATCTTAAATTATAGTTTTATACAGTACACCATGTACCTTACGGAGCCTAGTAACGAGTCAGGTCATCGTTATCGCGGGCAACAACGTAGCGCGTTGTTAAATTGTTGTACTCATAGTAGCTCGGAGTTAAAAGGTGAATGTGGACAGTTAGGGCAGTCAGCGACCTTACTAAAAGTACTTGTCATTGGCTGTATGCTTGGAAGTCAGACTTCAATGTTGTTTGCTCGAAAAGACGGGTGTATGCATACAAAGAAAGATTGAGGGCACGGTGGTAGAGAAGAACAACAACATGAATATGAGAACGTGACATGCTCATTGAGGAGGATCTACCGAGCTAAGAGGTACACCAACCGTAATGAATATAGCTTCTAAGAATATCGTTTTCCACCGTTTAGCCCGGGCGACAACGTAATGCATTGTCGTCGTGTCGAAATTAAATTGTGAGAGGATGAACTGGAAAGTATTCCAGTTTAATTGAATCAAACAACTTCTAATAGAGTATTCAGCGCTAAACAAACTTTATAAATGGAGGTCATCAAAGAAACAACGTATTACGTTGACAAACCACCTTCTTAGATATAGATCCTGTTGGCGCACAAAGATCTTAAATTATAGTTTTATACAGTACACCATGTACCTTACGGAGCCTAGTAACGAGTCAGGTCATCGTTATCGCGGGCAACAACGTAGCGCGTTGTTAAATTGCTGTACTCATAGTAGCTCGGAGTTAAAAGGTGAATGTGGACAGTTAGGGCAGTCAGCGACCTTACTAAAAGTACTTGTCATTGGCTGTATGCTTGGAAGTCAGACTTCAATGCTGTTTGCTCGAAAAGACGGGTGTATGCATACAAAGAAAGATTGAGGGCACGGTGGTAGAGAAGAACAACAACATGAATATGAGAACGTGACATGCTCGTTGAGGAGGATCTACCGAGCTAAGAGGTACACCAACCGTAATGAATATAGCTTCTAAGAATATCGTTTTCCACCGTTTAGCCCGGGCGACAACGTAATGCGTTGTCGTCGTGTCGAAATTAAATTGTGAGAGGATGAACTGGAAAGTATTCCGTTTAATGAATCAAACAACTTCTAATAGAGTATTCAGCGCTAAACAAACTTTATAAATGCAGGTTGTCAAAGAAACAACGTATTACGTTGACAAACCACCTTCTTAGATATAGATCCTGTTGGCGCACAAAGATCTTAAATTATAGTTTTATACAGTACACCATGTACCTTATGGAGCCTAGTAACGAGTCAGGTCATCGTTATCGCGGGCAACAACGTACCGCGTTGTTAAATTGCTGTACTCATAGTAGCTTATTTCAACCTATATTATTAATAATGAGTTGTTTGATAACTCATATTAATAATATCACACTATTTTGTTTTTCCCACACAAATATGATATTAATGTCACAATATTAATATCTCACTAACTCACTAATGTAATATATGAATATTACATTTAACCCTTACAAATAAATATTTGAGCACTAATCCTAAGATATTCCTAACAATATTAACAAGTGCATTTACCTTGGTTTTCTTGATTTGGAACAATTTACTTGTCTCCTTTTTTCTTGTTCCTTGTTGTTTGTGTTGGTAGTTGTGCAACCGAACTTCTCATCAACAATTGTCCTTTATCTACACCTTCAACTTTTCTCACAAAGATACCATGGCCTTTTTAGAGTCCTCTTTGGAATAATTCTTGGGGTGCAATAATTGCCGGAAGCACCTCCAACACTTAGCGTTAGTATGCCCATCCACATCACAATGGTTATTTGGATCCTTGCAATTTTGCAAATTGGTAACATTTCTCTTACCTTTTCACTTTCCCTTCGCTAAGGCTGATTTTGCTCTTTCTTGAAGATTCTTTGGCTGATTTATCTCTCGAGGGCTCTCCCTCTCCTTGCTTTCTCTCTTCCTCAATGCATTATGCTTGCACACATGCGTCATCAAAGTCCTTTTCTTACTTGAAACGATCCGTCTCCCTAGGTGTGTATGGAGACATCTCAAGTATTTGGTCAAGTGGTCTTCATCTTCCAAGTACATGCTCATCAACATGGTTTGTCTATGGGGTATAATTCTGCACACTTTGACCACTTCCTTGAAATATTGTCACTTAATTTTTTGATCAGTTTTTGCCCAATTGGATACAAATTATTACATAACAATTCTTTGAATTCATTCTACCTAGCTACAACAGGATTCTTCTTTTCAAAAGATGCCTTATAACTTTCCCTCCAAATTAGAACATGACCTTCCATTTAGAAATGTGCAAACAAAATGATTTGTGCCTCAATGATTCTATGCATATTAAAATATACCTCCAATTGCTTCAACCATTTGTTTAATAACTCTGCATCTACCTGTCCTTCAAAGCTTCTAATTCAAAGCTTCTAATTTTAACCTTGGTTTCAACTTTGAAAAGGACATGTACTATATATTTTACATTACTGTTACCCTTGTCCTTTGGAGGCTGCTCATCCTCATACTCATCCATTGTTTTTTCTTCATGGGGTTCCTCTCCTTGTTCCCGCTAAACTTCTTAGCGAGAGCATGGACCGGCATATCCATGGATTCTTGATTCCTAGATATGAGCTCTTGCTGTTTGGTGATGGTATGTGGGGACTTCATTGCATTTTCTATACATGATTGTAATGATGCAACTCTTGGGAAAGTCCTCTGCCTTTTTTGGCATTTCTTTCACCCTTTGATTCTACCTTCTTGTAGATATCTCCAGTTTGTAAGGTAGCAATTCTTCTTGCTACGATCTCATCAGTGTCATACAAATCAGTCAATACTTTTCATAATTCCGGAGATACGAATCAACTTTGATACCAAAATGATCTGTTAACTCCTAAGATTGTCTGCTTATTGAATTCACTGAATCACAATCTGCTGCCCTACTTCGATTTTACTCAAGATAACATATTGTAGTCTTAGTGATGTATAGAATTAGTGTAGCTTGTTGCTGGAAACTGTGTCACAAGGTACATCGATTTTTATGGAAAGAGTTTGAACTTCTCCGAACTTTGTCCTTGCCAAACATAAACTCAAACTTTATCCATATTTTTTATACAATAAGTTTTTGACATGATTTTGTATTATATATGTGCCGAGAGAAAGCAAAGGATGGATAACTCCCTCTACTCCATCTCTTCGACATATTTGTGCATATTTTAGAAAATTAAAAAGATAAAAATATTATTTTGTTTCGAACTTTATCCATTGGCAAACTTGGACTGAACTTTATCCTTGTCGAACATGAACGTTTGAACTCGAATGTTGTAAGTTATGCTGGAAACATATGGTACTGAATGTGAATGTAAAATCACATGTGCAACAAGCATAAGCATGGAATAATAGACATGAGATTTTGATCTACAAATCCCCAACATGGGGAAAAATCAGTTAGTAGTGGCAATTGCCCACTTCCCTTCTCATTGTGGCCAAAGGTGGATTACAAAGCAAACTAGAACAACTACACAACACTCTCGCTATCTTGCTCACTAAATATTTTTATAACCTTTTAATGAACCTTGCCCTTGTATATCACCTATTCCAATCTTTGAGGGTAGTTATACTTGAAATTCATTTATTGTATCTTGCCCTTTCTTTTAGAGTCTTCTGAAAAGTTTTGTAACATCAATATGCATAGATGTGTTAGCATTTAAGAAATGGAATGGCTGATATAATCGAAACACTGTTGGGATAGTGAATACACATTTAGCACTTCGTTTTTATTGGTGAATCTTCTTTTCCATTCTGTGAAAGATATCTGGGATACCTTTTATTTCACTGTCAAACTTCTCTAACAAGGCAGTTAGTGTTGGATCATTACTTCCCAATAAGTTGCTCTCCAATATGAGCCGCTTGCTCTGCATTTTAGTGCTTGTTTGAATTTTGCATTGATGGGAAGCAAATTTAATGCCATGTATCGACTATACGGACATGCATTGAATTAAGATCTCTTCTTTAGCAAAGTAATGCACTATTATTTGGCTCAGTGCAAAACCATACGCTTTAGTTTATAATTTTTCAATATGCATTAGATCTGTGCTAAGAATTATGTTATATTTTGATTACGAATATGTTTTAAATTTTAATTTGCTTCTATAATGGGATTGTTTGTTTCGTTGAATATTTTCTTTAGTTCCACACCTTCTATATACTCTTTTCTTCCAAACCATTTTCTTAAGCCATGGAAAGTGTTTTGTTTCTTGGTGATTGCAGTCATTCATTACCCAGATCCATATGATCGAGACTTGCTTGTGAAAAACTTGAAACCATTTGATATTCCTGTTCTGAACTACATTGGAAATAGACAAATGCAAAATAAACTCTCGGTGGTATCAGATATGGTAAGGTTTATTATTTTATCAAATCAATCTTTGTATCTAGAGTGGTTCTTATGCAAAGTGTGATACGTAATGTTCATTAATGTATTATAGATGCACAACTGGGATCACATCAAGGCTTGATGAAGTATTTGAGGCCCCAAATTGTGAAGGAAGTTTTAATCAATCAAAGCTGCACTAGATCATTCGGTATGTTCATATATGCGTTGTTTATGACAAAGACAAGTGGTGTTGTTTTTATATAATGAGATTATGAGTTAGCATTATCCGACATGTATTATGTAGCGGAATTTGGTGGAAATGAAGCGAATTTGGTGGAAATGCGGATAAGACCACAAATTAAACAACGTATATGCGTTGTTAAATTGTATGATGTATGTACTCATAGTTTTCGGAGTTAAAAGGTAAATGTGAGAGTTAGGGCGATCCAACCTTACTAAAAGTACTTGTCATGGATGTATGCTTGGAAGTCGAAACTTCAATGTTGGTGATTGCTCGAAAAGCCGGGTGTATGCATACAAAGAAAGATTGAGGGCACGGTGGTAGAGAAGAACAACAACATTAATATGAGAACGTGACATGCTTGTTGAGGAGGATCTACCAAGCTAAGAGGTACACCAACCGTAATGAATATAGCTTATAAGAATATCATTTTTCATTTTGTTTATGTGGGCGACAACGTAATGCGTGAAATCACGTCGAAATTAAATTGTGAGAGGATGAACTGGAAAGTATTCCAGTTTAATTGAATCAAACAACTTCTAATAGAGTATTCAGCGCTAAACAAACTTTATAAATGAAGTCGATCAAAGAAACAACGTATTACGTTGACAAACCACCTTCTTAGATATAGACTGTTGGCGCACCAAGAACTTAAATTATAGTTTTACTAGATTTTACACCATGTACCTTAACGGAGCCTTTAGAGAGTAAGTCATCGTTATTGCAGCAACAACGGAGCGTTGTTAAACAATATGTACTCATAGTAGCTCGGAGAAAAAGGTAAATGTGATCGGATAGGTATGAATGACCTTACTAAAAGTACTTGTCATGGTACGTATGCTTGGAAGTAGACTTCAATGCACCTGATTGCTCGATAAGAAGGGTGTATGCATACAAAGAAAGATTGAGGGCACGGTGGTAAAGAGAAGAACAACAACATGAATATGAGAACGTGACATGCTCGTTGAGGAGGATATACCAAGCTAAGAGGTACTTAACCGTAATGAATATAGCTTCTAAGATCTCTAATAATATCATTTTCACCGTTTAGCTTCGAGGTGACAACGAATGCGTTGAAACAACAATGTCGAAATTAAATTGTGAGAGGATGAACTGCAAGAAAGTATTCTAGTTTAATTGAATCAAACAACTTCTAATAGAGTAAGAGGCTAAACAAACTTTATAAATGGTAGGTCATAGAAAAGAAACAAGAGTTTATTACGTTGAGAAACCACCTAATCTTAGATATAGATCCTATTGGAATCGCATTCAAGATCTTAAATTATAGTTTTATAAGATTACACCATGTACCTTATGGAGCCTTTAACCAGTCAAGGCATAAAAGTGGCAACAACGTAATGTGTTGTTAAATTGATTGTACTCTCAAGTAGGAGGGAAAGGATTTGAAATTATTTTAAAGTAATATAATGAAACAAATTTGAATAGTTTCATAATACTTATGATGTGCTAAAAAAATCTTTAGAACTTCATGTCATTCAGCAACATTTATTACGTGGGAAAACAACCTACTTTTATATACATCCGTGTTGCACATAAGAATGTGGCATCATAGTTTTATACACTATAATGACCATAGCTTGTAAATATAACGTATTCCATCATTTAGATTGGGCGACAACGTACATATGTTGTATCGATTGTTGTCCAAAAACTCTCTCACCCGGGAAAAATCTTACCTTGAATATTAGATATAAGAATCTAAATTACCATTCAACTTATAATTTCTTTGTTTGGGAAATTAGCCTTGTTTCAGAATAAATCTTGCAAGCACTAATCGTGAATTGTTATTCCTTTCAAAATTTGATAGATGGTGGGAAAGTAGTCCAAAAAACTTAATAAATTAATAAACAAGATGAGCAACTTATCAATTTTAAAAAATATAATGTTCTTTGATTTAAAATTAGAGTTATTTCCAAATTTTCCCTCATGACCTTAATGAGATTCTAAATTCCCTTACACTTCCATAGCCCTAAATCTCCTTCAACTTCCATAAACCTGAATGAAATATGACTATTGTTTCTTTTTACAATACTTAAATAAATCAGTTAGGGTAAAAAAAAAAAACCTTACTAAAAGTACTTGTCATTGGCCAAAAATGGAGTAAAAGTTTAATGAATATAATTTAAGTGGTTGCATTCAATATATATTTGAAAGATACTTTGAAATGGTATGACATTGAAAAGAATAAATGTGAATGCGTATGGTAGAGAAGAACAACAACATGAAATACTTGGGAGAACGTGACATGCTCGTTGAGGAGGATAAGATAAGAGGTCCGTTAATTTCTTTTGCTCCGTTAAACGCTTTCCACCGCGGCCCGGGATCAGCAACGCCAACTGCACTATCTCGTGTCGAAATTACGTGAGAGGATGAAGGAAAGTATTCCATTTTAATTGAATCAAACAACTTCTATAGACTATCACGCAAACAAACTTTATAAATGTGAGGTATTACATTGAGAAACCACCTTCTTAGATATAGATCCTGTTGCGCACAAAGATCTTAAATTATAGTTTTATACAAGACACCATGTACCTTACGGAGCCTAAGTAACGAGTCGTCATCGTTTTCGCGGGCAACAACGAATAGCGTTGTTAAATTGTTGTACTCATAGTAGCTCGGAGTTAAAAGGTGAATGTGGATGATTAGGGTGTCAATGACCTTACTAAAAGTACTTGTCATTGGTCTGTATGCTTGGAAGTCGACTTCAATGCTGTTTGCTCGAAAAGATGGGTGTATGCATACAAAGAAAGATTGAGGGCACGGTGGTAGAGAAGAACAACAACATGAATATGAGAACGTGACATGCTCGTTGTGGAGGATCTACCGAGCTAAGAGGTACACCAACCGTAATGAATATAGCTTCTAAGAATATCGTTTTCCACCGCTTTTCGCAGGCGACAACGTAATGCGTTGTCGTCGTGTCGAAATTAAATTGTGAGAGGATGAACTGGAAAGTATTCCATTTTAATTGAATCAAACAACTTCTAATAGAGTATTCAGCGCTAAACAAACTTTATAAATGGAGGTTGTCAAAGAAACAACGTATTACATTGAGAAACCACCTTCTAGATATAGATCCTGTTGGCGCACCAAGATCTTAAATTATAGTTTTATACAGTACACCATGTACCTTATGGAGCCTAAGTAACGAGTCGGGCATCGTTATCGCGGCAACAACGTAATGTGTTGTTAAATTGCTGTACTCGTAGTAGGAGGGAAAGGATTTGAAATTATTTTAAAGTAATATAATGAAACAAATTTGAATAGTTTCATAATACTATGATGTGCAAAAAAATCTTTAGAACTTCATGTCGTTGACGCAACAACGTATTACGTGGGAAAACAACCTACTTTTATATACATCCCGTAGGCACATAAGAATGTGGCATCATAGTTTTATACACTATAATGACCATAGCTTGTAAATATAACGTATTCCATCATTTAGATTGGGCAACAACGTAATATGTTGTTGTATTGTTGTACCAAAAACTCTCTCAGGAAAAATCTTACCTTGAATATTAGATATAAGAATCTGAATTACCATTCAACTTATAATTTCTTTGTTTTCAATTAGCCTTGTTTCAAATAAATCTTGCAAACACTAACTTGTAATTGTTATTCCTTTCAACTTTGATAGATGACTGGGAAAGTAGTCCAAAAACTTAATAAATTAATAAACAAGATGAGTTGAACTTATCACCGATTTTAAAAATATAATGTTCTTGCTGATTTGCAATGTAGAGATTATTTCCAAATTTTCCCCGTCATGAGCAATAATCTCCTTCAAAAATCTCCTTCAACTTCCATAGCCAACCTTCGTAAATCTCCTTCAACTTCCATAAAACTGAATGAAATATGACTAATGTTCTTTTTACAATACTTAAATAAATCATTTATGTAAAAATAATAAAAAAACAGTAAGAATAGTGGCGCCAAAAATGGAGTAAATAGTTTAATGAATATAATTTAAGTGGTTGCATTCAATATATATTTGAAAGATACTTTGAAATGGCGCAAAGATATTGAAAACAATAAATGTGAATGTGTATGGCTGACCGATCAGGGGAGGCGTTGAAATGACTTGGGTTGGTGGAGCGGATCGGGAGGCGCTGATAAGCACAGGTCCGTTAACTTTTCTTTTGCTCGTTAAACACTGGACAGTGCCAGTCAGCGGCGGCCAACTCACTATCCCCTGCGAACTTACGTGAGGGATAGGGCCAAACCGCCAAGAACATCCTGGTGCCAAAAAAGAAAACTTGCCGTGGAATTACTTTACGGGGAAGGTGAATATCGGTAGCCAAAGGAGCACGAGGGAGAGTTTAGACACTCGGTCCGAGATAGCTAAATTCACCACACATGATACAATGTGGAGAAGGCCCGAGTTGTGGGAACTTGAGCTCTAGATGACACGAGACCTTGGTACACGTCGATATGGAAGAGGCCAAAAGGATGAAACGAGATCATGCGGGTATAGGTGGAGTCAAAAACCCTTACGGTTCAACGGTGGGTTCAAAGAACCAATGAGGGCACGGGGTAGTGTTGGAGGCCCATGCAATGCGGGCGATGCGGGTTAGAGCGACACGAGAGGCCCGGGCCAAAAAGAGCCACATTCTCTATGAAGGGGTCTAAATTGTAATCCAAGGTAGGAGTCGGTGGTCAATGTGGCCTGCAGAGTAAAGGGCACTGCTAAATTGGAAAGGAGATAGGTCGAGTTAGGTTGGGAACCCAATGCAAAGTGTCGGGCTTGATACTGAGCTAAGGCGTCAAGCAATACAAGGTGACAACAAATCAAAACATGAAATGAGCATAGAAATGCACTCGGTGCCCAAAGCTATAAAAAAATCCTCCCATGCAATAAGGGCAAATACAAGTATTGCAATGTGAAAATAGCCACTCGGTGAGTTTGTGCTTGAGTGGCTCCCCAAATGTAATAACATAAATACGTACCCTCTATAACAAGCATAACGATGAAGACAAAGGGCCCCACTAAAATTTTAATTCACCAAATCATTTAATAATGAAGAAACATTGGAGAAAGGGAGAAAATAATTAAAATGTCTTTTCCATCCAAGAAATTTAATACCTAGTCCCGTGTATTGCAAGCAAGGTTGTGAAAACTTAAAATAGTTGCCTATGATCAAATGACCATATCTTGAGCATTTCTCAATGAATTTTCACAAAATTTATCTCGTTGGAATTGTGATTATGAGACCTTTTCACAAAAAAAAATATATTCAAGAATTGATGGAGATTCAATAGAGAATTTTATAGAAAAAGAACCTAGCTCACTTTGGTTGTTGTCGGTGGTTGATAGAGAAATTAATGGGTATGGGCAACAATTTTCTCTCACTGCAGGTTGCATATCAATCAAGGATGGATTTTGAAGATTTTCTATCATGATTTCCACCCACTTTGGGTACCTTGTAATTGATGCAAAGGGAAAATCTGAGTTTACTCTCTCTCCTCTTCATTCTCTATAAATTGAAGTGTTGTTTCATTGTAAGAGAAGAGGATAATTTTAGTAGTAAAACTTTTTCATTTTGGTTTTGTGAAGCCAATGTGTTGCAGACCTTCATAGTGGACTCCTTGCATGGTGATCCAGCCCTCTCTCCTACCTTGGAATTGATTTGTGCATATTAATGAAGCAATAGATATAAGTTTGTGGATGTATCTTCCCTTGCTGTATTTGTTTGCATTCCTCTTACCTCTTCAATTATATTGTAGGAGTATTGTGTCTATCTTGTGCTCTTTCAAGGGTTCATCATTATTGTGTATGAATGGAAATGGTGTTGTGATTTTCATTGTTAGATCCAGAGAACTGTCATCACCCTTTCTAACATGTATTTTGTTCTCATTTTCACACATTGGGGAATTATTCTCACACCCTTCTTTTGGTGCATCACCTATGTAGTGTATATTTCTTTTACTTTCATGCTCTTTCTCTCTCCCTAGTCCCTTGGAAATTGTAGGATAGAGATAGTCATTGGTAGCTTTCTTCGGTTAGAGTTATTTTGCACTAGGTTAGGAAGAGGAGCCAATCTTCTCTCGGAGGTATATCTCAAGTAGCAAGTCCCACAACTTGGAGATAATACCCATATTACCCAGTCACACCATGAGCTCAAGCACACACACACACACTTGTCCAAATCGGAGGGTGATGTGATTCAGTGATAACAATATGACTTTATCATTTGTAAAGTTATGCATGAGGGTAAGTGCATGGAAATGGGGGACCAAAATGGGAATAAAAGTGGACACATATTTCCTGAAATCAGTGAAACCTAAACTTCATCTAATAATTTGGCATGCATATGCTCAAAATTTGACAAAGTGATAAGAATAAGTACCGTAGATCTCATAATCTAGTTTCTAAACTACTAATGTTTTTAAAATGGTGGAGATTAAGAGGGTCAAATGTGGTGCACACACAAAGTATGCATATTTTTGTGTCAAAAAGATAAGAACATATCGTGTGTGCGTACGCCCCCCATTTTTTGAATTCTATAAATTATATTTCAATTCCCTTTACATAGAAAGTTATCTTATACCACGTAAGAGGTCCTGATAATGTTTCATAAATTTTGGATGAATAAATATTTTTTTTTAATTTTCAAAGTGCGCACATCCCGAAAATGAATATTTGTGTGTACACCCCCGTAACTTTGAGAAAAAAATTATTTTTTGTTCTTATTTTTTTTAATGCGTGTAGAATAGAGTTTAGAAGAGGCATTTTTATTTTTTTTAAATTTGGATGAAAAAATCATAAATTGTGCACCAAAACGTATGCATAGGTTTTGGAAAGAAAAGAAGGCACTAGTAAAAGAAATTATGGATGAAAGCCTTAAACTAATTAGATTTTAGAAAGAAGTATATCGTCACCAAGGTAAAACGAGATTAAACGTAGTATAATTTTTGTGGAATATTATATTTTAACACATGAGATATTGAGGTGCACACATGAGATTTTGATGGTTTTTGTAAAACACGGATTTATTCACGGATTACACAGTCCAAACCTTAGGTTTGGATATCCAAAGCCTATAGGTTTGGATATCCGAAAAAAATCCAAGCCTATGGATTGAGAATTCCAAACCCAAAGAAGATGAAATGCACTGCGTTCTGTTTGTTATATGGTATATGTGCTTATGGGAGGGATATAATTACTAAAATAAATCGTATAAGTTTTTTCATTTATTAATCTTTATATTTTATTATTTCTTATACTTTAAATTTATTTTAGTAAATATAATAAATTAGGGTCACTTTGCACCTTATGGAACTAGTCTCACAACTCCATCTGTCATGGTTTAGAAGATAGTTTTTCATATTCTAATTTGGTCAATACATAGGTTATTTTTATGATTTTAGCATTCAACCTAAAGCTTTTATGGTTTAAATTATACAATCGATATCTTTTTTGTGAAAGAATTTTGGGGCCTTTTGGATTGTTTACTGACATTTGTAGGAGTGTTAAATGTGTCAAAATTAGAATTTACAAACCTCAAAACTCCCAAAAGTAGTGACAATTGATTGAATATATGGACTCATTAATTTTCCCATGAGCATGGAGTTGAATCCCTAATTTTTCTTAGAATATAGTAGAATCATACTATGGATGAGTACATATTTTACAAGCTTAAGGAATGCATCTTTCGCTTCATGGTCAATGGTGCATCCTTCCTCTCTAGCTAACTATACCACTCTCAACCTGGTTCAAAAGAAATAATTAATAAGGTTTTTAATTTTTTTCAAAGTGCAAGGATGATTGGATACGATGATTGATGAGTTCAGTGTGACTTGATGGAAGATAACTTCCTCTGGAGGCCTAAAAAGGCCATTTTGAGCTAATCAAACACCTTCTAGGAGAGTTCAAGAAATAAATTAAGCATATGGAGGTGATGTTATGGAATCTTAGAAGTGTTGGAGGCAATTTAGGAAGATTTAGGAAAAATTGCTCTTTCAATGAAAATATGCTCAACAATGGGTTTTCTAGGTGTAGGGAACAAACACTCTAATTGTGAAATGTGACTTCTTTGGATGATTTTGGGAGAGCTCTTTAAGGAGTTATGAGGGAAAAAAATAGGAAATGGAAAGATATGTGAATCTGTAAATGTTGGTAACATCCATTTTTCTATAAGACTTGAAGGTTTCATGAAGAATTTCAAAATAGTGTAGCTTCCCCTTTTAGTTCTAGACAAAAATGGCCCCAAATTTACAAGCTCTAGAGAGATGATCACCACATGGTGATAGGTGAATATTTGCAAACATTGATAAGTACCTATGGGAATGGGTACTATCATAAATATAATATTTTTACATGGATAAGGATCTCATGAGGATGGGCCAAGTATTATGAGTTGAAAACACCATCCTAACACCCATGTTGTGTTTTTTGAGTGACAAAACTTCTAACATGAAAAATTGGTAAAAATGAGTTACCATGAGTTGAAATCATGTTTTTAAACCCTATAGTGATGACTTAAGTGTGTATAAACATTGTTGTGAGACCTAAATTGTGATGGGAATAAGATGTCCTCTTCTAATTACAAGGCAAGAGTGAGGATCACTCTCTTACTTTTTAAGGCCTCCATAATTAACCCTAGTGATCACAAATCAACAGCATGATTCTCAAACCATTTTATGATTATCTATCACTTTTTGAAATAGGTATTCACCATATAGATGGAAGTATTTTTCACTGAATGATATTCTTTTCATGTGGCCACCTATTGGACTGAAATGAGGTGGTTATAATGTCCTTCCTCATTTGAAGTGTGATCACACTACAAGGTTCAAATGAGTGTGTAATAACACTACCAAATGAGTGACATCAAGTGAAAATAATATGATTTATCATCCTCACATTCATGGTACTCTCTATGATGATCATCCTCTTACCCCTCCTGGCTCCATAATTATCCTCGGATGGAATCAAATTTAGGATACTCATACACCTCTTTGCTCATACGCCTCTCATGTAGATAGATGATGCCTCTCCTGATTACAACCGTTGTCTAACTAACTATCTATTACACATTTCAATGCATATTATTTCCCTCTAAACTCATTCGAGAAATCCCAAAATATTCCATAGAAGACAACATTCACCATTGAAGCTCCCATTCCCTACACCTTGAATACCTGATGTTGAATAGATGGATCCCGAATCATATTTTCTTTCCTAAATTTTCCTAAATTACCTCATATACCTTTAATTCTCTTCAAAATCACCATTAGATTCTTTAGAACTTCCTAAACATTCTGAAGTGTGTTTACCAATGAAAATGGCTAAAACTATCCTTATTAGGCCTGAGGAAGTTATCTTTCCTGAATCTTATTGAATTAATTTAAATCACCTTGGCAATCATCCTTGCACACTAAAACAACTTTAAAACCTTGTTAGGAATTTCCTGCGAGCTTGAGTGAAGGTTGAATCACCAAGGCGAGATATTCAAAGGAAGGATTCACATATTGATGTTTATTAAGAGGAAAGGGATTGAATATTGCTACGCCCTTAGTCCTATAACTTATACTTGCATATTGTGATCATTTATCTACATTTTTGTGCTCTTGGTGTTCTCTTGTTGTTGATATTCAAATCTATTAAGTCATTTCATTACAAATATACAGTGGTAGTTCATGACATCTAGCATTTATTTCCAACCTTGACTATGTTTTATTAACTCTCGTGGTTTTTCTCACCTAAAGCTTAATGTTGGGAGCATATCAGGTGTCCACAGATTTGGGTTATAAAAGAATAAACTTGAATTTAATCCTCCTAAATATTATTCAATGGGTAAATGAGTAAATAAGGGTGTGTATGATAAGAAATCTAAATTCTCTCCCTATCGGGTTATCTAAATTTAACAAGAAAATATTGATATCTCAACTAATAAGGATTCTTAAAAGATAAATTTGCCTAGAATTGGGTTATAAAACTTAGGAGTCTTCTTGAGTCACACCATTACCGAGAAGAATCTAATAATACCATTTCGGAGAACACCCTTTTGATAAATTTTATACACATGGAATTATAAATTGAAGGTGAATCACACGTTCTCAGTCTCTACAATGTATTGAGCTCATTACCAAGCACTAATTAAGTGTTTAGAAACACTCTTGGGAGGTATGTATTGCTTGAGAGTATGAGATGATTACTAACATCATCTTCGGTGGCCTTGGATCAAAATGGATGATCCTAAAATGTAAAGGATTATTCAATATTTATGGTGCCTACTTTTTTCCTCCTAACTCCTTATGGAGCTCTTAGAATCAGCTGGAGAAGTCAAGGTTCATAATTTGATTGCTCATTCCTTGCACTTGAAAACCTATTGTTGAACAAAATATCCCTAAATGATCAAAACTTTCCTAAATATTCCTAAACTAATTCCAACACCTTAAATTATTTCAAATACCACCTTTGGATACTTAATACCTTTTCAAAACCCTCGTGGAGGATGCACACAAGTTCGAAATGGCCAAAATTGGACTTTCTAGGCTTGATGAAGAATTAGTCTTTTACTGCACTTCAATGAATGGAATAATGGCCCTTGTTAAAAAAATTGAAAACTTATACATGTTCACCCAATACATTAAGAATCGGCTAAGGACAATTTGATCATGACTTGTGGGAGAAAGGTTATCTTAGAGAAGGATTCAAGAAGATTTGTGAGCAAGATTTCACATTGTGGCTTGGTTTTCATGGTTTAAAATTGCATTTTGGAGCTCAATTACTTCAATTTAGATTGCAATGTGAAACTTTCTAGAAAACATGGTGCTCGAGAGTGAAGGGCCCATTTATTGGTTAGGGAGAACCGACATCAATCACCCATGACCGGCATTGGAGTGAGCAAGAAGGAACCGGCATTGGTTAGGGCTAACCGATTGATTACTTAAATGAGGCTATTTTAATTAACACTTGGGAATTAGATCTATTTTTAGCATTAAAGTATATCTATTGATTGTAATTACATGGCTAAGTGCCCTAAGTCTATAAATGACTATATAAGCATAAAAGCTAGGGTTTAGAAGTAAGTATTAACAAGAATTAAGAACTTGCAAAAGGTTGGTGAGAGAGAGAATTCTTGGTGATGAAGCAAAAGCTTGAGAGAAAGAAAGTATTATACATTTGAGAGGTGTGGAAGATTATAAATATTCATTGTATATCTTGTCAAAGATTTGGATAATAGATTGGCTTGTTTCTTGGTGGGCGTAGCCCACAATGGGTGAACCACGTTAAATCGGTGTTGATTTATGTGTCTTGTTTTGTATATTTATTACGGTAGAATATATTATTTTATTTGCATGTATGCTTAGATCGATATATTATCGTTCGTACAACCGGTGTGCTAACCCCAACACCTTCAAGGAAAATTTGATCATGACACGGGAGGAAGGTTATCTCAAAGAAGGATTCAAGAATATTTGTGAGAAAGATTTCACATTGTGGCTTGGTTTTCATGGTTTAAAATTGCATTTGGGGTCATTCAATTCACATGAAAACATCTCCATATGAAGATCATGCTCTTACCATTCCAAGATTCCAAAATCCTCTTTGAATGAAATCATATTTAATATTCTCATACAATTCTTTCTCATATCCCTCTCATGAGAATATGCGACTTTCGATCCTTCACACATGATGGTCCTAGATGCCTCGTGCTTTGACTAGCTCATTTTCATTTTTTTCTCAAAGATATTTGGACACAATGTTAGAGTCAAGATATGATGATCATCAATTCACTCCTTGAGCCTCAATTATCACCTTTTAACATGATGAAATCTTATTCATCTCATTATTCACCTCCATGCCTAAGATATAACATGAGTGGAAGCATGCTTATGATGTCTAGACACCCTCTTTCTTAATTTCTCCTCATGGAGATAGGTTTACTCCTCCTGATAGAAGGATTAAACCCTGAATGGAACTTAGAGGAATTTATGATAATGAAATTAATGTTTTTGACCTCCATAATGTAGCTCTTGAAACACTGCAAATTCCACCTCCTTGACTTGTAAGATGTGAGTTCATTACTAAGCATTGATTAAGTGTTTATAAACACTCTCATAAAATATGCATTATTTGTGAGCCTGAGATGATTTCCACCATCACTCATGGCAAGCTTCTCTTATCATGTTTCTGACAACCATTCCCTTGATGATTTGAATCTCGATGAAGATCTTGATGTTTCAAATATTTCATAGACCTCATGATTTTTTGATTGCACCCATTTTCCTCATGATGCAGGGGCATCAAAGAAAGAGGTTACAAGAATGTCCAAATTTCTTATCATCATGTTTATGGAATCAAGAAGTCATGAGAAGGGATATAAGATGCAAAACTAAGTGCTAGTTGGAGCCAAAATGCTCATAATTTCAAATTAGAGGTTTTTCCCTCCAAGTCAAAAATTCAAAATCTCTAAGTATGTAAAAAGTGACAAATATGGTGTCTAAGGTGTTTTGAAGGATTTCTAAGGTATGTGACTATTTAGATATGTTATGTTAAGTCTTAAAGTGGGTATGATACAATAAAATGTTGTCAAACAATGTAAATTGCCTCATTATGGATGCATGGGCATGTGAAAGGTCCTAGTGAGTCATAGGGATAGTTAGGGTTGATGAGAGGAGAGAGATATGAGGAGAAAGAATAAGTTAGAGGATTCATTACTTAAGGAGGAGGAACTAAGGGGAGAGGCAAAGAGAAAATTTTGTATGTAAAGTTATAGACTATTAAATAAACTCTATTCTACATTGCATATGGATATCCTTCTTGTACATTTTGAGATTTCCCTTGATGTTGTGGTTGAGGCATGTGATTCTATTGATGGGTATATAGAATTATTTGTTTCTTCATAGACATTTCATGGAAGTTAAATAGTGGGCACTCTGTTTCAACATGCAAATTCCTAAATAGAAATTATAAATGTGTATTGTTGTATTTTTGGGGTATATTGGATTGTGAATATGGAAGAGTCTTTACTTTGAATCAATTCACTCCCCTTGCCTCACTTTTTAAACCACATGATCGGGGGTGTGGAACTCTACTACTTGAGTTTTAGAATTGAACAAGTTGTTATTTTGTGTTGCATGCATGAATATCTAAGAGATCGTGGACTAATACAATGAGAAACTGATTGAAGGATTTACTTTACATGTGTGTGGGAACCATTAGACTTGAACAAAGGGGTAAGAAGACTATTCTCAGTAGTATTTTCCTATGATTGAATAATAAAAGCAAAGGTAATCCATTATGCTGAATGTGACCTTGTGTATTGGTGTACAAATTACGAGTATCCATGCATATGTAGGAATAAGTATTGAATTCAGTAAGAAGAGTAGAGGAATATTGTTTTACAAGGTTATTTTCGATGCTTTTAAGGTCAAACAATGGACATATGTTTGTGTTATTATATATCCTGAATATAACTAGAGGTTAAATAGACAAACCCTACTAAGACATTCCTTTAGCTACAAGTCAAACGTGATCTAGAAAATTAACTAGTGCTTAAACCTTCACTGCTAAGATAGAAACAAATGAATAGTTGGGACCATTCATGTGTCCAAAATTACAGGTTTAAAAATGATTATAACTCTTTTTACAAGCTTATTTGCTTTCTCGGGTTGAAGACAGGGTACAACTAGGGCTTATGTTTTTAAAACCCAAATTAGGGAATTTAGACCCCGAATTTGCAAGGATCAACAAAGACAAGGTCCTTGAAAGGAATATGAAGGAATTTTAAGTTTTATTTTTTCAAAATTAGAGATATCATGACAATTAGCATGCATGGTTATAGTCACAATGTTTGAAGACCTAAAGGGAGATGATGGGAGAAAGGGTTTTGAGGGTTTTTTTGCAAAGAAGCACGTATTGAAATCTTGAATCGATGGAGAAGGAATAAATGGGTATATAGAAACCCATCAGTATGGTTTGAAACCCCAACTATAAAATACACAAGACCAGGGCTAAAAGAGAGTTTATGGGCTAAAAAAATGAGATAATCGATAATAGGAGAAGTTTACAAGGTTCAAAGTTTAAAGGGTTGAACTTTGAAATTTATCATGCATTACATATTGAGCCCAAAGGGTATTCGAAGATGTGATTTTTTAGTTTTGGATATGAATATATGTGTATATAATCATGGATCTTGCATGTGAATGGCTCTGGAGAGCTAAATTAAGTGGGATTGATTAAACTTGAGAGGATTAATGATTTCTTTGATTAATTATCATTTTTTTGAATTATTTCATGTTGTTTTGAGCATGGTGAAACAATATAAAGAGTTGGAAAGAGCAAATTGAAGTTAAAAATTCCAAATTTGTCTTGATTTGGACTAATTAGAAACTGTTAGGTTGTGGAGCCTATTTTCATGTGTGAAAGTGTTGGAACCATTAGACTCAAACTAAAGGGGTAAAAAGACTATTCTCTAGTACACTTTTCATGTATCCTCGGGGTTCGGGGCCGGCCTAGGGCCCCGATCCGGGGGTGGCGGCGGGTTCGGGGGCACATGATTTACTTTTTTTTTTTTTAGGCATAAAATTTACCACATTGAAGACCTAAAGGAGCCTTGAAAAATGCACACGAATCATATATTGAAACTTTTCTCATAGAGGGGAGAAGTTTTTGACCCATAGGTTTATGGGACGGGTTTTTCCCATGGTTTTGATACCCATGGTTTTGTAAAACCGCTTAGAAAATTGTCTATTTATATGGTCTTATACATATGATAGAGTACAAGCAAATATATTGACAGATGTGATTTTGAAAGAAGTTTATGAATTTGTAGAGTTTTTGATGCATTAGCTCCAAACGGAAGGGTATTGAGAGAGCGGTGGCTTGTAATAAAATCTAAGCAAGTGATTCTTGGTGGATAGCCCAAATTGGGCGAAGCGTTAAAACATGGTAGGATCTGATTTGTGTTGTGTTATTTTATTACGCGTAATTTTATTTGAGATTTCATGTTGTAATAATTTGCATATTAGAGTTTGTTGAGATTTGAAGGGATTATTCCAATTTTATCCCTTATTTCCTAATTAGGACACTTAAAGCTAGTGAAAGGAATAGAGTGTAACTTTGAGCAAATGAGGTTTTACAAGAAAATGAGTCATTTTAACATTTGATTGGGCTTGTGTACTAAATGTGAGAGAAGGATACGGGGGTTGGAAGGGTAATTTTTAGGTTGATTGTACCATATTTGAATATTTGAGCCTATAGAGATTGTTGGAAAGACTTCTAAAAACATGATACTAATGAGAATGATTGAAATTGGTTGTTATGAGTTGATGAATGCATGCAAATGTGTTGGAGCTCTGCACCACCTCATGATGTTTCAGATCCTTCATAGACCTCATGATGACCATTCCCTTTGTTATTTGAATTGATAAACACTTACATATGTGTTTTGATTTATTATGTGTTATAAGGAATTGCATGAGTCCATATATTTGAGAAATCATTGCTACCTTTATGAGTTGTGGGGTTTATAAAATATAGTTTTGACACATCTAAAACTCCTACAAATGTCAATAACTAATCAAGAAGACCCTAAAACCTAAACAATGACTATATTCTTTCACAAAACATATATCGATTGTAGAATTTAAACCCTAAAAGATTTAAAGTTGAATGCTGAAATCTTGAAAAATACCTATGTATTGACTAGATTAGAATATGAAAAACTATCTTCTAAACCATGAAAGATTGAGTTGTGAGACTAGTTTCATAAGGTGCGAGTAACCTAATTTCTTATATTTACTAAAATAAATTTAAAGTATAAGTTTTTATTATATTAATATTTATTCTTATAGCTATAAAGAGTAATAAAATAAAAAACTTAAACTATTTATTTTAGTACATATATCCCTCCCATAGACATATATACCACATAGCACAATAGGAACACGAGCATGTTATAACGTGGTTGCATTTTAGGTTTGGTAATCATTGATCCTAGAAATTCATAATGCGCTCGTGCTTTCCCAAAACGTGTTGTGTTTCGCTTCAAATCGAAAATTTGTCCACTTTTTGGTCCCCTATCTCCGTGCACTTGGCTTTGAATATTTTCATCTTATACCTCTTTGGCTCTAAACATTAAGGAAGGAATTACCTATTATCCATTATTGTATATGATAAATTTCTCTTACCAAGTAGCATGAAAGAAGAAGTTGATTTGGCATTAGAGTGACACTGAAATATTTGTTGGTTTTCATGCAAACAGAGCTCATCAATATGCACTTGACAATATGATAGGGACATAAATATATAATGTCATTGATATGGATTTTCAGAAAGGCCATCACCTCTACTTGTATGCACATCTTTTGGCATAATTAATGTGTAATAAACGATTCATATACAACATTTTATTTAGTATATCCATATCTTCTAAATATTTAATATGACAACTTGTAGTGCCACCCTTATCTTACTAACTTCTATATATTTAATATTTAAGAAACATGTGTATTGCGTTGGATTTCATGAATTGTTGGCATTTGAACAAAGCAATGATGCAAAAGATGCACTAGATATTTCACTTAGTATCAAATCAAATCATAGAAGACTCAAAACATGTTAGGTTGAGAATGGGAAACGCCTATTCATGATGTTTCACAAATGAGAATTCCACAAATAATACCATGCCTCACATGCCCAACACCAACCAACTTGATGAATTACTCCTTTACATTGAGGAACATTTGAACCAGGTAATTTAGCACAGTTTCTAACCTACATCCTCTTATATTCTGTATTATTTTTAGGAAATCACTACATCCATCATTTACCATTTTTCTGCAGTAGCAGAAAGTGGCTTTCTCTGATAATGATGGAGTCGTTTCCTTCGTCAAATTTGGTAGTTATTTCCTAGAGAGAATACACATGCGTGTTAAGACATGTTCTCCTTCCAAGGTAATGAATGCTATTTCGGTGTGCAACTAAATTATTATATCCATTTTATCTCGGACACATGATTTGATCCTTCCTAAAATCATACATGGTTAACCTCAACCTCGATGACACAGACAATGTTTCTTGATGTATTGAAACAAACAACACAAAACAACTAGATGGTAGTTGGGATTTCTGTGGTAGGAGACGTGTTACAAAAAATAGATCAAGTTTCACCAAACAAAGAAGAATGTATGTAGCTCCTCAGGTACATGTGCAACCTGGGAAAATACGTCAAGTAATTAAATGACAAAGCTACTAAGGAAAAGTTGGAGGAGGTCGTTCAATTCATTGTTAAGGGATTCATTTTTTGTGTGTCACAATTAAAATATAACGTAATATGAAGGTGACACATCTTTTCCCGATCATATTCACTCTTATTTTAGCCTTAGATAATCCTAAGACATGGTGTTGATCATCAAATTCCCTTCTTTGACATAATTTTTCTTTGTTCTAGTAGACGCTCAAGAATTAAAAAGTCTTCAATCGAGCTGGAAAATAGATGATCGACATGGAAATATAGATGTAGACAATGGAAATTGATGGCAAAGAGCAACTTTGGATGTAGACAATAAAAAATCGATGGAAAAGAGATCAAAGCATAGATTTTTCGGTGACACGTACATTACCTACTTATCCGGTTTGAACCATTCGGATGGTTATCTTGGATGTTGTTAGAAGGGGAGGGGATTTCTACCAGAGACAATGCCTTTTGGTGTAATAAATTGGTATATATAATTTGGTAAATATAATATAGACCCAAATGAAAGATCTGAAATACACACACAAAATATAATTCATCTAGATAGGAAGAGTTGAGACTATACAAAATGATAGAGATAGGAGTAAATAATGATCAAGAGACACTCACCCCACTGTATCAAAACATTGGATTCACAAATATTGCCTGAGAAGCTTTTGATTTCCTCTCCTTTCACATTTCTCATTATTTTGCCTCCACATTGTCACTCTCGAGTTGAAGAGGCACCACTGAAAAACAATTCAATGTCATGATTTGCATTAGGGTATCATATAACTAGGCTTTAAAAATACCCAATTAGTATATCTAAGCATCGATGCATATTATATATTATCATTTTATAAAATTAAAAGCATGGTCTAGTTTTCGAACACTCAAAATACACAATTTATTAGTGCTGATTCCTTCTTACCACTACAAGTCGACAACATTTGCCTTGATATGGTACATGGTTGTTTTAATAGCTTGAATTAAATAAGATCAATAATAATCTAGAACACACCCTGTTGTTGTCATCTCCCGAGAAAATTCTCCAACTTTGCAAAGATCTCTTACATTTTGGATGTGATCTTCCCCTACACAAATAACATGGACCATTTTACGGACTTCAATCCAACTAATTCCAGAAATTTTTTTAATTCCTTCATCTTTCATCACTTTCCTTACATTTTGAAGGTCAAACACCTACCCGCTTGTGTATAAATGTTTGAAAAAGAACATAAGGTGCTGCATTGTTGCCATAAACTCTCCTAGCCTTACACTTTTATGTGATTTACAAGTTCCAAACAAACACATCCACACAACTACCTTAGGTTTTATTGTCATTTTGAAGATAAAATTAAGGTATTCCTCAAGATAGCTAGCACTGACCAAGAATCTCAATCATGCATACATAATTATCCATTGTAGGCATGATGCTGATAAGAATAACTCATGTAATTGAAGTATTAAAATCTCATCCATCATGGCTAGATATGTACAAAATGAGATTTATGATAAAACCTGGAAATTTTGAGCAAATGCATTCCATAGTATAAATCCAAAATGGTTACCTTGCACTTGAAGCATTTCTAGTGTGTCAAAGTCAAATGGGAGCTTTGGACCAAGTATGGAGATCCATCAAAATATAATCAAAAGTGGATTATTGTCTAATTTTGTAGTCGTGATTGATAGTCATGTATGCAAAATATGAAAACATTTGAAAACATGTCCATTATTTTATAAATGCCTCAAAGTTTGGTCTCACAAATTGCGATGATTGCAAGATATGCAATGAATATTTATAACAATGATGAGATCAATCTCTTGAATTAATGAAGCACTTTAGAACCAACTCACATGCATTTAGCGGTGTAATATTTATCTATGTATTATTTTCTTACAATCATGCAAGTCAGATAAATATTACATTGTTGGAGTTGGTTCTAAAGTGCTTCATTAATTCGAAGAGATTGATGTCATCATTGTTATAAATATTCATTGCATATCTTGCAATCATCGCACTTTTTGTGAGACCAAACTTTGTTGAGGCATTTTGTAAAATAATGGACATGTTTTCTGAATGTTTCCATATTTTGCATACATGACTATCAGGGCTATCACGACTACAAAATCAAACAATAATCCACTTTTGATTATATTTTGATGGATCTCCATACCCTGGTCCAAAGCTCCCATTTGGACACACACTAGGAGAATGCTTTAAGGTAACAAGTTTGGATTTATACCTACGGAATGCATTTGCTCAAAAATTTCCAAGGTTTTATCATAAATCTCATTTTGTACATATCTAGCCATGACTGCGAGTCCATGAGACTACATTTCATTAAGACATTTTGTTCAAACAACCAAAGTGTTCCCTCTTCATGCTTCCACATATTGCATATGTCTTTGTAAGGCGATCACACCTACACTATTTGACAATGACAATAAATTACTTTCAATTAGTTTTGATGGATCTCTATACCCTCTTCAAAAGGTCATATTTTGGAAAATGTTGGAAGGTGTGTATACACCAAAGTTTTCACTTTTCATCTTGCATACATGTTGTTAACAATTTCCTTTGTGTAGATAAGGGTCATTGATCCATCTATTTCTTGAGCATGTGCCTTAATGGGCCCACCGTGAATGGGGAATGATTATTAACATAATCATTATGGGTTAGAGAGAGTATCGATATGTGGTCTTAGCCTTAGTTGTCCTTGCGTTAGTCATCATTGTCCCCTTCTGTCTCATACACATTGCACACCCAACATGTTGCTTGTATCTCACCATTTGGAACTTTGTTTATCCATCTGAATCATCTTTGGCACTTATTTTCACTTTGTATGACACATCGCCTTGTACCCAATGCCATCGTCCACATGTGATGACGTCGTATATATTCTCACTACATCTTGACATTCATGAAGGAAGCCCGAATCATTAGGAACTGTCATCTACTCTGCTCTTTTGTGCCAACTTTGCATTGGATCACTCAGCCCTTGGTTCATCTTACACTTAGCTTGGATTAGATTAGACACTCTTCTTCTTGGTTGGATTTCTTGCACTATTGGGTCATCTATAATGATTATAGGACAAGAACAATGTTCCCCTTCCCACCTAATAGTGATTCTCTCTTGGTGTGTTGCTTCTCTGGAGAGATAGATGCATCAATGACCACCCTACAAGTACATGTGAGTGCTTTAAATTTCTTTGTCATTTTGCATAGATTACTTTGTTTCCCTTCCCCATTGTTCTATTATAGCTTAGTGTTACATGTATATTGATGCTAGTTAGCATAGTGCTCTTATTTGGTTCAACTCCTTAGCTTTCCATTACTTTCATTTTAGTCATATTGTGCATGTTTTCCTCGTCTATCATCAATCTATACCTCTTCCCATCCATTTACCAATATCTTAGTAGGGTAATCTCCTCTATCTTGAATGTGGGCCTTGGAAACCCTAGGTTGACCTAGTGTAGGATTATTGCCCTCTAGATATGTGACCCTAGCGCTCATTGTAGCCCCTTTAAATCTATCCATTATATGTCGGTTCATGTGTGTCTCCTACTTGTTGCCTTGATACCTTTGTAGAATGAAAGACTTAGGAGTGCAAGTTATTGAGACACATTCTTGGCCCGCCATACATTTTTGGTGAACCCGACGTGAATCCTACAAGCCTTCTAATTGAGCATAACTTATTATAAGCATCCATCTCTAATCTTGACCTCATCCAAACATCCAAAAACCCACAAGACCTCAAAAATTTTCCTACACAGACACCATCGCCTAGGGGAAATCTTGTCTTTTCCATTTTACTCATTTCTAAATGCCATCGACCCTGTGAAGAACTGTTTGCATGGCCAATCCCTTATTTGATCAACCTATTTCTAGATGTCATTGACCCTTGTGTAAAAAAATTTCATTGTTGATTGTGTCTCAGTAACCTTCATTTTCAGACTTGTTCTCGGCCATATCGTCACTCCATCATGGAATATATGTGCATGGGGTCCTCTGACTCTATTATGCAAACATTTCCTAAGACATATCATCCTAAAGTTGAGTTTCACTTTTGTATGGACTGTTGTGTCGTAGGAGCACCTAGAAAGAATCCTTCTACCCATCACAATGGCCCACTTGAGGGTGAAGAAGAAGAAAACCTAGAATGATGATACTTTTGATCATCCTCCTAAGATTTAGAAGTTTATATCTCAATTTCCCCAATACAAAAATGAATCAAAAGAAATGTTTGGCAAACATCTTCTTGAGTTTGTTTTCGAATGACTTGACCATAGGGAAGCAACAGGGAAATCTCTCGAAGTAGGTTCATCTGAGAATGCCTATAATTTTAACCCTACAAATCTCATTCTATAACTTATTGATAGGATGATCCAACAAAAATATGCTACTATGACTCAATTACTTTAAATACAGGCCAACATGATTCAATTAGTCAACCACCCTACAACAAGCTCTTGGGGCAACATGCCCCCTCCTTTACTAAATGGACCTAATTAAATGCCCATCACCCAACCCAGAGAATTCCAACAAGAGCCTTTAGCACCTTATATTGCTAGCATGGATATTGGTGGAATTGCTCCTTCTATCTCTTACTGATGGGTCTACTGATCCCACCCTTCATATCAAGGCCTTTGGTAATATTTACAAGGAGTGGATCAAAACCAATTCATACACTACCACCAAAATCCTAGCTAAGAATCTCACTAGAGATTCTTTGGATTGGTATCACACTTTACCTCCTAATTCCATAGTTGAGCTAGAGTCCCTAATGACAACCCTAGTGAACAAATTCCAATATCATGATCTACCTGAGAATAATATCAATTCTTTCATCAATTGTCAACAATCTGAAAATGAATCAGCACAAGCTTTCATCAAGCATTGGAAGACCCTATCCACATGAACAGAACATAATATGCCTAATGATAACCTCTTCAATTTTTCTTACAAGCTCTTGAACCTCGCCTTCAATACAAGGTGAGGTCATTTTTCTCCCACTTTCCTATAAGAGGCCTTTGAACAATCCAAAAGGCAAGATTATCTCATGAGGGAGTTCGAGAAAGATCCTCCTAAGACACAAACTAACAAGCAAGTCCAAATCCTCCAATATTCTAAGAACAAGAATGCGATAGACGATAGAGTCTCCGATACTCTTCCTCTTGTGCTTCTTCAAATAGGATTGTTTTTAACATTGACCAACAACCTAACAACAAAAAAATTCAGCCTAACTATCATCAACCATTGAGTAAGGAAGAGTTGAAACAAAATTTGACTATTTTTCCAAATAGGCTCTTGATTACCTTTTCTAATAATATGATCTTTCGTGAACATTCCATATTTTAGGGTGATTAAATGAAATAATAAATGAAAAATATATTCACCTTGTAAACTTGTTCTTTGTAGAAACAACACATTTTAGATTCATGGGGTAAGCTTTACCTAAGCCATTTACCATGATCTTGGATCCTTCTCGACCTATTCCTCATTGACATGATGAAAGTAAGTTTTGTTGGTGACATGCTAATTGGGGTCACTCCCATGAAAACTATCGTGCACTATGAATGATTACCATCACCTTATTCTTAGGACCCCAATTTGACTATGATGCCATCACTTGCAAGCATTTGACCAAAGCGGTCAAAGCCCATGATGCGGCTTAACAAAAGATCGTCATGAAGCTATCAACCAAAAAATGAGAAGTTAAATATCTTCTCTAACCCCATGCCTAATCACAATGTCGCTAAAATTTCTAAGAATCTATAAAATGCCATGGCTAATGTACTTGACATAAATTATCCTCCTAAAAATACAGTTACGTAATTAATGATGTAAAATGTGTCATAGCTTATGTAGAACATGAATACCTTGTAACATCCCAATCTTGGACTTATAGGGCCATATCCCTATGTACCTCAAAACCAAGCCCATCAAGGCAGAAATTTGGCTTCTTCAGATGTCATCGGCCCATGTGGAAATTCCTCTACAAGGGCGATGGTGTTTGGATCTGTTTCTTTGACCACATACACCATCGACCCCTGTGAAAATGCAACTTAAAGTGCCAATGGTGTAAGAACTGAGAAAAACCAAATTTCAGAAGTCTCAATAGTCACCCCTACTTCTTTTGGCTATGTTTCTTAGGATTCCCAACACTCTCAACCTACTACACAGTTCAGTCATGATGAGTGGGATCCTCTTGAAGCACTTTCCCAACTTCTAGCCAAGTCCCCTTCTTAGAACTCATGTGTATGTCACCTCACCATCGTGAGCATCTCATGACAACATTGTTTGATATGAACATTCCCTTTCCTCCCTCTTTGGGGCAGAGCCCCACATTGCATGGCTCGGAGGAAAGCATCCACCAACAATGTGAGGAGCTCTCCATTCATACCGATCTTACCATAGATGCTCACTCTTGCATTCATTTTCTGTAGCTTCTATGATCCGAATGAGTTCTTGCTTCATGCAAATGATATGCCTCTCTTCATTTTAGTTCATATCGGTCACACTATGGTCAAGCATTCTCTCATTGATGAAGGAGCAGGCATGTGTGTGGCCTCATTAGATTTCATTAAGGCTCTTGGTTATTTTATCGATAACCTAAAATCTACACGAATCACTTTTCAAGGATATGACCGCCGATAGATGCCTCCTATGGGGTGTATTTGGTTACCCATCACCGTTCCCCCAAGGATTGTCCACGTCAAATTCATGGTCTTTAATTTTCATCTATCTTATAACATTCTCCTAGGGCCTTGGACTTTCGTATGCATGCCATTGCTTCTTCCACGTGTCAATGTGTGAAGTTCTCTCACCAAGGATCTATTTATAAGATTCAAGGGACACTAATCCTTAGAACTATGATACACTTCAATAAAAGGGGACATACAAGCTCCTAACACTTGATGAATTATCTCTATCCACTTTTAAGAATATTAGTGTTTTAATTATCCTATAGATTCTCTCGTGTGGCAATGCCGGTCATCTCGAATTGGTTGGGCACACGCCTCCCATTATCTTTGAGTCAAATGACGACAAGCCCAATGAGGTCATGCTTAGAATCAACACTTCCGATCTTCTTGAGCTTATCTATCCTAGATACCTCCTTTCTTGCAGCCTCACAAGAAGGAGCCTTGATTTTTACTTTTATGTCACATGCACCGCAACCCCCATTAGAGCATATGTGTGTGGTGGATGCTTCCACATCAGATTATGATGATGGTTACGCTTTAGACGACCCTCACCTGACTAGTTATGCCTAGATTCATGATAGGGAAGTCTTACGTTACCAAGAAACCCTCAACACCAAATTTGTTCAAGACATGAATGTCATCCTAATACAAAATAACCCTTGAGCACATTGACACTTCTACCCAATAGGTGCATGAGCCTCAAATTGCTCCATCGGCTACACCTCCACATACTACCATCGACCTAGCTGACCCATTTTCCCTTACAAAAATGGATGATCATGGGGTCGTTGGTTTTGACTACTGAAGTCGATGATCTCATGGGTGATGATCCTATCTATTGTGCCTCGATGATTGAGCAACATATTGCTCCATCGATGCCATTTTCACCCATTACATCAATACCATCATCAGATACTCTCACTAGTGCTCAACAACCTACAAGGATCCCATCCCTACCTCTTTCTCTTATGGCTCCTCAGTCCTCTATGATTGAGCCATATTACACATGGCATGAGGCCCAGGGCATGATGTTTCTGATTGTAGAGCCTATCGATGCCACATGAAGAAGCTCGAAGTTGAGGTCGAGATGCGGTCAAACCAAAAAGGCTACATATCCTTTGCTTCAACTCCATTCTTTTGTTCTCATCATGGGTATTGTGAGCACACGACACTTTGAGTGTCGGGTTCTACATAGTAAATGTCCCATTCTGAAACTTCTTCCCATAATCGGAAGTGTGGGGCCAATTCCTCTCAAAATCGAGTACCTTCCCTAGACCGACTCGTCCATAACCTACCTATGGACCACCACCTCGCCCTAATCCTTGTCCCTCCATGAATGACATTTGACATGACATTCTCACCTAGCTCGAGGACCAAATCGATGACACCTTGTTTGCATTTCGGTTTGAAGTTTATCGGTAAGTCCTATTACACAACATGTCATAGAGGACCTCATGACTCATGCTAGAAGTCACATCTTGAATCAAGTTGATGATACCATTATCGATACATTGCAATATTTTCCCCCTCATGGCTAGTTATCTACAGTACTTCGACAACATTTCATTTTCTTTCTTTTGAATCCTCGCTTTCACTTGGGCTCTTAGACCCCACTTGGATTTTATACAATACCTTCTGCCTTTGTTTGGGCTCTTGACCCCCCTTGAGTTTTTCACACTAACTCAAAATATCTCATTACATCCTTGCTTGGGTCATTTGCCGCTTGGATTTATCATCGTGTACGCCTTGGTTACTCCTACCATTGGAGTGTCTTGACCCCTATTTTGCCTATTTTGGCTCTGATTTGCCCTGGTCTTTCCTATTGGATCACCGTGTGATATTCTATGCATCCTTGTTTAGGCCTATGACCTTGCTGGATTTATATACCCAATCGCGCCCTTGACATCCTACCGTTGGATGTCTTGGCCTTATTTTCCGCCTCCTGGCTTATTCACAAGACGTGGGTTGGGCCATCTTATTGATCCCCTTCTCACCAGTATTTACCTATCTAATCACATTATCATTTTTCTAAGTACCATGGGTATTATCACATACATACATGCAGAAAATAGGAAAATGATAAGTAAATCAACATCTACAAACACCCAAACACCAAAAATCACCAAATATCCTAAAATCATATATATATATATATATATATATATATAATAATTTTTATACATTGACAAAATCATACAAAATGGTTCTTCAGCATGATATAAAATGACTCAAACACCCTCACCCCTTGTGGGGGTCTATGGATGTTTTGAGCCGATGGGGCCGTGCTTAGTAGCTCTAGCTTTGCGAGCGAGGGACTCGCCTTAGATCGGTCTCTGGAGGCCTCTCCATGTCGCTCTCTAGCTATGTCTCCAATGATGTAATATGATCCGCCGCTCTTGGCATCTAAGATGCGGGCTACCCGCTCCCGAACCAAGGTCACCTATGCCGTAATAGACTCGCAAAATTACATCTATGCTACCAGTAGCCACCAACACCCGTGCATCCCGATATCTCCATAGTGTCCTGGATGCCTCTCTAACTAGACGAAATGAACTTATTGAATCTCCCACCGATGGTGTTGTTAGATCCACCATCACCGCAATATCTTGAACATCAAAAGTTGGACCTAGGATCTCATGGTGGGAACTCTCTATCAGGGAGTGCCACTCCATCGTCCGCTCGACAAAACCCAATTTAAATCCCTCCCAAACCCACTTGTATTTTGTCCTAACCTACTGATGATGCAAGTTTGGACAAGAATGATGAGCCGACGAATTCAAAAAAGCAAAAAGATCAAATACCACCTAATCCATCAAAAAAATAAATATAATCGACTTATTTGTGGTCGCGCACCTCTTGCACTACCTTGTCATCCTTTATTGCCACCTTGTACTCGTGTCATGACATCGAAATACACTCAAATTTGGAATTCCATAGCTTAGTTCTCTCAATTCTAAAAATAACAATAAGCAAATCAAAATCAAAATCACTATATAAAACTAAATTTTCTATTCAAATTCGGTCGCAATAAACCTAAATCTTCCAATGACTGTCATTTCATTTTCTCCGAACTCCATAAAACATGTTGTTTGTTACGTCTTGATTGTAATCTCATGTCGTTCATTCCGACCTATTACACACATACTTTTGATGATCTTCGATTTTCACCTATTTTTGACACCATACAACATCTCGACACTACAACATGACATTCATCCAATGGGCTCCTAACCATGTGATTTATGTCTTATTTTACTAATGATCCTCTAGTGTTTCCTTTCGGTTTTGCTTCTCTAGGGTTCGAAACATTGCTTGCGTTCATGCATGGTAGGAAGAATGACACTATTAGGTACACACTAGTGGGTATATTTCATTTCAGCTAGTCCTTTATGTTCTTACTTTTAGTTCTTACTTTTGATATTGGTGTTATGAGTTGTTTCTTTTCGTTGATCACCCCATATTTCACTATCATGACATGCGGTGATCAATGGCTATGGCATATGTATACACCTAATTTTTCACTTTTCATATTTCATACCTATTACTAATAGTTTCCTTTGTGCAGATAAGGGTCATTGATGCACCTATCTTTTGAGCAGTGCCTTAAGGGGCACAGAATGAGGAATGATTATTCATGTAATCATTATGGGTTAGTGATCCAAAACTCAAGGGTATTTCGAAATTAAAGGAGAGAATAAAAAGTGTGCCAAATGAAAACAGAAAGGTTATCTCTGAAAAGAGATGTATAATGCTTAAAATGATCTCTGAAAAGAGATGTATATTACTCAAAAAATAGTGAATTACAATAGCTACCTCTATGAGGAGATGTCTCGATTTTCCCTTTCGGGTTACATATATTTATATACTAATTTTAGAAATACGAAAAGACACCTAGAAGAATGTGGAAGGTCACCAATCTCGAGGGAGATGAGGTGGTTCATCTTCCGTGAGTTACATAGGCGCCAATTTTGTGAATTTACTATTTTTAGCAATTTACTATTTTTAGACAACACTATAGAAATTGCAGTTTTAGGCCTTTAGATGCAGATTTCAGGGGTCAAACTTTTCCAAACAAAGTTCTACACCCTTTCATCATGTTCTACACATTCTAAGCTTTCTACTACATTTTGAACAGAGTCAATTGGAGCCACGGTGCAGAAGTTATGGTTTTCGGAAGTTGCTCCACTATTATGCACACTGGTCCTTGTCTGGATTAGTTAGAGACAATACATAGAGAGAGTATTGCTATGTGGTCTCAGACTTAGTTTTCCTTGCATTAGTCATCCTTGTCCCCTTATGTCTCATACACATTGCACTCCCGACACCTTGCTTGCATCTCACCATTTGGCACTTTGTTTATCCATCTACATGATCTATGGCACTTATTTTCACTTTGTATGACACGTCACCATCCTTGGCCAACACCATCGCCCCTGGGCGATGGTGTTGATGTCAGTTTTTCCTTGGCGATGTCATCGCCCATGGGCGATGGCATCATATATATGCTCACCACATCTTGACATTCATTAAGGAAACCAAAATCATAGAAATTGCCATCTCGCTCTCTGCTCTTTTGCGCCAACTTTGCATCTGCTCGCTCAACCCTTGGTTCATCTTGCACTTGGCTTGGATTGGATTGGACACTCTTCTTCTTGGTTGGATTGTTTGCACTATTGGGTCATCTATAGTGAGTCTAGGACATGAATATGTTTCCCTTCTCCACCTAATAGTGATTCTCTCTCTCGATGTGTTGCTTCTCTAGAGAGATAGATGCATCAGTGACCACCCTATAGGTAGGTGAGTGCTCTAACTCTCTTTGTCATTTTGCATAGATTAGTTCATTTCCCTTCCCCATTGCTCTATGTTAGCTTAGTATTACATGTATATTGATGCTAGTTAGCATAGTGCTCTTATTTGATTAACTCCTTAGCTTTCCATTACTTTCATTTCAATCATATTGTGCATGCTTGCCTTATCTATCATCGATCCATACCTCTTCTCATCCATTTACCGATATCTTAATAGGGTACTCTCCTCTATCTTGATTGTGGGCCTTGGAAACCCTAGGTTGACCTAGTGTAGGGATTATTGCCCTCTAGATATGCGACCCTAACACTTGTTGTAGCCCCTTTAAATCTATCCATTGTATGTCGGTTCATGTGTGTCTCCTACTCGTTGCCTCGATACCCTTGTAGAACGGAAGACTTAGGAGTGCAAGTTATTGAGACACATTCTTGGCCCGCCATACGGGGGATGTTGGGAACCGTTACTAAGTTTGGCTTTACACATCGCCAATTACATTTGCTTAAAAGCTCCTATGATTATCAACAAGTTCATCTTGCATATGCTACAATTATAACATTCCATGAGGCCACATCTCGTTGAATGATTTTGTCAAATAACTCGTGTACCTTTCGTATGCCTCCACATTTTGCGTACATGTCTATCGGTGTAGTTATAGCTATCCCATCGAGAAAAATCCACTTTCAATTATTTTCCGATATATCTCTAAACCTTGTTCTAAACCTCCCATTTTTGCACATGTTGGGAGGATGCTTGCCAATATTTCCGAATTTGACTTTACACCTATGGATTGCATTTGCTTAAAAATCTTTAACAATTTATCAGCAAGGTCATTTGTGTGCATACCCAACAATGATTGCATTGCATAAGTTCACATCTTGTTTATGCATTTTGTCAAACACTTGACATGCCTTCTGTATGCTTACACATTTTGCATACATGTCTATCAATGCAGACACAGCTACATCTGATTTAAAGCCACTCTCTACTAATTTTTTATTGATCTTCGTTCCCTGTTTCAAAGCCCCATGTTGGCACGTGCAGGGATTATGCTGGCAAAGGTTATTGATTTTGGATTTACACTAACTGATTCAATTTTCTTAAAATTCTCCAAGGCATTATTGCAAAGCCCATTTTGTGCATATCCAACGATGAATGCAGACCATGAGATCACATTAGGTTGAGGCAATTTGTTAAACAATTCACGTGCCTTCCGCATGCTTCCACATTTTGCAAATATGTCTATTGGTGTAGTCACAACTATAACATCTGACGAAAATCTGTTTCAATCATTCTTTGATGGATCTCTAAACGCTGTTCCAAAGCTCCTGTTTTGACACAAGCTGGGATGCTGCTACCAAAAGTTGTGGGAATTATCTTTAAACGTGCGAACAGCATTTGCTTAAATTTCCAAGGCTTTATCAGAAAGTCCTTTTCGTGCATATCCCACAAGCATAACATTTCATGAAACCGCATCAAGTTGCAGCATTTTGTAAAACACTTCATGTACCTTTAGTATGTTTCCACATTTTGCATACATGTCTATTACAGCAAACACAACCATAACATCTTATGAAAATCCACTTTCGGTTATATTTTGATGGATTTCCATACCCTGTTCTAAATTTCCCATTTGTGCTCATGCTAGCATAGGTTGCTGAGTTTGGATTTACATCTGACAATGGCATTTGCTTGAGAATCTCCCAGGCTTTCCCTGAAAGCCTGTTTTGTGCATATACAACAATAATTGCAGACCACTAGACCATGTTTTGTTGAGGCATTTTGACAAACAGTTTGTATGCCTTCTGGATATTTCCACATTTTGCATGTATGTCTATCAGAGCATTCATCACAATGATGTCAGATTGATATCCACATCAAATGATTCTCCCATGTATCGGCAAACTATGTTTCAAAGATGCCACGTCGGCACATACAGGGAGATTAGTGGAGAAGGTGAACTGATCAGGTTAGACAGCCATCTGTTGTATTTGGTTGTACACTGCCAATGCCTGTAGATGAAGCCCATGCCTTCGGTAAAATGCAATAATCATATTCCATGAGAAGACATCTCATCCTTGAAAACATTTCGACAATCCAGAAAACATCCGCAGTTGTCATACATGTTTACAAGTATGTTTTGTATAAATGTGTCCGTGGTAAAATTTAAATCCCATGTCATTGATGAGAGACTGAATTTGATTACCCTCTGAAATGGTTTTCTTCGTAATGCAGGCCTGCAATATATGGAGATATGTAGAAGAGTGTACAACAGGCTTGTGGCCGGTAAAGAATGTGTTGGATTTCCCCAAGCAACCCTATTTACAGAGTACCTTGGTTGTCATTTGTTATTCATTCTACCACATTAAAACACCAGTCTTTTCTGAATCGAATCTATAAAACGTGGTCATTGGGCCATTTTCATTTTTCTTCGAAATTTTCAAGGCAGGTTATTTAAAACTAAGAGCTATCAGTCAGCTGTTGGTCCATTGGTGAAGCTGTTAAGCTCTCAATGAGCCCACTAGGGATCGATTCTTGCCAAGTGCAAAGGCCCGGGTGTCTAAATAAGGGATGAGGCTGGGATTGCAGAATGGATAGCCCTCAGACCTTGCATCTATGCTGAAGGAGACTGGATTAATTCCAGACCTTCAACAAAAAAAAAAAAAAGTAAGAGCTCATCTTCTATTGCCTTCACCCGGTAAAAATGTTCAAGTGGCAAGTGCATTTGATTAAGAAAGGATGAATGTGAGGGCGTACTTGGCATAAATAAACATCGGTACTGCAATAGCCTCACCCTGATGATGGTTCCGGTACTGGAATCGAAACGTTGGTATTAATCCTCCTTACGCAGTGTATCCAGAAGATTACATTTGCTCTTTGACCTGTGATATGAATCTCAAATCTTTGATAAATAAACATGGTTTACAAAATTTAAATTTTTTTGTAGTTGTGAAATACATCCTTTGTCTGTATTCGAATTGACTTGTAAGAGAGATGAGAGGAGGCCAAAAGTGCATTGGAACAATGTTTTAAATGCTCTCAGAGTGGATATGATCAAGAGGTTGAAATATATTTTAGCTAAGTTGTCCATCATGAAATTTAACAAAGGTGAAAATAAAGAAATGAAAGACGTGCATATTTCCTCATCTAATGAGGATTGTGGATTAGATTGAGTTCAGTCCTGTCAATTGGTATGAATGAGTACATAAGGAAGGAATTTTGTCTTGGTTTTGGATTCAATCAACCTAAATTTTGTTTTTCACATTTTTCGGATCTTCATCCTTTGTACAATTGCTTAAATTTCAGATTTGATCTTTCATGCAAGTCTATGTATGCAATTGGTAGGGTCAAGAAGCTTGCAATCTTCTTGTGACCAAATACAGGAATTCAAGAGTGTGTCTCCTTAAGTGCATAAAGATAATTATAGCCATTGTTCATTGGTTTTCACAATTTGTATTGGTGGGTATTATTTATCCTTAGTCTAGTTCAATACTGAGGGTTGAGGTAGCTCACAACCCTTAATTAGAGCCATTGTTCATTGGTTTTCGCAATTTACATTGGTGGGTATTATTTATCCTTTGTCTAGTTCAACGCTGAGGGTTGAGGCAGCTCACAATCCTTTCTCAATAAAATGACTGGCTCCATCTTGATAATAGATGTTGATAGGTTCAACCTAGTTCTTTGGAGCTTCAAGGTAACAAAAACACTGCTCCCAATGGGGTTTTGCAGATGTTTGGATTGTTTTAATACGTGGGATCTGCAATGTGTGGACATGTTTGAAGAGGTGGTTAACAGCTCTGTTAATATCTTGTTACACTATTCTGAATGTAGTGTGGTGGACACAATAATTATGCTGATGGACATGTGGGGAATGCAATTTAACACTCATTGATAGGGTTCCAACAATGATCTGAAGTCCGTACTATATTTTCTGTTCCATTAGTATTCTAATAGCAATGAATATGAAATACAGAAAAAAAAAGACTAGGATAATGAAACTTTAAAGCAGTGTGCTAAAAAATATAATAACCTTGTGAATACTATAAAAATAAACATTCAATGGTTGAATGATCTTGTTTGATGCGACACATATTACTTGTTATTAAAGGTTTTCCCAATCATCATTCATACAAGTTCATGATGTACAGCCCATTTTCAAGAAAACACCATGAATTAAAAAAGCTATCACAACCTTTCTGTTTGTTTTTTTGCTGTTTTTTTGCGGTCTCTTTACTGCTTTTTTGCAGTAATTTTGCTGTTTTGTCTCGTTTGAGTAGCTGTTTCTGGGCTACTTCGAGCTTCATTGTAACACTCGGATCTTGATCCATTCTCTCTGATTCTCACTCTTATTCCGGCTCTTAGGCCTTCTTTTGTTCTCAAGGGTATAGTCCCTTTCAAAAAACTATTTGCCAATAATAATAATAAAAAAAAAAGCTATCACAACCATGCAAAAATTATTGTATATTTGCCTCCAAAACAATTAAGATTCCCATGAGAGCAGGCAACCATTAAGAGATGCATTTTTGTGTCACTGCAATCACAAGTTGAGGTACCAAATGCATTTTTTCATGTCTAGTAGACCTCTTTTCAAAGACAGAGTTGCCTTGTAGAAAAAGAGGATAATTATGGCCACATCCACACATTTTTTTAGTCAGCCAAACAAAACACCGAGCAACGATATGAACCATAGTTTTATAACTTGTAAATCATATAACCTGTTACAGAATTTTGCCCTCAAACCTTGACAAAAATCTACAAACTTTGTGTAATTGTGGTCGAGGCTTAATATAACCAAATGGACTATAGTCTTTTCTGGCATCAATACAATTCATGAAAAAGTCTCCAACTCATAGTTATTCATATTCACTTTAGACTTTACTAGCATCTCTTAGTTTTTCAGCTCATGTATACAATATCCATTTTCGTCATGTTATGATGTATAACTCAAATGTTCCTCTCCATTCTGGCAAGGTCTTCAATTATCTTATTCCTCATGAGTTCTTGCGGTGCTCTTAATATTCACGAATTCCACTTGTTTCAGACCTGCAGCTACCACAAGTACTTTCTTTTTGCTATTCAGTTAACCCTAAAAGTAAATACCATACATATTTATAATTATGATAAATAAATTCTGTAATTTTACTTTCATATATAAATTGTAATAATTTATTTCGAACTGCACAAAGCTAATTAAAATCATTACAAAAATTATGATTGACAAACACAAATATTAGCTCTCGCATGAAATCTCTAACCATTACTTAATATGCTTTTGTCAATTGTCATTTACAATCATTATAATTTTTGTAGAAGGAACATATCCATACTATGTGCACAGAAGGTAGATCAAATTTACATAAAGTATGAAAGGGATTTTTGAAAGCCCAAGAGACCTCCTTGCGATTTTTCACTCCTCTTCACTAAGGAATTCAGATAACCAGATATGAACAGTTATTAGAAGTTAACCTGACAAGGAGATGGTCTAATTTGATGTAAAATGTCCTTTATCATTCCATGATCATAAACGGCACAAAATCCACCTGCACAAAAGGCAGACCTGGCATAGGCACAAGGTAATATACTTAAACCCAGACAAAAAGCATACAAAAGCGACAAAGGTAGGAATAAAAGTCAATCCAGAGATGCTCTCCCCACCATATCCAAGCATTGGCTTGATTGTAAGCCCTTCTCTTATATTTGATGCTATCTGAGAAGCTTTGCCTTTCCTTGAAACATTCTTCTCCTTTCACATTCCCATCCATCCGCTTCCTCCAGCTTGTCAGTCAAGAGTTGTAGAGGCTTCCTGAAGAACAGTTCAATGTCATTTCTCGTCCATGGTATTATAAAACAATCCTTTAATAAATTATCCACTGGTGTATCTAGGCAACCTTTCAAACCAGACAATCTCATTTCATCCAGTCACTCATTGTTTAGCTCTCTAGACATTCAGAAAGAGCATTTTTTCAAAAAATGAAAATAAAACTTGATTCCTACTTACCACAGGAAGTCTGACACGGTGCATCTTGTTATAGCGAAAGCCTGTGTTTATAGCTGCCTTCACTTAGCATCACCAATAATCTCCACAAGAACATTGCCCTTTTTTGAAATGATGGAAACGGTTTGCATCTCTTACAACAATTTCTCTTCCAACAATCTTGGATATGAACTTGGTTGCAGTGTGGCAGTCACCACATACACGGAGGTTCTTGACGACTCTTATTGTTGTTCCAGGGGATGTTTCCAGCAACCCAAATGCAATTGCCAACTTCTCACTATGGTGACAAAGGAGCGATTCCTTCTCCTCCTCCTCCACATCATTGAATACAAATTTTGCATCCGGAATATGCCCTGCTACCTTGATCTCCCAATACAGTTTCTCCAACTTTTCATATATCACTTGTGTTTGTGGGTGTGATTTGTCTCCTACACAAAAAGCATGTACTATTTTATGGACTTCAATCCAACTACATCCAGGTATCTTTTTTATTCCTCTATCTTCCATCGACTTCCTTATTTTTGGCGGTCACCCCACCTACCCACATCTGCATACATGTTTGACAGAAGAACATAAGGTGCAGCATTTTTAGGATCCAACTCAAAAGGAGTGTTGCCACAAATTCTCCTAGCCCTATATTCTTATGTGATCTACAAGTGCCAAGCAAACACATCCACACAACCACATCAGGTTTTATTGGCATTTTGATGATAAAGTTTAGGGTTTCCTCAAGATAGCCAGCACGGCCAAGAAGGTCAACCATGCATACATAATGATCCATTGTAGGCATGATGCAATAAGAGTCACTCATGCTGTTGAAATATTTACAGCCATCATCCACTAGACCTGCATGGCTGCATGCAAATAAAACACAAACAAGGCTTACACAGTCAGGATTGGTTCTAGAGGTTTTCATTAGATCAAAGAGTTTGAGGGCATCTTTGCTATGGCCATGCATTGCATATCCTGCAATCATCGCATTCCATGAGACCACATTTCGTTGAGGCATTTTGTCAAACAACTCGCGTGCCTTCTGTATGCTTCCACATTTTGCATACATGTCTATCAGGGCATTTGAAACTACATCTGACAAAGATCCACATTCAATTACTTTTTGATGGATTTCCATGCCCTGTTCTAACGCTCCCATTTTGCCACATGCTGGGAGGATGCTGGCAAAGGATGCTGCATTTGGCTTTACACCTTCCAATTGCATTTGCTTAAAACTCTCCAAGGCTTTGTCAACAAGCCCATTCTGTGCATATCCAGAAATGATTGCAGTCCATGAGACCATATTTTTTGAGGCATTTCTTTGAAAAGTCTTAAAGCCTCGTCCAGAACACCAATTTGTGCATATCCTGTAATCATTACATTCCAGGACACCACGTCTACCCTCTGCATTTTGTCAAATAACTCATATGCCTTCTGAATTGTTCCACATTTGGCATATGTGTCTATTAGGGCATTCACAACTACAACGTCTGACAAAAATCCACTTTTGATTATTTTTTGATGGATTTCCATACCCTGTTCCAAGGCTCCAAGTTTGGCACAAGCTGGGAGGATGCTGGCAAAGCTGGACGAGTCTGGCTTTACATATGCCAATTGCATTTTCTTAAAAATCTCCAAGGCTTTATCAACATGCCCATTTTGTGCATATCCTACAATCATTGCATTCCATGAGACGACTGTCTAACACTTTACGTGCCATCTGTACACTTCCACATTTTCCATACATGTCTATCATGGCATTCACAACTACAACATCGGACAATAATCCACTTTCTATTATTTGTTGATGGATCTCAATACCCAACTCCAAAGCTCCTATTTTAGCACATGCTGGGAGGACACTGGCAAAGGTTGCTGAGTTTGGCCTTACACCTAATGATTGCATTTGCTTTAACAAGTCTGAAGCCTTCTCAACAAACCCCTTTTGTGCATATCCAGTAATAATTGCAGTCCATGAAACCACATTTCGTTGAGGCATTTTATCAAACAGTTCACATGCCTTCTGTATGCTTCCACATTTTGCATACATGTCTACAAGGGCAGTCATAACAACAACATTTGACAAAACCCCACTTTCGATTATTTTTTGATGAACCTCCATACCCTGCTCCAAAATACCCATTTTGGTAGATGCTGGGAGCATGCCGGCAAACGTTGCCGAGTTTGGCTTTACACCTTCCATTTGCATTTGCTTAAACATCTCTAAAGCTTTTTGACCAAGTCCATTTTGAGCATATCCAGCAATGATTGCAGACCATGAGATCTCATCTAGTTGAGCCATTGTTTCAAACAATTTTCTTGCCTCCTCTATGTATCCACATTTGGCATACATGGCTATCAGGGTATTCATCACAATGATATTAGATCGAAATCCACATATAATGGTTTTCCCATGGATCTCCACACCATGTTTTACATATGCCCCACTGGCACATACGGGGAGAATAGTGGAGAAGGTGAACTGATCGGGTTGAACAGTTGTTCGTTGCATTTGGTGGAACAGAGTGAATGCCTCTTGAGGAAACCCATGCCTTCTGTAAGCTGCAATTATCACATTCCATGAGAAGAGGTCTGGATGAATCATATGGTCAAATATCTGGCGAGCATCCAGCAAACTTCCGCATTTGTCATACATGTTGATGAGTGTATTTTGTAAAAAAGTGTTTGTCGAAAATGTAAGTCCGCTGTCATTGATGTGAGAATGGATTTGCTTACCCTCTGAAAGATCCCTTTTGTCAATGCATGCCTGCAATAGATGAATATATGTAGAAGAGTTTACAGGAGAGTTGTGCGTAGTAAGCAGAATGTGTACCGCCTCTTTCAACCGACCATGAGTACAGAGTGCTCTGAGATTTTGGTTGAGATGGGTAATGGATGACATTGACTGCATATGTAGAGTTATTCATTCTACCACAAGAAGGAAAGTTAAATATGTAAGGAAAGACTAACATAAATGCAGGTGGGTATATAATAACCGGATGAACATGGTGAAATGAGAAATGAGCAACAAAATATGAGTCCAAGAGAGGAGAGATGAAGGAAGGGATCGAAGGCAAGATTCCTCTATTAAGAGTGACTGAAGTAGAGGTGCGAAGGACTTTTTTCTATAGCGGTTGAATGAAAAAGGAGGAGAGGTACGAAGGGCCGACAATGAGGGAACTCACGATATAGTCGTGAAGGTTAGGCCTTGTCTTTATATTCCTCCTATGTCAATAGTGGTTCACTGCAGAGTAAGCCCTTGATATTTGTGGGTTGAAAATGCCCATGCCATTTAAAGAAGTAGTTGTCCTCAATTACCTTTGGAAAATGGAGGTACAAGAACGTGGAAGGGGTTGTTTGCATCCCAAGGAGGATGTGAGTATCGATCAAATCTGATGACAACAAATACAAGAAAACCAGGAGGAATCGGAGGAGCATTCGTTGACTATGCCAATGACAGAGCCAATAAAACTATTGAAAATTCCTGTTTCCAAACTGCTTCCATCGACAAGTTTGTAGAAAGCATGAATTTTGGTTGATTCAAATAACTTTGTGTCGCAATTGATCATCATCAGCCTCTCTGAAGTCATCATGTCTGATGGTTAGAGGGATTGATCTAGCCATAGGAGAGTTAAGGGACTTTAATATTTGAAGGTTGTGGTTGTTGACTCAGGCCATTTTTAGCAAAAAGATGGGGGTCATCTTTGAACTCAATGATTTCTTGTTCAGAAAGGTAGGAATGCGTTCCTGACAGAAGGATCTCCCAATCTTGAAAGAGAGGGAGAGAAGTATGAATGTTGAGTAATAAGTTCCAAAATGATGCTTGTGCAAAACTGGAACCATGTTGCTTGAAGATTACATTGAGGGAGATGGTTGTCGTGAAGCCTTTCCATAGGTTAGCCTCGTAGGAATTGTTGGAAAATAGAGGTATGTCCATGATAGGTGGAAGTTGGCGAAGGTCGCCAATGAGGATGATAGACCTATTCCCGAAAGCAAATGTTTTGGAACAAGGGAAAGCTTCCTGAAGGCAGTAGTCAATTTTACCGAGAACGTTTGGGCACGGCAATCAACTTTACCGAGCAAGTTTGGGTCGATAAAACTCCTTTCATCAATTAGAATATATTGGACATGTTTAAAGGAGTATTGAAAAGATGTTAAAGAAAGAGGATCAAGCACACCGAGATCGTTTCCATATTTAGGTAGATATTGATTTGAAGAATGAAATTAAACTAAATTAATTCATGGTCCAAAAATAGGAAAATCGAATAGAAGTCCTCGATCCTATTGTCTAACACCTTCAATGTAATAAAATAGATCATTACCTCTATCTATTAGCTGCCCTCAATTTATGAACGCTAACAATTTTTTACATGTATTGAATTAAGTTACCAACTGTTATACAAAACATTTCTGAATATTTTTTTCGATTATCCTTAGGGAATTCAAGGACCATGTAAGACAAGATTAATCCTAGATTCCTACCCAACATGTGCATAAGAGACATAAGCTATGGTATACTGAGGAATGATGGGTGAAAAAATGTCAGGTTGTATGATAATCACAAATTTCTTTAATTTACAGAGGACACGGTTGCCTCACCATACATCATAGTCTTAATGGTGAATAACTTTAACAATGACAAATGTGTCATTCATAAGAAGGAACAAACAATGGAATATGTCTTTTGACATTGCTATGTTCCCAAGTCTTTCAACTGAATAGTATCACGATATACTACCCTGTTTGTTGAAAAGAAGTATATGATGGATGACAAATGAATGGTTTAAACATACGAAAATGACATTTAAACCGGGAAAAATTGCATAGCAACTAAGTGTCTCAATCCCTCAACCAGAAAGTAATGGCCACGTGAAGCTCAACATTACTTCACTCCTTTCAAGGTGCAAGTACACAAAAATTTCTTGAAGACCTCTTAATCTACAAAAGGAAGTTGTGAATTTCAAATCAAAATCAGCAGAACCTATTGCAACAGAATATCAAAATATTTTTGGAATGTTTATTTATTTATTCGATTAGAAAAATGTTTCATGCCATATAGAGTCAAAATTTCATATTACACAAAGTTGCTGATGTTAAATAAAGGGTTCAAAATATTAGAGAAAGATCTCTAGTTAAATAACTTAAGCTAAAATTTTAGGTTCCTCAGAAACTACACAAGGCCCTCTTATGGGTATAAGTGGATTTAAAATTTATCCTTCACTCTTTTCCTATATATGTTCCAATTTCTTTACCTCTTAAGGTTTGAAGCTTTGCAACCAACCTCACGAATAAATAGACCCTTGCCTTTCCACCTATTTCTCCAATAATTATATAGGCCAATGTCTGGGGTGTATTTATTGTTGCTAATATTACATAGTTATCAGGAAACTCGACTGTCATGTACTTACATTTTCTGGTGATGAGTTTTTATACAATATAGGCATACCCTTATTTATTTACTCATTTACCTTGAAACTATGGTATATTTTTTCTATTCAAAGTTTATAGTATTATTTTTCCATTCCCATGCTTCTTTAACTAAATAATTACCTTAATTATTTATTATAATTCCCTTATTTATTTACTCGTTTACCCCGAAATTATGGTGAATTATTCTATTAAAAATTTGTTTTCTTTTGTCATACTCCATACATTTTTCACTACATAATTCTATAGTGAATTCATGCTTCTTTTACAACACAATTATATAGTGAATTCAATGCCCAACCTTTGGGTGGAACGGTGAGGTCTACATTGTTTCTTTTGGTATATGTAGTGGCATGGAGAATGCGTAGAGGATGCTTGTGGATTACCAAGGTCATTTAGAAGCATATTTGATGCTCTTTATTTCTTCTTTTCTAAAAAATTCACGTTTCTTCTTGGTGACCCCATCATTTGCTGCAGGTAGAGTGTTGTAGACTTCATTGTAGCCTCTAATATTAAACAATGTAGTCATTATGGTAATTGAAAATTTGTGCTATTCATTTCTGGTAGGTTTTCACAGTTTTATCATCCATGCCGAGTACACAGAAAATCTCTTTATGTCATATCTATTTGATAAAAAGCATAGGTACTAAATCAGTCCTAATATTTATTTGATAAAAATCATAGTTGGTAAATTTGTCCTAATCTATATATGCAGGAAATTATTCTCATTTTAAATGTATATAAGGACCTAAGGACACATTTTAAGTTCACAAGTATAAGATTATGAATAATATTAGTGACTCCTTTTATTTATACAATATGATTCTTAAGGTAGCTTAACAACCTCTGCCACTTGTATAGCCTATGCAGCCATCAAAGTGCACTTCATCAATGGTGTAAATTCCATCCTACACATGCATATCAAACTTGTACAATTGGTGACATTCATTTTGTTGGCTGCAGAGACTATGTTTCCTCTTGTTTATCAGTTGGTATATGTAAAGGTTTTGTAAATCGAATCATTATTTTCATTGTTTTGTAAATCCGAATCATTATTTTTATTTTGAAGATTGCAGGTTGTAGTCGATCCTATAAAAAATCAAGAGACATTACATTTATATAGTAGTCATACAACAATCTAACGCATGTGAATTACTATTAAATATGTATAGTTATTTACGTGTGTTAGTTCAACCAAAATGCTCCCTACACTGAATCCTGACAAAATTAAAAATATATATGTTTCAAGGTCTGGAAAACCATTTAGAGACATTTGGGAATGGCTCCAAATTCAGGAATTTGGATGTATTATACATTTGTGTCTGCCTCATTGTTTCTACACCGAGTTACTCAAGGTAGCTTTGGAAGCTCCATTCTTTGTTGGAGGAAAAACTTTCATGACTTTCATTTACTATTTTCTACGTCAAAGATTGCAATCTCAAAGAAGCCATGCCAAAAAACCAGCCTTTATAAAATTATAAGATTTTATAAATGTATAGTAACTATGTAATGCTTGCAGGTATATGTTAATCAATCTGTTATGTAATTATTTATTCATGTTGTGGGCACATATTTATCCATACATGTAAGCAAAGTGATCTGTGAATGTGCTTCAAGATACCGTGGTAAAATTTATCAACCATAAAGTTACAACTTTGAGAACATACCTGAATGATTTCTGTAAAGATTACAACTTTTTAAGGTTCTAACAACTATAACAAAAAGTGGAAGGAAATGACGTGCTTACCTTAGGCAAGCCATGCAATGTATACACACCGAGCCATGTAAAACCCAATTGGAAGAGTGGCGAATTAAGTAAGGTCAACCCATATAGCGAGATAAACAATTCATACTGTTGAGCATCCGAGCACATGATATCCCGAGCTAGTTTTTATACACATGCGAGCCATGAAAACAGAGCCCAACTCAGAACTCAATGAATCATGCAAACCCAAACCAAATCATGAACTCAGAAGTAAAATAACAAATCCTTCAAGGTCCCATATATATGCAATAATAGAGATGTTCAAGACAAAATGAGAAATACAAGATTTTTCAGATCTCTGAATGAGTATTTTGGCACAAGATTGCAGGTGACAGTCAATATGCAAGTAAATCTGGGTATGAAATACAAACTCCAAGCTTCTTCGATTTAAACAACTGCAATAGAGTAGAACTTAAGGAAATATGACTTACCCCAAAGAGTGGTCGAGCTAGTGAAGCTCATAATGAACTAGGTGTAAAGGGTTGGTTGTGCCAGTGAGGTTCACAATGATCCAATGTAGCTGGGCTATGCAAAATAACTCCCAGGCACACAACCAACAAGATCCCAAGAGGCCTCGACTTAAACCCACTAAAGAACACGGCACACCCCAACTCGTCTTTTCTAGGCAAAATGCAAAAGTAAAATGGTCTAATATGTTAGATTTAAATTTTCTCAACCAAATGGCAAGATGAACCAACATGAATTAAGCTAAAGTTGAAGATCCGGATGCACAAAATTTTCTAAGGGACAAGCTAACAAAGCGGGTAAACAATGTTAAGGCAAACCCTAGAAAAACTTGAACAAGTTAAGCTAGAGTTGAAGATCCGGCTCAAACCCAACAAGCTGGGCTAACCACAAGCGGGTTGTTTAAGGAGTGTGGCCTCAAGTCAAGCAAAGCTCGCTCAAGCAAAGTTAAACATATATATAACCCCGACAATTTGAGATATAAACAAAAGAAAATATCAAATAATGAGTTAGGGTATCACGTTGACAAGACATTGAACAAATACACGAGCCCAAGCTCGAGCCATAGCAATGGCTGACCTAACACGTAATAGGGCACAAAAATTAAAGAATAGAGCAACTGAGTTGATACAAACCCTTAGCGAGTTATGGAGGTTAAATCTCACAAGCTCGACCCAGTGATGAAACCCACAACGACCAATAATGAAAATTCGAGTAGGAACCTTTAGCTCTGCCGAGGATAATAGAGTAGAATGGTGCAAACCCAAAACAACAACCAGTTGAGCTCAAGAAAATAGGCATGGCTGCTAACGACAACCCATAAATTAGGTCCCTATAGTTGTCTGCATCCGCGTTAGAAATGAAATTTCTGAACGAGGTGGTTTGCTGGGTACAACGAAAAAACTGGCCATTGCTTGTGCAATGTGGTGGATTGCCTCTTTCATCGTGTTGCAAGCCATCATCGTGAACCCGGGAAAACAGAAGGAAAAGCCTCCTTAGCCCGGAACACAAAGCTGATGGAAATCTGGAAACCAAGAAGCAAAAGCTTAAACTTGGTAGGAAACTCGAGCACCGTAGTATATTCACACCAACCAAAACATGAGCTTTTCCATCAATTCGCATGCAATCCTCAAGCAAAGCCCTGTAGAAACAATTTTTTTGGGGGTCAATTCCATACATTGCCACAAAGCAGGGTGACCATACGTCTACTTGTCCTATCTCTTCTTTGCTTTGCGTATGGCACAACCGCACAGGTGACAGAACTTCTATGTTTTACATTAAATATCGATGTTTAATAATTTCCTCCCTCCTAGGAAGGCCATGCTTCTGACAGTTCTCAGACACCCACCACTCCTACCCAACTGTTCGAGACCACGTGAATGATAGATATAAGTCCGTATTTTGCCCACCAAAATTTTCAATCGTTGATGCCTCTGTCACTTGTCGTAAAGGGCCAAGCTTTCTAACATAGAACACGCCTTTCAGCATAATAATAAGAATAATAATAATTATTAATATTATATTTAACAAACAACAACAACAATAATAATTATAATTATAATTATTATACTACTTTATGTAAGTATTACCTTATGTAATATTATTATAGGTTAAATTCTTGTTATTTATGCATTTTCCTTTTACGACCATATAAACACAAATACCCACACACATATACCGATAATGAAATCGAATAAACCTCTCCAATGAGCAGTGATCAAATTTGAGCCCATCATAGCCCATCCAAGGGCTTGCAACCCGTCAGAGAAATGCAAACAAAAAATTAGCCGTCAAAATAAATTCAAAAATTGTAAATTGCCTGACAAAATAGAAGTATAAATTATTACATAAAGTTTCAAAAGAAGTTATGAAATGAAAAATTCCTTGTCACTTGTTAGTTGCAAATCCCAAAGTGGGTGTAGATGTTTCATCACAATTAATGAATCATTGAGTCAATGGGAATTAGGCAGTGGGATATACTATTAGTTCCAATTTAATGTCTGATATCAATACTACAATTCACCATGAAAATATAAAAGTAATGTCTATAAAAAAATAATTTGAAAATGTTTGATTTTGAATACTAATGTTAACAATCTTGCAAGATGGGATTGGGAATCGAGATTGCTACAACTTGCAACACAATTGAGAACTCCATTAAATGGCTGCATTTAATTTCATTTCTAATTCTCCAATACCTAATTCTCTGAAAATATTCTACAGTCTACAATGAAAAGCTTTTGAAGTCATGTACATTGCATGTCATTTGTGAGTCTCCATACTTTGAGTCTATGGTATCAATAGCATTGAGGAATAATACTAGTACCACATGAGCAAATGATTTTTTTTGGAAACAGAAAATCCAATGTTGAAGTGGTGAGTGATGGCCCATGGATGGTCTAATGAGATTTCTACGTGTGGCATAGGTATGCCTATGGTCCTTGAATGATTTTGTCTCCTCCTCTTTAACTTTCTTTCAATGCACATTTAGTTTCCTTATCATCAATGGAAATTGTGCTTCCATGGTTGCTAAATGTTGTTTGGATCACACAACAATGTCACTGGGGGATTTGTAACCTGATTTTTCTTAAATGAAAAATTATCATGGTATAGTTTGTGAAATGGATAGTCACTAGCTAGGTTGTAATTTATATCTCAAAATGGATTTCCTATTTTCATAAAACTTATATAAACATGTGTAAATTGAGTGAATTATAAGTGAAGGATTTCAAGACTCCTCTCATTTTTTCCTCTCTTGTGCCTCAGTCATAATATTTTGCTTTTCAGGCACTCAAAACCTTCTGGAAATGACACCATTGGATAGAGCTCTTTCTCAGCTTTCCAGAAAGGTAAAGTTTTCCTCCTAACTCCATGTATTTTGGGTTATGGCTCATGGAGTTTTTTGGAAAAATTTCCCCAAAGGCCCGCGTGGCCAATGAGATGCCGCCACGTGGCACCTAGAGTGGTGGAGAGCAGTGGGGAAATTTTGGAAAATTTTCCAAATGACCAAAAAGGTGCAAAAATTGAATTTTTGCCCGCCAACCCGATTTGGCCCTGTTTTTGCCCTAAAACTTCAAATGGCCATATCTTTCGATCCAGAGCTCAGTTTTTCACGTTCTTTATATCAATGGAAAGCTGGTGAAATTATCTACAAGATTCCAGGGTCATTTTTGCATTTTGATGGATTTTGAGAGAGAAAATTGAAAAACACCTCTCGCACGTGGTCATGGATGTAAATGACATTTCAACCACCGCTTTTAATGAAGAATGGCTCGCATTCTCTCCCAGCATGGCTAAAAATGTCATGGGATGGGTCTGTAAGGATGCCCATGCTATTTTGAATGTGTTTTGGTCAATGGTTGAATCCCTTCCATGTTTTCCCATGTTTCTCTCTCCCGGCTCGCCCGTGACCGTAAAGCCGATTTGGCTCATTTTCAAAGGGTTGAACATTTTTTGTGTATTGCAGTCCCCTTTCTCACCTCGAAGTGATTTTGGTGGAATATTAGACCTTTTCTAAGAACCGCAACTCATTTTTTCCTCCTGTGTGTAATGCAAGTGATTTTGATGTTAAAATAACAATACAGCCCCGTGATTAATTTTTCATCCTCTCGCTGGTGTTGTTTGACTAATTTTTCGATTCTTCATTACAGCTTATCATTTGTGCATGTTGTTTTGTTGCATTTTATGAATTGTGTCAATCTGCAGAAGTGAGAAATGCTCACCACTCCTTTGGTGCATCACCTATTAGCATTAGTTTTAGTTTATCTGCATTCTCTATCTCTGTCTCCTTTGGAATTTAGGGTAGGATTAGGAATTTAAACCTCTGCAACTTGTAAGTGATAAATCTGATCAGAGGAGTTGAGGAACCAGCCTCTAATCTGGAGATTCCTTTCCCATTTTACAAGTCCCACACTTGGGGAGAGGATTCAATGTTGTGCAATCACACTGGATGTCTAAAATATCAAACTAGAAATCTGATCAACATCCAGGGGTGCTGCTGATTTGCAACAACAGTTTTGGCATGCCCGGTGGGACCTTAGAGGTCTTCATCTTCATTGCAACAAAATTGATGTGCATTTGTTGCAAGTTTCTTGCTTTAAAAGAGCTATAAATTACACATCTGGCGACTCCAAGGAAGAAGAATCAGCTGGTTTTAGCAGTGCAGACCTGAAAACTCATGAGAAGAATCAACACAAGGTCAAGAGCTGGAGAGGAAGAGGTGTTGTTTGAATATCTACAGTTATCTCCAAGAATAAGGCAAAGTGGGAGGAGAATCCAAAGGTCTCCATCTCCACCAAACAGAACTCTCTCAACTCCTCCACCTGGTAGGCCTTTCATTCAATCAACAAGGGTTCTAAGGCCAATCAGAATGGCACAAAACAACCCCTATGTCAATTTCACCTGGCAAAGAGCCCACTTGCTCTCAATGCACAAAATCCAATCCCAGCCAAAGATATCAAGAACATTCCATACTTCACGGAGAAAATCAGACCTCACCGGTGATCATGTTAAGGATATTGCTAACATTTGTGCAATCCATGAGATCAATGAGATGCAAGTCATTCAAACCGCCGGCATCTTCATTCAAAGGGAAAGCTTTGCAATGGTTCAGGAGTCTTGCCTCAGGTTCTATTCAAAATTGGAATCAGCTATGTATAGCCCTCCATGAGTAGTTTGGGGAAAAGGGAGACAACTTGTCCCTTTGGAGCAGCTGATAACTATCAAAAGAGCTCCCAATGAGCAAATTGACTCGATTTTAATTTCAGATTTCAAAGGACTTGGGAGAGAATTCCAGTGGCAGTCAAGCCAACAGCAGAAGGTGCTTTTCTTTATTACCTTAAAGCTTTAAATTCTGATATTTCTATGTTAATTCAGTCCATGGGAGGCACAACTATCCCCATTGCTTATAGCATTGCCATTAGAGCTGAAAATTGTTTGATTCAAGCTGGCAAGCTGGCTCCTAGGCCTCCAATGCCATTATTTCCAAGTTTAGAGAGCCCAAGTACTAGCCAAGTGCCTAATTTAGCTTCTATTCCCACTCCTAGAAATCAGAATTCAAGTGAAGCTTCCACTTCATCTTCTAGTGCCTCAAATGAACTTCAAGAAGTCATGAAGCAATTGCAAAATCTAGGTAATGAGCTGGTTACACTCAAAAGGCAGCAAGCTCAAGGTTTTAGACCTTCCTTCCAGCCTCAAGCTCAGCCTAACAGGCAGCCATATCAACCTCATAGACCACCCAATCCAGCTGCAAATCTAAATCAAGCAAGGCCTCCTGCCAATAGACCATTTCAGCCCTATAATCCCAATGCTACATCTGCATCTAAAGCATTAGTGCCAATACAAAACAATATAGCTCAAGAGTATGATTGGTGTTTCCCATGCAATGAACCTCATAACTAGTCCATGTGCTTCAACGGTGCCTTGAATCAAGCATTAATGGTGACAACAATTGGTGTGGAGGGTGAAGGTAGTCAAGGAAATAACCAAAGCAACAAGAAACATTCCAAAGAAGAATCAGCTCCAAATGATACCACACTTGTAAACTGGCAGGCAGAAGATTTTTGTGGCATGAATCAAATGATTTCCCAAAGTGTTGCAGCCAACACAAGGTCAAAGAGAAGAAATTTGGGTGAAGAACAGCCATTGGCCCCAAGTAATTCACGACCTTCTGTCACTCCACAAACTATTGGCAAACAAAATGCAATCCCAAGCACACAAGGATTGCCTAAAACAACCCCTAGGCCAACCCAAATGCCAGTTGTTGCTGCCCATGTGCAAGGAATGAATGTGCAGGCCAAGGGACAACAGAGGGATACTTCATCTCCATTCAATATCATTGATCAGATGAAGAAGACAAATGTAAACATATCAATGTGGGAATCACTATCTATCCCAGGCCAAAGAGATTTGCTACAAGCTGCCATGAAGGACTGGTCAACTTCAAATCAAGCAAGTCCAAATGCAAGAGAAGGTGCTCACAAATGCTGCCCAGCCTGAGGGGAATCATGGAGGACAAGCAAGGTAAAATATTGAAGCCCCCTCCATTCTATGTTTCATTGATCATTGGGAACCAATTAGTACACAATTGCATGATTGATTCCGGGGCAAGTAGTTCAGTAATGCCCAAGCAAATAGCTGATCAGTTGGGAATTCAATATGAAACCATATCCAAAGGGGTGGTGCAGTTGGATGGGACAGCAGTAACAATAGTCGGGGTGATTAAAAACTTGAGTCTTACTTTGCATGCCTGTCCCAACGTGGTTGTTTTGCAAGATGTCTCAGTAATAGACCTTCCACCACTCTTTGCCCTATGTTTGTCAAGGGATTTCACAGCTAAGATTGGAGGTTACTTGTCTGCTGATTGGTCACACATGCTGTTCAGAACAAGATATGGAACCAAAGCCACAATCAGGTCTGAACCTATTGCAAACTTTCACATTGAGCCTTACACTCCAAGTCAGATTAATGCCAATTGTTCAGCGTTTGATCAAGAAGATCATCCAAGCACTGATGAAGCTGACACCAAGGTTGGAAGCATCCTAGATTTAACTCTTGATGAATGGGCAAGCAAGGTGCATGCTTTTGATCCTTATCAAGAAATAGAAGAATCTCGATGGGAGTCTATTGCATACATGAAGAAAATCAGCCTATTCTCAAGATCACCAAGCCAAACCACAAAGATGACAATGAGGTATGGCAAGTTGTTTTTTGATGGATCAAGGAGTAGACAAGGTGCAGGAGGGGGATCCATGCTGGTTTCACCTCAAGGAGTTAAGTATTATTCAGCTTTTAGATTTCAGTTTGCATGCTCTAATAACACTGTTGAATATGAAGCCTTGGTGCAAGGACTGCATTGGGCAATCAAGAGAGGAATAAAGAACTTGCAAGTCTTTGGTGACAGTGAGTTGATTGTCAACCAAGTCAAGGGGCAGCATGCTGTCAAGAATGATCTACTCAAGTGCTACAAGAACAGGTGTGGGACCTCATTGAAGATTTTGAGGGTTTAGCATCAAATCCATTCCTAGAAAAGAGAACCAAGCCGACAAAGCTTCAGCAAAATACTGGGGCAGCCTTTGACGTTGTGGAGAGCATTCAAAAGACAAGGTACAGCCAAACATCCATGTGATTGTGAGGCCTTCAAAGTGCCAAATAACAATGTAAGTTGGCAAGTGTTTGAAAATGATCAAGCAAATCATCCATTTTTCGTAAGAAGAGGCTGAATTCTCACCAAAAATCAGAAAAGTTAGAGCAGCAAAGATGGTGACCAAGTGGTGCAAATTGAGAACCAACAAACTACCAAAGGGACTTATTACTTTGGAGTCCATTTTCAATCCTAATGATCAGTTTAGGAAGGAGAAAGCAAACATCCAAGTGAAGGGAGAAGATTCAGTGTCCATCTCAGTAGAAAGAGGCAAATCACTCCAAATTGGTAAGATGACAACTGAGCAAGAAAGGTATGAGTTCATACAACTTTGTCAAGAATTCCCTGATGTGTTTGCTTGGAGCTATGAAGATTTGAAAGGTTTCAATCCCGAGTTAGCTCAACACACCATTGAATTGGATCCAAATACTAAGCCCATCAGGCAAAAACAAAGGCCAGTCAACCCCCACATGGAGCCTCTCATGAGAAAAGAATTGAATAAGTTGATAGAATCAAGAATCATATTCCCTATCAAGCATTCTAGTTGGGTTGCCAACTTGGTTCCAATTATAAAGAAGAGTGGGGAAATCAGATTGTGTGTTGACTTCAGAGATTTGAATAGAGCATCTCTCAAGGATCATTATCCACTTCCTTCCATGGAGCAGATTTTACAAGTTGTTGCTGGCTCCGAGAGGTTTTCACTACTTGATGGCTATTCAGGGTATAATCAGATTATGGTGAAGGAAGAAGATCAGTTCAAGACAGCCTTTACAACTAAATGGGGAACTTATGCATACAGAAAATGCCATTTGGGGCTGTCCAACGCCGGAGCTACCTTCCAAAGAGCAATGGACATGGCGTTCAAAGGTTTGATTAACAACATCAGACCGATATATCTTGATGATATCATTGTTTTTTCAAAAAATACAGCAGACCACCTCTTTCATTTGAGACAAGTGTTCCAAAGGTGTAGAAGATTTGGAGTCTCCTTGAATCCTAAAAAGTGTGTTTTTCTAGCCCATGAAGGAAAGCTCCTTGGCCACATTGTCTCCAAAGAAGGATTAGCAATTGATCCGGAAAGAGTCGAAGCCATAAGAGCACTGCCATTGCCAAGCCACAAGAAGGCCCTTCAAAGTTTCTTGGGAAGAATAAATTTTGTTCGGAGGTTTGTCCCAAATTTTGCAGCCCTTTTTAGACCTATCACCAAGATGCTAAAGAAAAGCATGGCTTTCAAATGGACAGCAGAAGGAAAGGAAAGTTTTGAAGCAATCAAAGAAGCCATCTCTCAAGCCCCAACTCTCATCAACCCGGATTTCTCCAAGGATTTCATCCTCTATGCGTTTGGAGGTGATGATACTATTTCTGCAATTTTGGTACAGCAGAATAAAGACAATGATGAGCAGCCAATTGCTTTCTTCAGCCAAATCCTGGAGGACTATGAGGTGAGATATTCTTTCATTGAGAAGCATGTTCTTGCAGTAATCAGAGCTTGAAGAAATTCAAGCATCTAGTTTCAAACAATAAGGTCCAATTGTTGGTTTCTCATGCGGGGGTTAAAGACTTCCTCCTCAACAAAGACTTGAATGAAAAAAGGGCAGGTTGGATTACTCGTGTCATGGAGTATGACATTGAGATCAAAGTCACCAAGTTGGTAAGAGGAAAAGGATTGTGTGAGCAGCTGATCTTGAGCAAACAAGAGGAATCATGCAATGAGAAGGAGGCTGTTTTGGCGTTGCAAGACAACCATGAGCAAGGAAGCACTCAAGAGGAAAATAATGGTGTCCCCACTCCTTGCTGGACCCAAGGTATAATGCACTTCCTAAGCACAAGTCTATGTCCTCCAGAGATGAACAAGACCCAAAGAAGACACTTCAGGTTGCAAGCTGTCCCATATGCCCTTGTTGATGGTGTTTTATTCAAAAGAGATGTGAATGGAGTACTGCTGAGATGCATTGGTACAAATCAGATTCATAAGGTGCTGGAAGAGTTCCATGGTGGACCAGCTGGTGGTCATTTTGCACCAAGAGTGACAGCTCTAAAGATCATGAGGGCTGGTTATTATTGGCCCAAGATTTTCAATGATTGTTATGCATGGATCAAGAGGTGCAAGAATTGTGCATTTTTCACAGGTAAAGAGAGGCTAGCTGCCCTCCCATTGCATCCAATTTCAGTTGACCAGCCATTCATGCAATGGGGTTTAGACTTCATTGGAGTTATTAATCCCAATTCGAGCCAAGGGCACAAGTGGATTTTAATAGCCACAGATTACTTCACCAAATGGACTGAAGCAGTAGCACTCAAGGAAGCAAATGAATCTAGCATCCTAGACTTCTATGAGGGAATAGTAACCAGATTTGGCATACCAGCTACAATAATATCAGATAATGCATCATTGGCATTCATCGATCCAAGGTGACTGAATGGGCTGTCAAGAATGGGATCTACCTAAGTACTTCATCAAACTATTACCCCAGAGTAATGGCCAGGCTGAATCTACAAACAAGAACTTGTTGAGGATCATTAGGAGGACTCTTGATGAGAATCAGAGGTCTTGGCATACCAAATTGAAATCAGCCTTATGGGCTGATAGGATAACTCCTAAAAGATCTACAGGTAACTCTCCATTCAAGCTTGTTTATGGAAGAGAGGCAATTTTTCCCATATCACTTGAGTTGCCAACATTGGAACTCATGAAACAATTGGAGTTGTTGGAGTTTGAGCCCATGGAAGTCGATATGTAGAATTGATGGAGCTCCAAGAAATCGAAATCAGCATCCCAAGCAATGGAGAAGGATCAAGCTTTGATAAAGAAGACCTTTGATAGAAAGGCCAAGAACAGATCCTTCCAAGTTGGAGATCTAGTGTTAAAATGGGATGCGGATAGAGCAAAACCGGGAAGGCATTCAAAATTTGATGCCATTTGGAGTGGCCCATACATGGTCACAAAGTGTAAGGACAACAATGCTTTCCAGCTTGTCTTCACTGATGGTGAAGAACTGTAGATTCCAAATCAATGGAATCCATCTCAAGCATCTATCAAGGAAATGCTTCACCCTATACATATTAGTTTAGGTTTTTCATTCCTCCAAGTGCTTGTGCACATTGTTTTTTGTCAGATTAGTTTTTCTTTCCCTAAGTGCTTTGGGCACAAGCATTGTTCCTGGAGATGTGTTTCAGTGCCTTGCTCCATCGTGTGATATTCCATCTTCCTCCTTGTAGTGTTCTAGTCAGCTGGGGTATCAAACAGAGAATTCAATGACTCCATACCCAATGGATTGCTTCAGGAAATTGGTAACTTCATCCAGCAGGTTGATGACCCTCTGAGTCGCCAAAATTGTTATCCAAAATGTGCCCCTGCTCATTTTTTGTGGCTAACTCCTCTCATTTTTTCCTCTCTTGTGCCTCAGTCATAATATTTTTCTTTTTAGGCACTCAAAACCTTCTGGAAATGACACCATTGGATAGAGCTCTTTCTCAGCTTTCCAGAAAGGTAAAGTTTTCCTCCTAACTCCATGTATTTTTGAAGTTATGGCTCGGCGGAGTTTTTTGGAAAAAATTTCCCCTGAAAGGCCCGCGGCCAATGAGATGCCGCCACGTGGCACCTAGAGTGGTGGAGTGTGGGGAAATTTTGGAAAATTTTCCAAATGACCAAAAAGGTGCAAAATTCAAATTTTTGCCCGCCAACCCGATTTGGCCCTGTTTTGCCCTAAAACTTCAAATGGCCATATCTTTCGATCCAGAGCTCGGTTTTTCACGTTCTTTATATCAATGGAAAGCTGGTGAAATTATCTACAAGATTCTAGGGTCATTTTTGCATTTTGATGGATTTTGGAGAGATAAAATCAAAAACACCTCTGGCACGTGGTCATGGACAGAAATGACGTTTCAACCACCGTTTTTAATGAAGAATGGCTCGCATTCTCTCCCAGCATGGCTAAAAATGTCAGGGGATGGGTCTGTAAGGATGCCCATGCTTTTTTGAATGTGTTTTGGTCAATGGTTGAATCCCTTCCATGTTTTCCCACGTTTCTTCTCTCCCGGGCTCGCCCCTCAGACCGTAAAAGCCGATTTGGCTCATTTTCAAAGGGTGAACATTTTTTGTGTATTGCAGTCCCCTTTCTCACCTCGAAGTGATTTTGGTGGAATATTAGACCTTTTCTAAGAACTGCAACTCATTTTTGCCTCTCCCGTGTGTCAGTAATGCAAGTGATTTTGATGTTAAAATAACAATACAGGCCCTGTGATTAATTTTTCATCCTCTGCTGGTGTTGTTTGACTAATTTCTGATTCTTCATTATAGTTATCAGTTTGTGCATGTTGTTTTGTTGCATTTTATGAATTGTGTCAATCTACAGAAGTGAGAAATGCTCACCACTCCTTTGGTGCATCACCTATTAGCATTAGTTTTAGTTTATCTGCATTCTCTATCTCTGTCTCCTTTGGAATTTAGGGTAGGATTAGGAATTTAAACCTCTGCAACTTGTAAGTGATAAATCTGATCAGAGGAGTTGAGGAACCAACCTCTAATCTGGAGATTCCTTTCCCATTTTACAAGTCCCACACTTGGGGAGAGGATTCAATGTTGTGCAATCACACATCCGTGGATGTCTAAAAGGAAGAGGGGAGGAGGAGGAGAATGGGAGGAGGAAGGGATGGAGGAGGGGAAGGAGGAGAAGGGTAGGAGGAGGCAAAGGGTAGGAGGAAGGAGGAGAAGTGTAGAAGGAAGGGACGAAGGAGGGGTAGGAGGAAGGGATGGAGGATTTAAGAATTTTGGGCATAAAAGCATATGGAAATTGTATGTTAAGAGCTCTGTAGAATAGCTAGATGGTGAAAAGAAGCTGCATGAAGTGTATGTCACATGGTGTTGGACTACATGATAAAACATGAGACAAAGAAAATCGTCTCAACCCACAAGATCCATGCACTATTAAACAATGCTAATTCGTCATACACTAATGAGAAAAAGGGTATTATAGAAAGGGAAAAACCCCTGGAAAGGCTACTAGTCCAGAGCGAGGAGGATAGCTCCCTTGTGCATTACACTGTCGATGAGGATGATTCTCATTATCATGTTCTCCGCTCCCCTAATCATGAAATTAACAGCGTGGATTTCAAAACCTATTATGATGGTTTCACGACAAACATGCTCATGGATTTGGTGCTTGTGCATGTGCCTCCCACATTGTCTATAGATAATCGATCCATGGTTTGTGCCTCAGCAGCGGTAGATGACAACAAGGACTACTGAAGCAATATGTCCCCCATCTTTAACTCTCCTCACACCAACCATGTTGGGGTTCACGAGTATGTTTTTATATCATGGAATTCAACATGTCAATTTCATTCTATATACATGTTCATTTTGAAAAATTACTAACATTGAAAGGTGCAGAGATTCAACCACACATCTACTTGATTTCTTAATAAATTGTAGTTTATTATATGAATATTAATTATGAGCATATGTTATCAAGTAGGTCGAAAATGAATGCTTGATTCCTATGACTCACCCGCTAGACATGCCCACAAGGTGAAGATCACATTCTTTTGTATCAATCATGTATTTCACACTATTGTGTTAGTAACTTTATTGGCTATATTTCATACATGAAGTGTAATGATGGAATGCGTAAGCTATCGTGCGGAAGTTAAAGTGGAGGGAAAGAGCAATGCAAGAGGAAGATGGGCGAAGAAGGGGTATGAGGGCGGGGACGTGTGAAGGTGGGGAATTGAAATAGGGAAGCAATCCGAAACTTTACAAAGACTAATTGAACACAAGGTTGTTAAGCATTTGAAGTCGAAAAGGCATGTTGTGCTAGACGAGAATGCACTGTGTACTTCCTCTAGCACTTTTCAAGCATGTTTTTAGTTGTAAGCTTGAGTAATTGTAGGGAAAACATGTGATGTAGGACCACCCTTTAAGGATTGACGTAGTAATGAAAGTAAGATTTTATCAATTGATTGAGAATTTCTTTTTTACTATTTTTTTAATATGGAATTTAATAAACTAAATTCGATATATCGGTTTACTAAAATCATCTCTAGCATCCATGCTTAGGTAATTTTCGAAGTGACGGAGCATTCGCGTGTCAAATGCCTTTCGACATAATAAAATTTTACGATTTCCAAGCTATATAAATATTTTAGATTTATCCTCATGTTGAGTGCATACACTAGGACTTGTTCAAATGGTGTCCCATTAGTTGTCGGATGGGGTGGAGTCTTCCACATGTGCAAATGTCTCATTGCATAAATCTCGGCCAATACTCGGGAATACTCGACAACTTTAAAAACACTCAAATTTTATTAAAGAAACTTAAATTTGTAGCCAAACCGTGTATTTGCAGTGTTTTCTTTCATTGCTATTAATGCTTTCTTTTTGTTGGGACCTTTATGATAGCCTTTAGTCTTTTGTCTGAGGGTGCACAAATTGGAGTGCAAACACCAAAAGAACTCTTAAAATAGAAACAAAAAAACCTATGCATTTGTTGATATGTGAAGTCAACATTTGAATAAGCAGGTTGTGGTCAAGCTGGTAGGTGGGACGATTAGTCCGAGCACGGGAGAATACTCGTCGAGTTTTGGAAAGCTATCTAGTATTTTTAATTACTAATATGTCTATAGGCGATCAAAGCTCATGATTCTTTCAGAAGATTGCAAGAAGTTGTTTGGTCAAAAAAGGTGCAAAAATGGATTTTATGAAAAAAGAAAAAAATTGCCATCAATGCATAGAGCTCGAGAAAATATACACATTTCTAGAGTAAACGACACCTGAAACGGAGCCACGGAATGAAAGTTATGGCATGTGCAAATTTTTGCTACCACATCTTCTGATGTCAAAAAGGTGGAAAAATAGATTTTATGAAAAAATAAAAAAATTCCATCAATGCGTAGAACTCAAAAAAATATACACTTTTGGAGAAAACAACACGAAATGGAGCCACGGAATGAAAGTTATGGCACATGCAAATTTTCCGGCACTGCTACATCTTCATGTACCATCAAAAAAGGTGAAAAAATAGATTTTATGAAAAAAGAAAAAAATTGCCATCAATGCGTAGAGCTCGAAAAAATATACACTTTTGGAGAAAACGACACCTGAAACGGAGCCACGGAATGAAAGTTATGGCACGTGCAATTTTTTGCTGCTACATCTTCTGGACCCTTTCCAAAAATGGCAAAAAAATTTCCCGTCCTTTTAAAATTTTCATCAAAACTCCAAAAATGGGAAAAATTGCCAAAAAAAAAAAAGGAAATTTAGCCGTCTTTAGCTGCGTTTCTAACTTTCGGCGAATTTTCCATTTCCACACGCCAACCGATCTGAACATTTCCACAACGCCAAGTGAACTTTTCCACGCGCCAACCGATGCGAACTTTTCCACGGCCGCCACGTGTGTGGCTCGCGATTGCCCGTACATCGTCGACCAAACGATCTCGGCCCTCCTGCCGTCGTCAGTCGCCGAGCCCCTCGGGATTTCTAACTTAGTTCACGCATATCGGCATAAAAATCCAGATAAGATAGTCATGCCCAACAATGATAAATCAAAATCATTTGTGCTCTTGCAGTTCAACTTTGTTAAATGGCGTTACCCAATGATGTTTTCAAAATATCTTCATCGATTCGAATCGAGAATTAAATTGTTTCATCTCTCGTGCCTTCTTGCGAGGCTTCAAACCGAATTTTGTTATTATTTATGAATTATTATGTGATAATAAATTTTATATAATTAAATTATTTTAGAAATAGAAAGCATTGGCAGGTTCTCTCTCTCTCTCTCTTTCTTTTGTCTATTTATTCATTCTCTTGAATATGTTTTTGGTTCTTGGACTCCTATATTGGTCTTGTGTATGTTATTAAAATTTCATATATTTATGTCTTGATTGGTTATGGGATGAATATGCTCACTTCCTTTTTGATAATCTTCTAGATCATGATCACTATTCTTTGTTAGAAATGTTTAATACTAGTGCATCTTGATATTATTTTTGGTCATATAAAAGTTTGTTTCATTCAAAAATAAGAGTCGCATTCTGCAACTAGTATTGTTTTTAAAAATAATTAGCATCAAATACCCGAAAAGTGAGACACGAGGCCACAAAAATGGGTTAATATGTGGGGCTAATTTGTATTTTGGGTTGTTAATTTAAATCCACAAAATAATTTTATTGTTGTCTAATAAAAAGATTTGCTCGGGAAATGTTCCAAAAAATAGATTTGTCTTGGAAATTAAAATTTAGTGATGTTTGTTAGAACATTGTGTTTTTTTGTTCATAATACTGCATATAGAATTTTTCAGCGAGGACATTTTGTAAGTATTCAATTTCAATGATATCTCGTGTAGCATGCATATAACATCATTGACTTTTTCTTGTGCAAGGCGTAGAGTGAGGATATCATCTTCTTCTACTTTGTTTGAGCTTGCACAACATGCATCGACCGATCCAGATATCAAATGGTGTAGGAGTGTTGCATTGTCTTCAATTCCCATAGCTATTTTACATAAGTTTTCACTGCAAGGGTGTAATAAAGTGTGCTTTTCCATTTAGGCATAAAAATGCAAGAAAGTTAATTTTTATGGTTTTAAAAAAGAGATTGAAAATAAAGGAAACATGTGGCAGAATAAAAGACTAACGCCACTCTATAACATAAATAGTTAAAACAAAATCACAACTGTTTGTTGGTTTCTAATGAACTAGGAATATGGTGGAGGCGAAAAAGAAGCAAGAATCGTTTGTGCTTCTGCAGTGCAAACATTGGATTTGCTTGAAATTGGCCCTGAACGAAGGTGGTTTTATTTTACAGATAAAAATGGTTCCCTATTTGTATTCATCATAAAGATAAAATGTATCATACGTATCTGAGGTGCATTTGGGAATAGTAGAGCAATCATGGAAAGGGGTATGAAGGGCGATTCGAATGGTTCAAGTGGAGTAAGATGATTGTGTCATACCTCCCAATACTCATGACATAACTCTCCTACACTAGAGAGCAAAGTGGTCTGATCACTGAGGCAGTCAACAAAAGCCAATTCGTTGCATGATGTCGTACAATTCGATGTTTGAAAAGGGAATCTGATGGTAGAGTTGTTATAGGTCGAAGGAAAACAAGTTTTAAGTGAAGGATAGGAATAGGAAAAAGAGAATTCGATGAGAAACACAAGAAAGCAAGCAATGAGAAGTTTAGGGAAGAATATTTACAGGGTTGGAATTGTGACAGGGTTGAAACTGTCACAAAAACCACAGGGTTGGAACTGTCACAAAAACAACTGCAATTTTTAGCACCGCTTGTGTGTGATGAGCTAAGCCTATGGCGATCGAGTGACTCAGTATCCCTCCCCAGATCGGACCTCAAATTTGATAACTATATAGTCCAAGTAGGTCCTGCCTCCTCTACCGAGAAAAGCGCATGGTGGGAAATTATTTTAATAGCTTTTGAATTAGATAAATTATTGACATGGCTCTAGTAAGATTTCGAATTAGATAAATCATTAAGATGGTTCCAATATCAAGAACTATTTAAGGCTACATATTGCCTGCATTAATTTGATCATGGATAGTTAGTGGAAGAGTTAAAGAATTTTAAAATAAAAAATTGTTTGGGCTTAGAAATCCTCCACGTGGAGGTCGATGAAGGAGGGTTTAATGGAGCAACCACATATCATGCCAAGAAAATCAAATACTTGTCAAGCTGTCAAAAAAAAAAAAGGGGATCAGTTTAAATTATATTAACGGTAGGTTTAATGTCATGCGACTACCAAACCAAAATAATTGCAAAGGCATAAGCAGATTTGTAGGAGAAATTGCTTAGGAAGTGTTGCATGAAAATAGGGAAGTGATCCATGAAAATAGGGAAGTGTTCCATGAAAATAGAATGAATTATGACATCATTTTGTTGTATGGGAATAAGGGAAAAAGTATCAACCAATCACATACATAAAAATTAGTATTTGTAAATGAATTAAAAATTATATATTGTTTAAATCTATTACGAAGACCATATGAAAAAAATAGTTGATTGTGATTGGTTGAAAAAAAAAACTTAGCAGAGACTAATAATCTAATATTAGTTGATTGAATAGAAGTTTGTATTTTGGATAGAATTAATAGCCTATTTTATAGGGGTTATATGTATAAATTTATTTCTTTTTGGAATAAGAACACACTAATTTTGAGTGGGTAAAACTAAAACTAGATATTATGTTTTACAATTTGCTTGTAATGCAATATCATTCAATTTCAGTTTTTCCTTTCACTCAAAAGGGTGGGAATATCTTAATCAAGACTATATAAAAAAGGAATATTAGAATAATTAATTATATCGTACTAACTCTTTTCTACGTTGTATAAGTCCCTGTTGAGGAAGCCAATGCGGGGGTAACTATAGTAATCATTTTCTTATTACTTAATCTTTCTTTCAATCAATCACAATCGATATTTTTCTTTCATATAGTCTTCGCGATAGTTTTAATCACAATTTTTAATTCGTTTACAAATACCAATTTTCTCGTATGTGATTGGTTGATACTTTTTCTCCTTATTCCCGTACAATAAAATTATGTCATAATTAATTCTATTTTCATGGAACACTTCCCTACTTTCTTGGACCATTCCTATTTCCACGCAACACTTTCGAGAGCCTATCAAGATGGTTGATTCACGTCTTATTTGATTATGGTTTTAGTAAATATCCTCCATTTTTAGGGCATTAAGTGTTGTTACTATAGGTGGAGGAATCGAGCATGAAAACCTCCACATATTCCTCCCAATGCCAATGTGCCCTGTAGTTGGAAAGAGGTGCAGGGGATAAGGATTACAATTGTCCAATTGCTTGCAAGATGAATCACAACTAAAAAATGTAAAAGGTGTTGCTCTTCATGATCGAATTTTTTTATGTCGGTGTTGAATTTACACTTGTCATTCTCATAAAGCCATGTTGTCGCTGCCGATGTTGTTGACAATGCCGATGTTGTTGTCTTGTAGAATTTGCATTTGTAGATTCTTTTTGTTGCCATTTTCGTTGCCTTACTCAACTTGCAAACATTCATTTAAGGCATCCGTTGTTGTGGGCGGGGTGAAATCCGTTCGTATTATTAGTATTATTATTACAGTTTTGATTTCTATATTAGGTGTTGATGTAATACTTCAACGAGAATTCATAAGTTCAATATTTATGGCGTTGAGTTTGATGCCTTTTTCTTCAGTGAACATCACAACACAATGTTTTGTTGGGAAAGGAGGATTTGTGCAATGTGAAAGTTGTAAATTAGTGGAATTTTTCTGTCAAAATTTTACTTTCAATCCCAAAAAGAATGTTACAAGAACACCCAAATTGTTAAAAAAACCAAATTAAATGCGGGGATTTGAAATATATGGTTAAATATAACGTGGTTGAATTGGTAGAAGGAAATGTGAAAGCGAATGGTGGTGTTTTGGATTGCAAAGAATCTAGGGTAGACAAGGATACAAGGTTTACATTGCAAGGGCTTGGAGTGAGTCACCCGGGGATTAACACCTCATTAGAAGGAGATAAACAAATTGAAAATAACCATGTTCCAGGGAGACATAACCTAATGGCTTTGGATGGAATTACAAAAGATCTCAATAGTTTTGTTAATGAAAATGAAAGTGTAGCACCATTAGGGATTGCATCAATATCTCTTAATATTTGTATTGAATCTTCCAAAAACCACACTAATTATTGCCTACAAAATCGAAGGCCTCTGTTTACAATGGACCTGTTGAAGGGAGTCCTAGTTGTCTTGCAATTCAAGGAGATGAAGTAAGATTGTGAAGAATGATTATAGTGCATAGTAGATCGAACAAGGTTCCTAATGCTTACAACGTGTACAAAATGATGAGGGAATCAAGTCTTTGACCTGATTTACATGCTTACTATTCACTTATTGTTATTACTGAGAAAGGGCTCCATTGACACTGCATTGAGAATTTTTGAGAGTATGAAGAAGATGAGAAAGCCTTCAAAACATACTTATAATTTTCTTAAGAAAGGAGTTGCAAATTGTAAGAGTCATAAACATGTTGTTTTCCTATTCCAAGAAATGGAATCACATGATGATTTAACACCGGATATAATTGTATACAACACACTGATATCAACATGTGGTAATGCATGCAAATGGAATGAAGTTTAGGGTAAGTGCACCAAGATGGGGGGCCAAAAGGGGGTGTTAAGTGGACGTTTTTTTATGAGAAATAAAAATTTCAGCTTGTATGAGTTATTTGAAATAGTTACACTCAAAATTGGAAGATATTGTAAGAACATGAATCGTAGCATTTTGAGTCTAGTTTCTAGGCTCCCAAATTTTATTGAAAACCGTTAATTTTAAGTGATTCAAATAACTAAAATACCAAGATGTGCTATTGTTTTTGTTAAAAAAACATAGTAGAGTGACTTTCGTGCTCCCCACCATTTTTTAGCACTATTTAGTATTTTTGAAAACCCTTTAGTAGAAAGATAGCTAGGAGCATCTAGTTTGTGCTAGATTTTTTTAGATTTTTTTAGCGAGTATTTTTAATGATTTTTCTAGTATAGAAATTTTAAAATTTGAAAAATAACGGAGCTCCAATTGTGCCCCCTAACTAGCTCAAAAAATATTGAAAAGTAGTTTTTAAAATATGTATAGAATTAGTCCTAATTTATGCATAATTTTTTTATTCAATTTTGATGAGTCAAAAAAAAGATGCACGATGAAAGATAGACATGTATAAACTCCAAAAAATAGCTACAAAAATGCATAGTTAGAAAATAATTAATATGGAAACCTTATATTAGTCAGAAAATTTGAAACTTTATATTTTTAGAAAGAATACAGTTTGCTCGATGTTGTAGGCATATTTTTATTAAATTTATCGATCATTTTAGTGTGATTTATCATGGAGGAATAGCCATTTTACCGATTTTCTGCAAAAACACGTTGTTTGCTGTGTTGTTGGAGTTCATGCCTCGTGCTTAAGGATCTAAACCGGTTCTAAGCCTGAGGAATGCCTTGGAAATAGGGAAAAGAAAAAAATGCGTGCACGTTATAAGCTGTTAGTGTAGGATATTTATTTTCCTTGTATTTGTTTATTTACTTGGAGCTTTCCTATACTCATGGGATATGCTTGCTTAGTTGTTGCAGTTGTGTTGAGTTAGCTTACCAATTGTGTTTAGTTGGAGTCAACTCTACTTCTAGTATCAGTTAGTGAGAGTTATTCCCTACTAATCTAGGAGGTTGCACATTACCACCTATATGTACTTGACTTGCATTATTCTATTACATGGTGAATATGGAGCACATAGTATTGAGTTGATTTGGAGCCATTCTTGCCGTTGTGAGTTTTGATCATATTGCATCTTATTGTTAGTTATTTTGATTTTTACAATTGCTCGTGCATTCGTTTTTCATCAAAGATCCACAAACTCTAATATGGTATCAGAGCGGTTATGGTGAAACGTTTGTCATTATGAGTTATTTGTATTTTTTGAATACTTCATCTGTGAAACTAACAATTCATGTGCAAATAGATTTGACTCTTTAATTTAGTGCACATGTGAGTTTGGTGTAAAGGGTTTACCTCAAAAATAAAAAAATAAAAAAATTAGGGGTTATCACAAGTTATTCTCCTATGCCATGATGCCCTGGCTCGCTCACATCTCTGCACAAGCCTGGAACAAACTTGAAGATGCATGGATCTGATTGCAATGGACATTTTTTGGGCCAACATGACCTTGTATTGCTCGAGATCTAATTGCATTGGGCGTTTTCACATATATGAGGCATTTTTTATAGGGTTGAGGCATTTTTATAGGGTTGAGGCATTTTTGGCTTGCAAAGGGCATTTTGCTAACTTGATGGGTGTTTTAGACCCCTAAGGAGTTATGTAGGCCCCCATGGCATGTTTCAAACCTTTGGAGTAGTAACACGGCCCATACATGGCGTTTTCAAACCCCTGAAAGTGTTTGGCACCCCCAAACTGTGTGCAGGATCCTGAGGTGGTTTTGGACGGTACATACAGTCATTTGCTGGTTTGGAAAGGCCTTCTAAAGAACTTTCCATTGTCCTACACACCCTGGTTTCTCCCTGCTACATTTTCCTTGGATGGTAGCACTCAACAACAACAAACAACATCAAAACATAGTTTGTTTTTAGGTTTCCTTCTCAAACCTAAAACAACTCTTTGTTCCTCTTTCCACGTGGACTCCACTTTCAAGGAGTTTATTGATTTACTTTTTTAGTTTGAATTTACCTTAATTCTATATTAGCATTTGATGCTTTTGCAAAATAAGTCATTTGAAAAAAAAATTACATTAGGGAGAATTAAGTGGTTCTTTAAACCTTGTATTTTCACCGACAAAGATGAAGGGTGAGGCCCGGGTTGGCAAGAGGCCAATTCCCCCTCACAAATTAAACCATTTTATTTTTCATTCCATCCCGGTTCTAACGAGTATATGCACAACACCCTTTCCCCTCATTTCTGGCAATGTTTTAATCAATTTACAAAATTTTAATTAAATAACCCATTATTTGCGGGAAATTGTTTTTGCTATAACGTTTGATCGGTAGCTCGCTTTTTAGCATTGTTTGTGTAACGACCCAAAAATCCACACATGAACAACACAGTGAAATACAGGATAACTTTTTTTTGACTTGCTTGACACATAGCATGACGCAACATGTCGTCACCAAGTATACAACTAACACTGTGAACAACTTGATACAAGGATGGCCATAAAGGCAGCATGGAAACGTTCACACCTATCAAGGACAATTTACTTTTCTTTTTGACAAGACAACATAGAAGTCCAATCACAGAACACACTTACAGTTAGGGCCATCCACAATGAGATATTCTTGAGAGTTATTTATTTTTAAAGGACATCTTACAATTCTTAGCTTACGTTTTCAAGGAGGCTCAAGATATGATTCATACAATTCATCTTACCAAGTTAAATTTATTCTTTTGACACAGAGTAATTATCTTTAAATCTTCTCTATTATGACCTTTATTTGCTTAATTCGTTTATCAAGAAAAAGGAGTATTTAAATTCCACAAGGCCATCTGCTCACCACTAACGCTGCTAAGATTCGTTCTTGCCCACAAGACAACATGGTTTTAAGTTCAACACACCTAAGAGAAGTGATACAAGGTGCCTTGGAAAAGGGTTAGAGGGAGAAGGTCGAGATGAAACATCTTTAGGACCTCATTAGTTATCACAGTATTTAATTGAAGCTAGGATCTTAACCAAAATTATCAACAACTTTACTTAGGCTTCGCTAAAAGTATTAATAAGGAGTAAAAATTTACTTTCCAAATGGCGGTGAGAAAGATGGTGAGGTCTCCAATTTGTTTTCTCTGGCTTATTAAATCTTATCATCTTCAAACAACTAACAGTTCATTTCACCTTAGGGTCATTTTACAAATTTCACCGTAAAAGGAATAATGTTCACTAGAGGAGCTAGGGTTATCATGATATAAAGTTTACTTGCAATGATAGTCCTTGCCCTTGTTTTCTTAAAGAATTTCTTGCTCTCAAGTTGGTGACCCCTACGTTACTTTATTTGAATACAACTTTTAATTTAACTTCCAGAAGTATTAAACAATCCCATGTTAGTTTACTTATGACACTTTATTACTAATTCATGGCAAGGTTTAACTCAAAATTTATTCTCAAGGCAAAGTTGTAGCAACACTCACTTACAAGAACAAAACAAGATTTCATCAATTCTTAAAATACTGATACTCCAACAAAGTCACTCAACACAATAACCAAATTTTCTTATAATTTCAATGATGGTCAAACAATACAAGGTTTCCAAAGTTCAGATGACAAAGTCCACAATACTTTATACTAAGACATTAATCCTCTTTTAAACTTTCCATTGGACGTTAACAATAGTTGAACAACATAAAAAGGTTTTGAGCAAAGGAACTTCTCAACTGAGGTTGATGACAAAAGTCTACAAATCTATCCCTCATCTACACGCAAAATCCATCTGCAGCAAATTTTCTACAAGAGTCAGTTCACGAGAACTGAGCAAGATAAGGCTACACAAAACCACCATAACTATTATCTAACAATACCACGAAAAGGAAGCACTTTATTACAAGAATTGATCAAACCTCTAAACACTATCAACACATCAAGTTATAATAAAGTATTCATCATGCCAATCAAAGAAGGAGAAGGCCTTGTACTTCAGCTTAGGAGTAAAAGCAACGAAAGTATAGCAATAGTGTGAAAATGGCTCTTGGCCCTATAAGGAGAAATAAACAATCTAGCAAAAATAGAATTCCCATCAAGTAAGTAATTAAACAAAAATTACAAGATTGAGATTTGATATAAATAGACCAACCATCTAGAAATTTATCAAAGGCACCAACGCATAGGCTATAAAAATATATTTCTAAAATAACAAGAGTTGATCGGCCCAAGGAAGGGGAACCACGGGTTTAAAAATTAACACAAAAGCCATGTATAATCGAGTTTCAAACCGGAAATCAAATAAAGTATACACACAACATAAGTTTCGAGGCGAAAGCAAAGTATATTAGTTTTTACCATTAACTACAAAGATTTTCCAATCATCCAAGAAGGGTCAAAGTCTTACAAAGCTAGTAAAAACACGTGAGAGAAGAAGGGGTTCCGCCCAACAAGAGTATATAATAATGTCATCAATTTTTTTATAACACTAAAGATTTGCAAACCTCCACTACAATACTAATGTTTGGTTAACTTAAAATAAATTACCCATATCCCAAAACAACCATATTTTACGGCAACCCTTGGTAACACAGTCAACCGTCGCACAAATAGATACAAACATAATTTCTAAGTGACATTATCAAAACAAAACCTTCCGCTATGAATCCATAAGATTATCAAATGAAAGCTGAGTTTTTCCCGAAGATTAATCACATTTAAGGAAATTTCCATCACAAACTATTACGGTAATTACGTGCATAAAAACCGACCAATATTAATTAATAGCGTTAACATTACAAGGGAGAAAATAATGCCAGTTAGGAAAAAATAGAAGAGTGCCATCAGCAATAATTCTGAGAGGGGGATTAGACCAAGCTATTCTAGTGTCAACGAGGTACTGGATTCGCACAATGAAACCTCGAGCTTAGTTGATCCGAAAAGCTAGTTATGGTTCAAGTTGATAGGGATGGTCAAGGTACTTCTTGAGGATGGCCTTAAAAGTCTAAACACGCGAGACGGAAGACACAATGCACACAAACCTTTTCATTCCACCAGTTTTAATACCAAAACTCTAAGCTGGCTAGCCCACGCATTGCTCACACAATCCTACAACATTTCTCTCTCGATGCCAAAAGGTTATCAAAGGGACTTGCGAAGGGGCTAACAAAAGCGTCAAAAGACAACTTGGGTGCTAGGGAGGAGCTTCATAGTTATCGTAAACTTACTTCCATGATATCGAAAATACTAGTTTGATCAACATAATAATTTGCAACTCAAACGCAGAGAAGAATAAATACATAAACCGACAGACGAAGGTCTATCACTCGAGCAAGAGAAACATAACACCCAGAGGAGAAAGCACACGCATCCTTTCGACCAACATACTGACAACGATAAAAGCAAAAACAAGAAGAGACAAGCAGAAAGGGGAAATCTCCCATCATGACATCCAACTGACAAATCAATGCAAGGAAAAAGTGGTTCGATTTCACAATAATTGTAAATATAATAGCAGTAGAAAGGTGTAGAGATATCTTTCCTTTTTCTCTAGATTCAGCTTCGCCCTCCTGCCTCTTCCATTGCTTTGGACGAAAACTTGAGCTTTTCGTCGGCGAGCTTCACGCCGGGAGTAACTCTGTGCCAGACGGAGCGTTTGGGCTCGTCCTCGCAATGCATTCGCTCGACGTCCCTTGACGCAGTTGAAAAGAAAATGACCGGATCTAGCGTTCGATCCATGATTTCTTCATGGCAATCTAGCATTAACCACAACCAAAGGACTGCACTTCAAAGATATCTTCTAACCCTTCCATGAGCTCCCATGCATTGATCGTCTCAAGCTGCCCTTCTTCCTGCGACGGAGATTGCTGTGGTTTGGAGCAGATTTGAAGGGCGTGTAATTCTGGATGAGATTGTTGACCTCGGACCATGTTTTTGCAGCCATTTCTGAAGAACGGTTTAAACTCAAGGATGTGGAAACCCCAACCAAAAATGGGCACATTACGCACACTGCTCTTGAGTATATATTTGATGTAACCCAGGCTATTCTTGCGTAATGCAAGGTCCCATAAGTACATCCAATCTACCTCTGTTCGGTGGTTGCAAATTAGCAAAATGCGTTCACCTGGAGGAACACTATGTCCAGAAAATATAACCTTTGTCCTGTTTATCTTTTCAAAAAGAACGGCCACATTGCTAACCACTGACCAAATAAGAAGGATGTTGCCTCCCTACTATAATGTATGCTAAACAGCCGAAGCATCAGGAATGAAACAGGGGCCAGAAAAATCAAGGCCATAAACGCCGTAGAAACAAGAACTACCAAACACAATACTCCACTTATTACCCTGAAAACTGTTAAGGGCCTATGAGCTTTAACCTCTCGATTCTCCAAAGATCTCTTTTTCTCTGTACAGCTTTGACTTTTGTTTAAGCCATTTAGTTCACCATTAGTTTGGGAATCTCGAGTTTCCTTCATTTTGAGATTTCTGAAACAAAGTGACTATCACTCACAATTTCAGAGATTGCACCTGGATGTTTATTATTCATCTTCCAGTTAGGAATGACTCCAGCAATCCGTAAATTTCAATAGAAAATTTTACAGGTCTAACTTTAAAATATTATCTCCAATACACAGAACCTAGTCAGCTCATGGTTAATCGTATTCTGCAATCCTGGAGAATCTTTCACGAATTGATAAATGTGAACCATCATAAGCAAAACCATGGCCTGGAATGAAATCCTTTTTCTCCTTCCTGTACCTTCTCTTTCCTTTCACCCCTCGCCAGCGGAAACAACCGTCAATGGAGTTTTCAGGCACTGCATATGCCAGGGCTCACGCAGATATTGCACAGTAAAACAAGTAAGATCTCAATAGAGAATCCTTGTAATAAATTTTCATCAGGTCTCCTGGTAACACTCTCACTGTCACATAATCGATTTTGAAGATACAAACTCAGTACATGTTCTGGATCTGAAAAATATCCTGCTACCTTCATCTCCCAAGACATTTTCTCCAACATTGCATAGATCTCCTGTGCCCGTGGGTGTGATCTGTCACCTTGAAGGAGAATCCCGAATTTGAGGATGCATTCGATACAGACAGATAACAACATAGCTGGACAACCTGCTACACTAGCTTGTAGCTTCATCTAACCACCACGTCAAACCAGACTGCGCCCAATGCATTGAATAACAGAATCAAAAGGAGATCCTGGTGAAGAAAAACAGGCCTCCACCGACTCCCATCTCCCTCACGCAACGTAGAAAAACGTGACTGTCAAACAAAACAAAGAAGATTTGTAAATCAGGGTTAATAAATGCAGTGCAGCCACCAGCCAGAAGACTCCAACACGTCTAGATTCTAATAACTCCACCCTCCACGCAGTCAGTCCGCACAAAGAGGCCCCTAACAAAAACAAAAAAAACAAGAATTCCCTCCAGCCCACGCCAAGCAGGAGATAAAGCTGACCGAGACAAGGTAGGTTGGGGATTTAAAATTCCATATTTAAAATTAGCAATTTAAAACAATTCTAGGATTGCGGGATCGGTCGACCCAGGAGGAGAACGGGGTTGAGTATTTAAATGAAATATTTACGTGAACACCACTCCCAAACCGTGGCGCCACCACAAAACATGCTCTTCCTCATTTGCGCAACGAGGCTCGATCAGCGGGAGCGACAAACAAATCAAAAGGATAGTTTAACGATAACAGAGGATGATATCGATAACAATCGATATAAAGAAAGTAATAATAAAATACAATCGTTGATCGATAATACAATCATAATGTCATTATTATTATTATTATTATCATTATTATCATTTTACAGCTTGTAAAATAATTATCAATTATAGTCATAATGGTCAGCAATCGAGGTCGACGAAGGCACAAAGACACTCCATGCTTAGCACTCGATCGCCGCAGGAAGAACATGGCATTACGAGTTTGGGTCAAAAGTGCATGTTTTCTTGTGCTTTACATGATGGACTCATTTATTTTTGTAAACATGCTACTTTATAAAGTGCTGCATTTTGGGGGTTTTAGAAAAACTCACTAGGGACTTGTAATTTTCGAACTAAGTTATAAAGTGTCATCGGGATAATTTTTGGGGGTTTATATGCATTATGGAGTTTCAATTTCACTATTCTATTGTTATGCTTGACTCGAGAATTTTCTGTCTTACAAGGCATGCATTATCAATCATTGCATTATGAATGATTTGTTGCCTTACCTCCATGGTCTTGTTCCGAGCACGATGAGCCTCTACGGAAGTATGAGTGGCTTAAAAATGATGAGGTCTATGACCTTCTCAGTCATCTTGTTTCTAGGGTACATTGCATTTGTTCAAGCATACCGAGTGCCCTTTCACTTGCCTGGACCATTATCGCAGTTGTATGGCAACCTTGTTTCACCATCTGAGAGCGACACTTCCCTAGACCACTCTAGTGCCTCCATAGATTCTCCCCCCTCTCACATCCCTTTCATTGTTGAGTCTTCTCTCCCCGCCCTTGTTGCTACTCATGAGTCCCATGTTGACCATTCACCACAGGATCTTGCTATTTGTTGGCATATTTAATACATTGTTTATTGGTTAGTTTGGATACAGGCGGTTACACCTCCTAACCGCTTTCTCTATGTATTTATTCACCCCTCGTACATTCAATATATCATTGAAACATTATTTTACATTGCTCTTGTGCTAACATTGGTATCAGAGCGTGGAAGTGGGAGTAGCACACCAGAGTAGCGTGGAGGATAAATTCTGTTTGGTGCAAGAGCGTAGACAGCCTTTCAGCCTTTCCTTTTCTCTGCGTGAAGATATGTTTTATATCTGGTGTTGCTGCTCTCCCTGCACGTGTGACGGTCACATGGAGCTCGTCCCAGGCCCCTTCCTGTAAATCCATTGAATGCCCTGCGTACGACATTATCGAGCAAGGAGAGGGGTACGAGATTTGCTTGTTCTTTCTTCAGTGCGTCCTCTGCCTGCGTGGAAGGAGAAGTGTGCGTGGCTGTACTGTGCGTGGAGACTCAGCCTGTATTCTGTGCGTGGAGGAAAGCATGGCACTGGAGCAGAAGAGGTGGGATGTTCGATACGCGGCAGTGCGAAGGTTTGGAGGATTTGTGAGTGATTACAACTTTGGAGAGGAGGCATCCGAGTTGCAGGAGAATCGAGTGGCTCACCGTGGGAACCCTCACTTTCCCTGTACAGCGTAGCACAATACAATTCCCCATTCGAGTACGATGGAAGGGTGAATGAAATTTGGATTTTCATTCATCTCCACAGTTATCTTCGAAGAGAGAGGGGATAACTGTCTTGAAGAAGACAGTTATGAAATATAACCACTTCAAACAAAATGAGAAGACCATACCTGTGCGCAGCGACAACATGGAGAATTCTGTTGTTGTATTTCATGTCTGGCAATGTGGCATCGATCATTAAACTGATCCAAGTCCACTGCGAGTTATCCCATCAACGACCATTTCTCGGCGTGTGAGGAAACAACAGTGACCAGAAGAGTGTGTGAGCGTACTCAGAGGAGGATACCCGTGGTACAAGCCCGTAGTTCAAGAATTCAAAAAGAAGAATCAGTCACCAAAGAGGGAGAAGAGAGCATGTGGCAATGACCACTGACCAACTTATCAGCACTGTGTGGAGTTTGACATAAGTGGCATCGACCACCGAAAACCCAGGTGTGCGTTGGTAGACTCCTTCCCCCAACATCTTCTCTCAATTGTTACTCATGCAATACATTAGCAAGTGCATCGTACAAAAGATCACGAGACATGTGGAATTTGTTTGAATCAAATCGGAACAAAACGAGATTAAGCCCCTTCATTCATTCATCAAATTTTCTATCAAATATGGATGCGAACAACCAACCTATGATCCCATGCAACAATCTGAGAGCATGAAAGTCATGCCCAGAGATGTTAGCAACATTGCAAGCAACCATAGAGACGTGCCGCATTTGAGAGAACCGAAGAGCATCGGTATCTACTCTTCGCCAGTCTCCAAAACTTGTAATTCGAGGACATAATGGACTGATTCTTGTTCGACATATAGACGGAGAAGAGTTGTGTCGATCCAGATGACAAATGCGAGATTAAATTCCCTCAGGCACATCTGTGGCGCACCACACGAGCTTTGAGCTCACTTCTTCATCTATTTTTCTACAAACGAGAGCACATCTATCGCAGAGATTCAAGAAAATCTAGACAAATTCCTTGTTGCAAGAAGCAAATAGGACATGTCACGACGTAACAAGATGATGAATCTAGGGTAGATTTGTAAAAACAATATATTAAGGGGGGGAATGTTGGCATATTTAATACATTGTTTATTGGTTAGTTTGGATACAGGCGGTTACTCCTCCTAACCACTTTCTCTATGTATTTATTCACCCCTCGTACATTCAATATATCATTCAGACATTATTTTACATTGCTCTTGCTAACACTATTGAGCACACTCTCCCTATTGTTGCCTTCATAGAGCTCATTTTCTCCCATATTCATGCTTGCATTCACTCTCTGCATCGGTGTTCTATTGGAAAACCTTCCTCGAGATTGCATATTGATTGATCGAGATGATGACATTCCACATACATAGGTTCTTTACCCTTGAGTGTAGTGTTGCTTCATCTTGGACTTCCAGTAGCTCTTTGCAACAATCTTCTCCTCCTACTTCATGTTGTGATGTTTATACATTCTTGTCAGACATTTTTCTCATTGAGAAACCCCATTGGGACGAGTATCTTCCCGTTCGAGTTGTCTATTTGAGATTCCACTTGTGTTGTATTACGAGAATATGCCCCAATTAAGCCATCACACATTACGGAGGGCCCATTCATCTCTCTCGTTGGGAGTGCCCACCTTGGGATATTTGTCACTTCCACTATTTCAGAGATGTTTCATGATCCAACTGATTCTTATGGATCCCTTTGTGAGGGTTATTGGCCCCCACCATCTTCTCTCTCAAACATGTATACTGCAGTGGCATTACCATTATCTTTTGCACACGTTTATCGGAATTATGCCACCTTTCGGTTACATCCTAGATGCAAAGATCAGAGTACTACATGCTTCTTCTTCCTTTGTGGAGTGGGCTAACTTTCAGTGCTCATTTTTGTCCTTCCCAAGGGTAGGAACGTTGTTTGGTGCAGATGGATTCTCTTTAGTCTTTACACGGAGGACCACATCATCGACGCTCTTCTTAGGGGACCTTCTTGTCCTCACTTCTTTCTCTCTCTACTCTGGAGGATGATCATTATACGTGGGTACCTCATCGGGCCGAAGTTATCGGGACCCACTACGTCTTCTTCTTCTCCAGTTTTTCTTGAGTGAGTTTCATGTCTCTCTTTTGGGGGGGAGTTTTTCTCCCACTAGGTTTTCTCCTTTTCTCCACTCTATGAGAGATTTTAATTGTCGATGGGTACCTCATCGGCCATTTTGTCGAGACCCACTTTCTTTTTCATTTCCCACCTAAGTTGTGCTTATGGGGGAGTGTTAGAGTAGGACATTTATTTTCCTTGTATTTATTTATTTACTTGGAGCTTTCCTACACTCATGGGATATGCTTGCTTAGTTGTAGCAATTGTGTTGAGTTATCTTACTAGTTAGGTTGAGTTAGTTTACCAATTGTGCTCAATTGGAGTCAACTGTACTTCTAGTAGCAGTTAGTGAGAGTTATTGCCCACCGATCTAGGAGGAGGTTGGACATTCACCACCTATATGTACTTGAATTGCATCATTCTATTACATGGTGAATATGGAGCATGGAGCATTGAGTTGATTTGGAGCCATTGTTGCCTTTGTGAGTTTTGATTACATTGCATCTTATTGTTAGTTATTTTGATTTCGCGTAGTTGCTCATGCATTCATTTTCATCAGAGATCGAGAAACTCTAATAATAACCTATATGTGTTTTGCTCTTTCCATATTTTATGGGCCCCCAACGTCCTTTTCACCTCTTTCACATTATTTCTATTGTATTTCTACGGTTTCTGATTCATACATTCTTTGTGAATTTTGAGTAGTTCATTTTGTCCCTACCCCACTAGTTGAATTTTTATAATCATGGCTGATTAAATTCAAGCTAAGGATGAAGAAATTCAAGAACAAGACAACATGTAGCAATTAGAAGGGATGAGAATAAAGAAAGTGAAGAGAATGCAAAAACTTCATGTAGGGAAAGGTACATCTACTATATCAAATGTACCTAATGTTTTAGAAAATGAGGATGAAATACATAATGAAAATGTAGAGAATAATGATTTTGCAATGAATATTGATATTTAATTGAATGATAATGTTGGTATGGATGAAGAAATTGATATGAATCCAAATTTTGAACCTTTACCTGAGAATCCAAATGTTGAACCTTTACTTGAGAATCCAAATGTTAATCCTAAAATTTGTATGGAAACAATGAATGAAGAAAGTAACCTTGTTAATGAATCTTCACCTCTAAGAACACCTCCTTCCATTTTGCGAAGAAAACCAATTCACTTAATTGAAATTTATGAAAACATTATAAAACCAATTCCTAACAAAATGTCTAAAATAAATGCGAGAAGAAAAGATAGGGAATTTTGGATAGTTACTTTGAGAATTTAAATGACAAAAATATGTCAATTATTTGTTACATTGATGAAATTAATTAAGATGAGACCTATAATGAAGACCCGAGGTTAAGAACTTTTAATGTTGCTAATCAAAATGCGTCAATTGTTGAAAATATTCATAAAGCATACCAAATTGTAGGTTTCAACAAATGCACCAAAGATATTAATACTACATGGCATGCATTTAGTAATTGTATAGTAAGTGATAAAAAAGTTAATAAACGATTGATTAGAAAAACAAGCATATTTGAATCTAAACAGAAAAACTCTAACGAAAGCAATAGGAGACACAAAATTCTTGAGTCGAGTTAATAATAATGACTATTGGGAATTCTCTAGAAGAATCCCATAGAGAAAGATGAGAATACGTTTGATATTCTAAAAGAATTACTTGTAGAGTATTGGAATGAGAACACAAGTGTGTCACCGAATAAAGAGATACAATAAAAAGAAGAATAGGTTCTCGTAATCGTGAATCGTGTGAAAAAATTTCTTGGATATGCTCAAACAAAATTGTTCTTTAAGTTTAAGAATGAAAATCTAGAAATGAACAAACCCTTTTATGTGAAAATTAATCACTAACATACCACTTGTTCTTTGCACGCATCATGTTGAATTTTCAATGCATTATGTTGTTTTTTTGTCAAATATGTTGTTTTTGCATACTGACATCATGTTGCAAGAGTGTGGATTAAATGTCCCACCAAAATATGCAAGGGAATTTATTCCTACCATATTTTGTGAAAAATCAACTGGACAATTTTTTTATAACAAAGCATGTTTGGATGGAATGTGCAACGTATGTGGTGGCTTGCCAAAATTGAAAAGTTGTATCTATGAGGAGAGTACAGATTCAATAGGAAAATAATTAGTTGGTTTCAACAAATATAAATAAGTGGCATATTAATTAAAAGATGGAAAAGAATCTAAGAGGTGTGAGCTTATTACAGAACAATTACTGTGATCAAGTATATATGGTCAAATTTAGAGAGGAAATTATTTATAAATAAGAAAGGCACACACATAGAGCTTGATGGTTGGATGAAAATTCAAGTTAAGAAATGACACATTCCCACTTGGTACTATTGTTTCAGTAGTTGACTTAAAGAATTACACATTGTAGCCACAAATGGAGGTTCGATCTCAATACTATAATGCAATGCAAGTTGTTATTTTCGTGCATATAGAATTCATGCACTCTCCGGAAAGCATTGAGCGAGATTGAAAAATATTAAGAGAGTATTATTTCTACATCGGTGATGATCAAAAAATTCTACATAATATGTGCAAGGGTGTTTCGGGTGTTTTATGTGAACTTGAATGAGAGGATCTTTTTTTCAATCAACATTACATTTGGTTGGACCACTATACATCACAATTTAAGAATGCATGAATGTTTTATTGGCAAGCGGGATGCACGAGAGAAACATGTGTACAACATATCTAGGGTTTTACTAAGGTGGGACATGGGAAATGAGAGCTTGATGGTGTGGAGCATGTGTGAAAAGAGTACTTAAGAGAAGAGTTAAAGTTCAAGGATGGTGCTAAATTTACATGTGTAAAAAGTATTGTTTATTGGTGTGTCAATAACATGGGCCATGGATATCAAGAGGGTTCAACATTTTGTAGATATTTTTGGTTGATAAAGGAATAAAATTTTGCAAGCTATGAATATTGTATGAAATTTACAGGATCAAGTGATATGTACTCATTTCATGGTTCGGATGCAAGTTCTTGGACTATTTATACTAGGTGTATGGCATGTTTTTGTATATCATGTATTTATTTTACGTGGAATGAATGTGAGTCACAACGGTGGGTAGACGAATAGATTTGTAGACCTCTAATTCCACTCGACACATATCAAGTTCCATGAGCATTACAACTTGCGGTGTCTTTAAATCATATGACAACATCACCGGACTTTAACCAAGTCTACGATAAGTTTAAAAGCTCCCTCGACTCTTGGGAACTTGTTTTTATCAAGATGTAATTGCAAGGTTAGTTTTAGCGGTAATTAACATATAAAAGAAATAATTTACTAGAATTACTTACGAAATGCATTCCTTCGCTTCAATCTTATCTTTATAAATGCAATTCGGCTTTCCAAGTTCTCCATATTTGCTAAATTTGGAGCGAATTGACATTCCGGACCTCTGAGAGCATGAAGAAAATGGCGAGTTCATTTCCCCAACCTTTATTGAAGTGAATTTAAATGGAATGAAATTTGAAATTTGGAGTTAGCATGTGGTAGACATTGATTGTCGTGCCACCGATTTACTTATTGATGATTAATTATTTTTAGTTGGATTTATTTGCCATTATTATGATAAGTGCGTTTTTGAGATTGCCAAATCACCTGTCAGGTTTATTCATGAGAATACAATTATTATTGTGGCATGGTGGAGGAAACTCCTTAAAGCCTCCCATAATTATGAATACCTCTCATACAGAACCTCATACAAGTGGATATATGTTCACAATACAGTGAGACAAGGCTAGTTAGTGCTTCAAGAGCGAAAAATTAAAATGTGAGCTCTAAGGAGTTGGAGTCTAAGATTTTGGGAGCACCTTAGGGATGGAAAAATAAAACTACTGAATCTTGTAAGACTTTCTGGGTATCCTTAGATCCTTCTATCCATGCTTGTTGCAAAAACATTGTCTTAAGGGGCATAGTTGATAGTTTTGGTAAGATGAACAACAATGGTGTTTGGAGCCTTATGAATCAAGTTAGTGATGGTCCTAATAATTATATGAGGTGTTTTAACAGGGGAGGAGACTAAGAATCATTGAAGAATGCAATAAGTGCATTATAAGATAAGACCCAGTACAAAGAGACCATGAGTAAGAAGAAATACGAGTAAGGTAAATACACATATACACATTGATAAATTGAATGAATAATTACTCGGATTAAATAAATCTTTATATACATACATCATATAAATTTTGATTTCGAGTTTCATGCATATTATACATTGAAAACACTAGTATATAACACCAATAAATGAAAAAATAATCCCTAATGTCTTATATTGTCAAGTGCACATCATATTAGTTTCATACAAAAATAATCTCAGAAATGTAAGGTATCATACAAAAATATCGAGTTCCAAATTGTATTAACATGCACGATAAACATAAAAATGCACGAATAGGCCACATAATATCAAATGAATGCCATATAGGTGTACATACAATGTCGAACGTGCATACATGCACATAGGCATACCAAAAATATGTCATAAGACACACACACACACACACATGTATATATATATATATATATATATATATATATATATATATATATATATGTATGTATATATATATATGTATATGTATATGTATATGTATATATATATATGTATATGTATATGTATATGTACATATATATGTATATATATATATATATATATATATATATATATATATATTATATGTATATATATGTATATGTATATGTATATCATCAAAATATATTCCTCTCTTGGCCTTGCTCGAAGAAGCCCCTCCCTTAGACATAGATGGAGATCATGAGATGACTTCGATCCTCCAAGCGCTCCATACTATGAGTCCTCTTCTCGCTCAAAACTTCCCCCTGTAGAATTTGAACTGTAAATGCAAACAATGTTTTTTTCAACACTTAATATATAATTTTTCAACACTTAATATATAATTTTTCAACATGTATAAGGCCACGTTGATGAAACTATTTACATTTACACGCACTTACCGCAATCTCTGGTCACGCTGTTGAATTTACATCTCGCTCGGATGAGTCATCGGAGATCCTAGAACACGAACATGGGTATCAAAATGATGAGCTCAAGGAGTCTATGCCCTCGAAGTAAAAAAAGAAGGGGTTGAACCCTACATACACATACGATCACAAAATCAAACATCAAAAGTTAATGTTAGGAATATTATGTTAGTGCTCCTTGGTTGATTAATATTGTAACGTGTGAGAAATTTTATTATCTATGATAATATAATATTGTATTTTTAATGGGGCTATAACAACCCACATAAACAGGTTTAAGGGCATATTGGGTGGTTGTGAGAACACACGTAGGATTCTATCTTTGGAGAATTGTGTGCAGTGTTGTTATAACAACCTCGTTGATAATAGGAAATCTATTTCCTATATTTGTGTAAGCCTATGTATGAATAATTAATTCAAGTATTGTTTGTTTTCATTTGGTATTGATTTTTTGAGAGTAGTCAAGGGAAATTAACATTCCCTATTGTCTCGTATTATGTGTTCAATATTGGTTCTATAATTTTGTCATTGTTCTTAGTGATAGTTTTGTGAAATATAGAGGTTGTGTATGTCTATATCTGGCATTGTGCATCTTCATACTTCTATTATTGATGCCATTCGTTTCTATTCTGATACACGTCACTGTGTGTTGTGCTCTTGCATCGCGTTTTAAATTCAGTCTGCATTTGTGACGAGTATTTTTCTTTGAAGTGTGTCCCACAACTGCATGCATATTCTGATCACCTGTCAGCATTCACATTTTGCGGTGTATTTGTAAAATACCTGCCATCAATTGACTGTCAACGCAATATCATACATATATCTGAGTCGGTGTGCTTACATTCCTGTGTATTGTATTATTGTACAAGACAGGACGTCACATTATTATTGTATTCGATTCCTCCGTTCTCTGCGTTAAGAGTGATTACCAGCCAACTGAGAAAAATAAAGTTGTTTCCAGCATATGTTTTGCAAGTGGAGCCCATACACCTGCAATCTACATGTTGATAGGAGGAAATGCATGCATCTCCTGTTAAAAATCTGCAGACTGTTTGCATTCTATACACGTGCAAAGGAAGACTTATGTCTCATGTGCATTGGTTTTGGCTCGTAGAATTGGTTCACATATACAAACCGTCTCTGTATTTAAATTTTTTGGAAATCGACTTACATGTTTTGGAACATATGCCACATCATTCACTTTGAGATCGCCTGGTTCATCGCTCTTCACATCAACACGGCCAATCAGAATTATCAGGGACACAAACCTGAGCGATTGTTTTGAAATTTTAATTTCTATTTTTACAGAGGCGAATGAAATTGGAATTCTCCAACATAATGGATTTGGTCCTTCTCTCATGAGTTCAGATCAAGGAAGATTGGCTTTGCTATGCCTAGTCCTCCATTTTTGGATCACACGGAATGAATTGACTCGAGATTGCTGCACACATAACAATGTTTCTTGCATTCTCGGCTTAGTTTAAAATTTAGGTAAATATTAAGTTGTCTTAAGTTAGGTCATTATATAGACAGTTCTTTAAAAATTGTTATTGTGTCTATTCTTTTGTACATTGGTTATTGTATTAACAAGAGTCTAGTCAATAATTATAGTACATCATTAATGATGTTTTAGGCTAGATAAATGTCATTAAGTTTACAAGGTGATATTATGAATTATGAGTCTTAAAAGTGTCTTTTTATGTTATGTCAAAAGTTAAGTCGATTCATTTTATACCATTGAAAGTGTTTCATTGTAGTGTCAATGTCATCAAAAAGAGTTATTGTAAAAACTTGTCAAGGTTTCTAAGTATCAAGAAGTTTGAAAAATTAAAAAAATTGCCTTATGGACAAATTTTCGGTGGAATCCGACATCCTAACAACCACTGATCTTCAAAAGCTAAATTTTTTGAGCTAGCAGTATGATACTAGAGGCAAGAGGCAAA
>CM031243.1:809377-826281 GCA_018340775.1 Taxus wallichiana var. yunnanensis
TTCTCAAACATTAAATAACTCATTTGCCCCTAGTTATCTAATTTTATTTATTTTTGTTGAGTTTACTAAGGTCATCTCTGAAAAAGAGTTTGTGAGAATCGAATTGGAAATGAGGCACCATGAAGTAGTTGCACTCCAATGGAACCCTAAACCTAACCCTAAACCTAACCCATGTGAGATGACCCTACAATATTAGAGGAGGAAACATTGGATAACTCACACTAACATCCCCCTTCATCGAAGCTGGGGTAGTGGAAAGGATGAGTCGGACATAAAAGGAAGAAACCCTAAACAACTAAGAAAGATGTGTCAATGGGGCTCGCAACTAAAGGCCTAGAAAGGTGCCCATATACAAACACAATCTTCCTAGAAGAAGAAGAATAAAAGAAGGAATACATAGCCCGAAGGAGATGAGTAGCTATAGAAGACCTAACCCCAAGAAGAGACCGTAAGTGAAGAAACTTCATCTCAGTGAAGGGCTTGGTGAATAAATATGCAATCGATCACTATCTCAATGTCTTTGAATGTCGATGATACCATCATGAATAAGCTCCTGTATGAAGTGCATATGGATCTCAATGTGCTTCATCCGCTGATGCTGAATTGGATTTTTACAAATAGAGATTGTGCTCGTGTTATCACAGTAGATAATGGTAGGCCACCGAAAGTGGATGCCAAACTCTGTCAGAATACCCTGTAGCCAAATAGCTTCTGTGGCAGTGTTAACTACTCTCTGTATTCTACCTCTGTAGATGATATCACAATTGCATTCTGCTTCTTACTAGACCAACTAATGGGACCTAAACCAAGAGAGAAACTATAGCGAAGTAGATTTCGATGATCTAAGTCATTGGCCCAATCAAAATCTGAGAATCCAATCAAGTCAATATCTACCCATCCATGATAGTGAATGCCATCGCATAGGTTCCACAAACATAATGAAGGATCCATTTAGCTACTTTCCAATGCACCTCATGTGGCTCCCGCATGAATCTGGACATGATCCCAATGGCATACGATAAATCCGATCGAGTGTGAGTCAAGTAAATCAAGCTCCCCACCAACTGTCGATAAAGAGTACCATCAACCAAGGGATTAGAGCAATATGAAACCAACTTAACCCTAGAAAGAAAAGGAGTAGGAGAATAATTACAATCGAACATTTGTAAACGAGATAGCAAATCAAGAGCATACTTAGGTTGCAAAATCAAGATTCCCGAGTCGATTGTGAAACTGGATCCCAAGGAAGTAATGAAGCAAACCTAAGTCGGTCATGGAAAACTTGTTGGCTAAGGCGATCTTCACAGAATCAATAATAGAGGAAGAGCTTCCTGTGATCAACAAGTCATCAACATATAGAACAAGAATGAGTATGGAGTCATCTTGCCATAGAATATAAAAATTTGGATCAGGGAGTGACACCAGTAAACTCGATGTAAGTAAAAAGGAGTCCATCTTGGCATACCAAGCCCGAGGGGCTTGTTTAAGGCCATAAAGAGACTTCTTTAACTTACAAATGAGGGAGGAATCTTGGACATAACCCGGAGGTTGTTCCATATAGATCTCTTCCTCTAGGTCACCATGAAGGAAGGCACTCTTAACGTCCATTTGATGGACTTTCCATCTGTTTGTTCGGAAATGGCTAGGGTCAATCGAATAGAATTCATCTTCACAACCTGGAGCAAAGGTTTCTGTATAATCAACCCCAGCTATATGGGAGAAACCCTTAGCTACTAATCGCACTTTAAAATTTTCGACGTCTCCATATACTCCATACTTTGTTCGGAACACCCACTTACACCAAATGATTTTTCTTCCTTTTGGAAGAGTGGTGAGATCCCAAGTATCGTTCTTCATGAGAGAGGAATACTCCTCATCCATGGAAGAATCCCACTCAGGAATACCAGAAGCCTCTGGAAAGACTGTGGATAGAAGCAGAGGTGAAGAAAGAGTGGGGTCCAATGAAATTTGAGTGAGTACGTCTCACATCCGAAGTATCTCCAACTAAATCTCTAGCACTTTGCAAAGTTTTCCTGGCCCAAAGGGGACCAGGAGGATCAGGCTTAGAGTCGGAAGATTCTTCACTTGAGTGAGAAGAGATATAGTCCTCGTCATCATTACTGTCAAAATCAAAAGACTCAAAGGTCTGATGGTCGGGAGGATCAGGAAGAGGAGCACGCTCAACAACATCATCATCTGATGAGTCAAAATTTGAATCAGCGAGCTGAAGAACCTCAATAGGTGGAGAAGTAGAAGTCGAAGAAGACTCATCAAACTTAACACTTCTCTCAATATACAACTCATGAGAAGTAGGATTCATCAATCGATATCCCTTCACGCCATCAAGATACCCTAAAAGATACAAGGTTTGGATTATGGTTCCAAAGCCTTGCGTTTCTTCTTGGGAATCTGAGCCATAGCCTTGGATCCTAAGACTCGAAAGTGCTCAACATCAGGCTTTGCATCCAAACCAGGCTTCAAAGGGTGTCATCCCTCTTGCTGCCTTGTCTGGAACATGGTTCTGAATGTAATTTGCACAATTCACTGCTTCGGCCCAATACTGCAGAGGAAGAGACTTCGAGTGAATCATATAAGTGGCCATCTCCTTAAGAGTATGGTTCTTTCTTTCTACGACTCCATTCTATGAAGGGCTATAAGAAATTGTATGCTGCAAAGAGATCCCTTCAGAAGTACATAAATCCATGAACCTATTGTTTACATATTCACCTCCATTGTCGGTTGAAGAACCTTGATAGACCATTCGCCTGTTTCTCAGCAAGAGCCTTAAAGTTCTGAAAATGTTCAAAGACTTCAGACTTAAGCTTAAGAAAATATACCCAAGTATATCGTGAATAGTCATCAATGAAGGTTAGCACATAAAGAGCTCTAGTAAACGAAGGAGAAGGAAATGGACCAGAAATATCGCTGTGAACAAGATCCAAATGACGAGTTGCTGTCCAAGATTTTCCTTTGTCAAAGTTCTTTTAAGGATGCTTTCCAAGGGTACAACCCTCACAAAGAACCTTATAAAACTTGACGCGAGGCAACCCATTGACCATTTCATTTTGGCTCAATTGTTCAAGGTAGCGATAATTTAGATGTCCAAAACACTCATGCCATAGCTTATTAACCTCATTTGCATGAGTGAGCAAGGTAGTGGGCATAGAATAGAAGTAAAGTGGGAGAAGGTGTACAACCATGAACGGTGATCTGCATTTCCCTCAGCCACTGTAGTTTCATTGTTAAGATCACGAATAATCACCGAGTTAGGACCAAATTTCACTCGCATTCCTTCACCAAGGTGAGTAATTTGGTAAACCGATAGGAGATTGGTAAAGAGATTAGGAACACTCAACACTTGGTTAAATGTTCCCCATCCATCTCTACCGATCCACTACCAAAACCGACACTGTCGTGTCATTACCCATCGTGATTTGGGACATTCCACAAGGTTCAATGTTGGAAAACTCAACATGCAAAGAACCCATGTGGTGCGAGGCACTAGAATCTATAATCCATGTCGATGAAGGAGAAAATCTAGCTACAAGGGCCTTTCCTTTCTTCTTATCATTTTTAGCACCTTTTGCAATAGAAGACTCGGCCTTGAGCACTTTGTTTTATGGATTCAGGAACACTTATTTTATTCTTCTCAAGTAAATGAGATAAGTGATCAACTGTTTTCAAAAATAGTGTTGCTCTGTCGTGACCGACTTCTTATAATAAGAACACAAATACTTGCTTTTCTATGCCTTAGGCTCGAGAAGTCGAAGTGTTTGTGTCATTTTTAGGTTTGGTCTTGGTTTTTTTCTTAGGTTGATCCTTAGTTTCTTTCTTCTTTTCAGTCTTCTTTCCCTTGTTAGTACTTGTTACAAGGGCATGTGACTTGGACTTGAGAGACCCCATTTGAATGAGTTTGTCCTGTTTCGAATGAGTTGGGATGAAAAATAGTCAAAGGAGGGCATCATCCAAGTATCGCCCAAAGTAGCTTTTTTAGCATAGAAAGTTGACATGAAGATAGAATATTCGGGACCTAGCTTAGAGAGAATCGACAAGATCAATTGAGAATATTTATTTTCTACTTGACATCCTTTTAACAATAATCTAATGTGGACAAATTTCAAGAAGAAAGTCAGTAGGTTTTCAAAGTCACTAGGATTTAACCCTAGTAGTTCGTTTTCCAAATCATGCGCTCTTATGTCATCTAGTTGTCCAAACATCGCATCCAACATTTTCCATGCAAATTTAGGTTTTTGGACGCCTCAATGTGGAAGATCAAGTCGGGAGAAACAGGACATGCAAAGAAGACCTAAAGCTTCATCACTACGGTTTAACCACTTAGATTTTTCAGTCCATCATTGGTTTAGTCTCAATTCCCATGGTGATGTGGAATAACTCTTTACCCCTTAGTTTCATTATTATTTTCGATCTCCATTTGAAAAATTTGAATGGTGTAAGAAAAGGAATTGAAAGAGCATCCATAATGAGAGAGAGAAAAAGAAATGTAGAAAGAAACACAACCACCCAGAAAATAACAACCCCCTACTTTCGGTACTTTATAGTTTAGTGTGTTGATTAAAATTATGCCCATGCATGTGGTTTGAAACACTTGGTAACTCGTCTTGCAATTAGTGTAATAACGTGCAAGAGAGGAGACCACAACAGTGTTTCGTGGAGCGCAACAAATAGGACACCGTAAACAAGCACAAGCAAAAACAAGAAAGGAGGTGAAAGCCAACCCTGGTGGTGAGAAAAAATGTCTCACGTCGTAAAAGGAAACCCCCTTGCTGCAGACTGTGGCAGATGCACTCACTAGTCGCAAGCAATAATAAGGGTGAAAGACAAGGTTTTAAATGAACTCAAGGAGTTCAGAGAATCTTCAGAACGCCGGAAAAGAGCTCGGAAGGAAAAAGGTGCTCAGAGTGATGCTGCACACTTGAGCGCATGATTAGTGAATTTTTTTTGACAAGAACGCCTAAATTTTACCATTTGGAAATGCCCAATTTTGCTATTTTTAGAGCTATTGGAGTTTAAAAAAATGATAAAAAAGGGTTATGAAGAACGATTTTTAATTTACTATAAATCGTAAATGAGATAGGTTAATTTGTAATTAATAAAAAATAGATTTAATCAAATTAAATCTAATTAATTACAAAAACTAATTAAGATCTAAATCCTAATTAAATTAAATATGAAAAATACTTTCCCTCTTTTTTTGGTTAAAAAAATTTTAAATTAAAGGAATCTAAAAGAATGTTTAGAAAGAAAATTTAAATGCTTTTTTTTGAAAAAAAAGAAGGAAGATTTTTTTAAAAATGAATCATTCTTAATTTAAAACTTGTGTGTTTAAATTAGAAGGAAAGAAATTAAAAAAGCGTTGAGATTTTAAAAGGTTAGAAAGTAAAACCTTACTAAAGAATATGAATTTTAAAACTTACCAAAAACACATAGCACGCAAATAAAAAAATGCAGGTTTTGTTTGTATAAGGATTTGGAATAGCTTTTAATAAATAGAAACTTAAAAGAACTTACCAAAACCACTAGATGAAAATTGCGTGTAGTTTTTTTGTTTGTGTTGGTTGTTCTTGTGCGCGTTTTTTTGTTTTTTATTGCTTTGTTGCTACGGTTGGAGGGTCGAGGGAGGGGTCGGAGGAGCAAAGGGTAAGGGAGGTAAGGAGGTCGTGGGTCGTGGGCCATGGCAAAGGGCCGTGGGCCATGGGGTAGAGGGGTTTGTGGGCAAAAAATGCCACAGCAAGAAAAAAAATGAGCTCCCACGCAAGGACACCACAGTAAGCATAGCCAAAAAATAACCTTCCACACAAAAACACCATAGAAAACACCACAGCTTGAATCCATGTTTCAAACAATGCACGAGCCCACAAGATCAGGAAAAAGCCAAAAAAATGTGTACACCAACCCAATCAGTGAGCCAGAGATCCACCAACATAGGCCAGAGAGGAGAGAAGGCTCGGGACAAAGTCCAAACCCCAAAAATTTTTTACCCTAAATGTAAAAAAAAGAGAAAACCAAAAAACAGAGATAAAAAAATTCCAGTTTTAATAAAAAAATTAAAAACTAGAAAATACTCTATTTTGGATGATTTGCTAAATTATCCATGATTGCTCAAGGTATGATGAAAACCTGCACATGCACAAAAAAGGGCACAAAAACCAACACAACTTTTTGAGAAAGCTTGTTAGAGAGATTAGCAAAATAATTCCATAAAATAGTGATCGAAAAACTTGCATATAGAGTAAAAGAACGAAACCAAGAAAGAGTAATCGCAACAAAAAAATAACGAATGCACATTTACCCAATCTAGCTATGATACCATGAAAATAGTTTGTGAGAATTGAATCGGAAATGAGGCACCATGAAGTAGTTACACTCCAACAAAATCGTGATAGCTCCAAGTGATTGCAAGAAAGAATTGATCAGTAATGGAAGAACTTGCTCAACAAAAACAAAGCTTGCATATAGAGGAAAGATAACGGAGTGTCTTGGCATGCTCATAAATGAATAGTAAAGGGGTACATATAGGGTGCTGAGTAACCCTAGTGCATGACACACATGAAACCCTAAACCTAACCCATGTGAGATGACCCTCCAATATGAGAGGAGGACACATAGGATAACTCACACTAACAATCTCAAATTTTCTACACCGCCATTTGAGTTTTATTAATTTTCCCTTATGTTTATGTATTTACCCACACACACCACACATATGTTATTTTACATTCCCATAAAAAGATCATGACTTAAAGTATGTAGGATTGACTTTAGGCCCTTGGATCAAATCGATCTTGACCCTTGATTTCAAAATTACCCTAAAGTGGCCCTAAATTTCTCTATGTTTCTTCTTCCTTTCTATTTATCTTATTTTGTTTTCTTTGTTTCATCTTGTGCAAGTGGAGGAGCTATGGAAGCTTGGTTTCATGGAGTTTTTGATGAGGAGTCTCCATTTTATGTTATATTTTTTTTGTATTTTTTTTTTAACCGGGATCTTCTCTGGTTGAGTGTGTATTTGCCCTTTTCTATTTTTTTTTTTTTTTGTTTTAAGAAGACATAACTACTTGAGAGTTTGTTTACACATACACACACATATTTATATTTATCATTTTGCAAATCCTTTTATATATCCCGAATGGGAGAAGAGAAAAAAACGCAGAGCTTATGTACATGGCAAAGTGCAAGGATCAGTATTGTTGGCGCGGTTTTTTGTTTTTTTTTTTGGAGAGAGGAAGTGGAAGGGGAGGGAAAAAAGGGTAGTGGTAGTGGGTGTGGGTGGAAGTGTGGGCGACGTGGAAGGGGGTGAGGCTGCGTGGAGGTGGGGAGAGGGACAACGAAGGGAAGGGGGAGCAGACGACGATGTGGGGGCGATGGGACAAAGTGGGTGGCGGTGGGGACAGAGGGTGGCCGCGTAGGGAAGCAAAGAGGTAGTGGCGGCCGTGGGAAACGGTGGAGGAGGCGGTGCTAGTTTTCATGCGCAGGTTGGGGAGAGGTTCGACCCTCCCCACGTCTTCTTAAAAAAATTCAAAACTTTTAAAATATTATTTTTTTTGTTTATTATATATAAATACACACACACACACACACACACGTGTGTGTGTGTGTGTGTGTGTGTATATTAATGTATTTATAATACATATTTAATATATATATATGTATTTCATAATACATAATAATATACAAATAAAATATGACATACATCATATATATATATATATATATATATATATATATATATATATATATATATAATTAATTAATTAATTTAATTAATTAATTTTTGATATATTTGTACTATTTAAAATATTAAACAATTTACCTCAAGTAGTGAATAATAAAATCTAGTTGAGAACACAATTTATAATCCTAAGGAAGGAAAGAGTTAAGTTAACATTGGATTTCCTAATACTTTCATTCATCTAGTTTTTATGGGGAAAGAAAATAAGATTTAAGGAAAATAAACTTATTTCATTTCATTGTATAATACTACCAAACTTGCAAGACAACAACTATTATAAAACTGATAATATAACCATTTAAAATAAATCCTAAAACTCCATGAAAACTAACTTTCCTTCAAATGAAATGGCTAGATAACTAATGCAGATTTCTACAAGAGAGGGATTCCAACAAGGGATAAAACAAGTTTTCTTTTAATGCTAGTAGCTTCACATTATTTCTTTTATAATACAATGTTTTCAATAAACAACTTTCATTCCAAAATGGAGTTGCAACAATTCTTATGAAGATATTTTCATATCTATTTTACAAGCTTTCTTTTCCAAGGGCATAGGTTCACATTTGTAAAAAAAGCTCAATTACATAGCTATTCAAGACAACCTTTTTACAAGATCCTTGCAATATTGAAGGGAAATTTCTCAAGAAAACGATTTAAGTTTACAAGTAACATCACATACAAAATAGGTATTTTACAAGATAATGGAAACTTCCACATAGCCATATCATTGAAGTTGCAATTGAGAGTGACTTTTACATGACTTGAAGACAAGAAGGAGAAGCCAATAAAATAAGAACTCCAACCAACTTCCAACTTGAGATCCAACTTCAAATGCCTTCAAAAGAATCCATCACAAGGAGAAGAAGCTTGTTTAACCACCCAACCTTTAGGCATCATCACATGCCTTTCCAAGGTTGGAAGACATGCTAGCCTCCCCCAAGCCCATGGGAAAGAGGACTACTATCCACAACTTTACACAAGAGTAAGGGTGAACAACCAACATTACATTCACATAAGACAAGACAAATATTAAGACAAGCCACCAACTTTGCAAAGAAGAAAAAGAGGAGAAACCATGTTCTACCTCTAAAATGGGGAAGAGAAGAAAGGAGTTCTCCAAATGCCAAAAGTGGTAACCAACATTGGTTGCACAAAACCAAGATCTCCACACCCTCCTTATTCCTCCAAAGTCATTCAAACCCTCCTTATTTCTCCATCCTTTCACCAAATCCTTCTTGGAAGGATTTTCAAACCCCAAAGGGGTTTCCTCACCAAGAATGGGGAAGGAGGTTCAAGCCATATGAACCACCTTCCCCACCTCAAACCATTTGAGGGGAGTAACTAAAATCCTACAAGGCTTGCCCATCAAGCCATGAGGATTGAGAGGGAAAATCCCTCTCTTCCCCCACAAACTCCAAAAATCCATCATGCCATATGATGGATGGAGGAAAATAAAAGAAAACACACACATAACAACAAATGGTAACACCCAAGTAGCACACATATTTTCAACAAACAAGGCTAACATCTAATATGCAATAAACACAAAAAGAACTCAAGGAGCCTACCTCCAAAAGCTCTCCACTTCTAACTTTTCCCTTTCTTTGTCCAAGCAAGCTCTAGCTCCCAAAATCCACAAGCCTCCAAGCAAAAGCTCCAAAAAAATTCTCTTCTTTCCCCATGAGGGAGAATTTGAAGAGGAGCCAACAAAAATCCTCACAAATGAGGGGGTGACATGTGTCACCCCTCTCTTCCCTCAAGGTCAAAGATTCTCAAAATAAAAGGGAGAAAGGATAAAATAGCTTTTAACCCTCTTCTCCCAAATTACTCAAAATGAACAACAAAACAAACTTGTGCAACTTTTAACAAAGCACACTTACCCATCCACCTTACATGGATGTGACCAAAGGAAGGAAAATGGGAGGGAAACTCCCTCTAAGCCTTGGAATTAAGCCCCTACCTATTAGGTAGGGTCCAAGGGCCCATTTTCATGCTAAATGAACTCCTAAACTAAAAAGGGGTTACTAAAAATACCTAAAATAGCCCAATTTAGGGTTTGGCACATTTGGGCACAAGGATAGAGGGTGTGGGGCCCACCTAAGGGTTCACATGTGACCCTAATCCCTTTTGATTAAGTACATCATTATACAAACTCAAAACTTAATGTAAGTGGGGCCATTAATTCCCCAAAACAAGTTTACAACACAACTAAACACCCTAAGCAAGATTAATATTACAAGACATATTACATTACAAAGGAGGGTCACTCATGGTGCCCAAAACAATAAACTATAATACTAAGGCCTCATACAATAAACACGGCTAGGACTTAGCCCCATGGGCTGCTTGTGCAAAATTGTGTAGCTGGCCTGAATCCCACGTTCTCCTGTGACCTATCACCTGCACACTCATTGCACACATTAAACACACATGTCGATAAAATGTGAATCAACTAATCAATAAGAAGTCAATGAATTTCTATGCTAGCATATCATCATTCTGGAATCGAAAATGCGACACATGCATAATTATACACAATCCACCATGAGTTAGCCATAACGATAAAGTGACATTCATCCATAGAATCCAAACATGAAATCAAACTGAGTATCCATCAAATATAAATGAGGTCCGAACAACATCATATCAGTTAGTATCCATGACATCATAAGATAAGGTGACAACATAGTAATCAAGCTAAATTGGCGCTATACGCCCAAATCTCCATACATGTCTAATAAGATCAAATATCCTAATGTAATGTCCAAAATATATCAAATCCCTGCCAAAACATGTCTATGAGAAAAAGGAACAACAAATAAATGAGGCTATAAAAATGTGGGCACTACATCCCCCTCTACTAAAATTAGACTTCCTCCTGGAAGTCAGTGGAAGAGATAGGGATATCTGGCCCTCAATGGTGTAACATCCTCTCGGGTAGTTGTTATCTTATCATATTTGTCCCACTGCACTCTAACCTGGTCCAAGTTTCGACCTCGAAGGGCCAACCTCCGGTGCTCCAGTATGCGTATGGGCTCCAGTCTCCACTTTCCTCCATCCTCTCCCTATAATGTCGACCAATCCAAAACATGAGAAACATAAGGTACATATCTACGTAGTACAGAAACATGAAATACATCGTGGTCCTGTGTAAGGTGTGGTGGAAAAGCTAGATGATAGGAAACTGGACCGATGACCTCTAAAATATCAAAAGGCCCCACAAAATGAGGTGATAACTTAGAACCCTTTCCATAGCAGATTGGGCTCTTATGAGATGAACTCTCAAGAAGACTTTATCACCCATTGAGAAGTGACGATCAATCCTCTTGGTGTCCACATATGCCTTTTGGTGTGCTCTAGCTTGCTCAAGTCGTTGTCTAATCAGAACAACTTGCTGCTCTAAATCCTAAAGATAAGCTGGTCCCATAATAATCCTGTCATCTAGTCTGTCCCAACTCAAAGGTGTCCTGCAAGGTCGACCATATAAATCCTGGTAGGGAGCCATACCAATGGAACTATGATAGTTGTTGTTGTAGGAAAACTCAACTAAATGCAAATAATCTTCCCACTTCTTCTACTAGTCCATCACATACATCCTCAGCATGTCCTCCAGTACTTGATTAACTCTCTCTGTCTGTCCATCTGTCTCTGGATGATATGCTGAGCTGAAATTAATCTGAGTACCCAGAGCGGCCTGAAAGGAAGTCTAGAAAACTGAAGTGTAAATGGTATCCCTGTCATTGATGATGGTCTTTGGAATCCCATGCAACCTAACAATGTCCTCCATAAATACTTTGGCGATGGCTGAGCATTATAGGTGACCTTAATTGGTGAGAAATGCGTAACCTTGGTCAACTTATCCATAGTGACCATAATGGCATCATGATGATAAGAAGACATAGGGAGTCCGACTATGAAATCCATGGAGATCACATCCCATTTCCACTCGGGAATATCATGAGGATGTAAGAGTCCTACGGGGTGAGAATGCTCTGCCTTGACCCTCTGACACTCAAGGCAATGTGCAAAAAAATCTGTTATATCCCGTCGAAGACCTGGCCAATAATATAACTCCCTCAGATCAGTGTGCATTTTCTTTACTCCTGGGTGTGCTACATATGGAGCTCGATGAGCCTCTGTAAGGATGAAGCTACGCAGATCACTTGACTTAGGCACATAGATGCACCTATGGAACCAAAGTAAACCATCTGTCTCTAATATGCATCCTGAATATCTACCCTCTAATGAACCCTGTGACTCCAACATCTGTCTAGCACCCTCATAAAACATGTCCTCTGGAAGATGCTCAAGAATCCTGCCTCTCAAATCTGACTGTAATGTCAATGAAGAAAGCACATGTCGTCATCTACTAAGTGCATCTACAACAACATTTTCCTTTCCTTTGATATACTTGTACCTCCATGTCATACTCACATAGGAACTCCATCCAACGCCATTGATGAGCGTTGAGGTTCGGTTGTGAGAAGATATGCTACAAGTTACGATGATTTGTCCTCAAAATGAAAGGTCTACCCAAAAGGAAATGTCGCCAATGCACAAGTGCATGAACAACTGCTGTAAGCTCCAAGTCATGAGTAGGGTAATTAAGCTCGTAATCTTTGAGCTTACGTGACTCAAAGGAAATCACCCAACGCTCTGTATAAGAATGGCTCCCAAACCCTCTAGTGATGCATCAGTGCAAACAACAAAATCCTCTGTCAGGGTCTAGAACTACTAAGATGGGCACCGTGGTTAACCTTTCCTTAAGCAACTGAAAGGCCTACTCACACTTTTTGACCAATCAAACTTCTTCCCTTTTCTCTACAGAGAAGTAATAGGGTGAGCAATCCTAGAGAAATCTGGACAAACCTGCGGTAGTAACCTACTAAGCCCATAAAACTCCTCACCTCAGTGACTGATGTGGGTGCTTGGCCAATCCATGATAGCATGTATCTTAGAGGGATCTATAGAGATACCCTCTCCTGATATGATATGACCCAAGTATTGAATCTCTGTCTGAAAGAAGCTGTATTTTTCCAAGTTCCCATACAACTTCTGCTCTCTCAAAACCTGTAGTACCTATCTCAAATGCTCCTCATGTTCCTCCTCGGAACGATAATATATCAAAATATCATCTAGGAACACTAAGACAAAGTGATCTAGAAAGGTCCTGAATACTCCATTCATGAGGCTCATGAAGACAAGTTGAGGCATTGGTCAAACCAAAAGGGATAATTGTGAACTCATAATGCCCATAACGTGTGTAAAAGCTATCTTATGAATGTCTACATCTGAAATGTGCAACTGATGATACCCTGACTTGAGATCAATTTTGGAGAACACTCTCACTCCCCGCATCTGATCAAACAAGTCATTAATCCTAGGGAGTGGATAACGGTTATTTATGGTGACTTTGTTGAGCTGTCTGAAGTCTACACAAAGTCTGAGAGAACCGTCCTTCTTTTTCACAAATATGAATGACGCTCCCCAAGGAGATACACTAGGACAAATGAGACCCTTCTCTAACAACTCCTCTAACTAAATCTTGAGCTCATGAAGCTCTAGAGTCATCATCCGATAGGGTGCCCTAGAAACTGGTGTGCAGATCTAGGTACTAAATCAATGGTAAAATCCACCTCTCTACGGGGTGGTAACCCTAGAAGCTCACCTAGAAACACATCTGCATACTCCCTCAAAACTGCATGATCATCTAAGGGTGAATGCTCTGGAGTGCTCTCTGATTGATCACTGATGGTGATAGCAAACAACTAACATCCCTTACGCATGCTCCACTTGAGTTGCTTAGCCGAGATCATACGCAAGGAGATAGGCCTCTGCATCCCTGATATCACAACTGCACTCCCAAGATCATCCTGACATTCAATGACCTTATTCCTACAATCCACCTTGGTCCGATGAGCCTCGAGCTAGTCCATACCCAAAACTACCTGATAGGATCCTAAAGGAATAACTCGGAGGTCAAGAGTAGTGGAGAAGAATCCTAAGTCAAGTACACAACTCTCCACATATGAGTCCATAGCGAGTTTGGCCCCAGAGGCCAACTCAACCTGCCAACTATCTGGTTTCCTAGCCACCACTAACCCACACTGGTCCACTATAGAAGGTGATATAAAAGAATTTGAAGCACCTGAATCAAAAAGTACTGAGATAGAAATACCCCTGATAGTACTGTCATCTCAATGACTGTGGCTTGATGCTCGGCCTGGTGGTTGTCAACCATTGCATAAACATGATGGGCGTGTCCCACATCGCCCACTATCTGCTCATATCTGGAGTCTCTCTATGTATCCATGGTATTGGGTTTGTGTGGACACATATGCACATAGTGATCAGGGGACCCACAAATAAAACATCCTCATGTACCCCTCTGAGATGGGGTCCCTCCTGTACTCGGGTGCACTGATCCTGCGGTCCAACCCTAGCAGATCTTGTGTGTGGGCTGGTGCACCTGCCGAGTACCCTATCTCGATCCTCGGCTCCACAAAAACCTCATCTAGTACCACCTCTCTGAAAGCTCTAAGTTTGTCTAGCCCTCTGCTGCTGGTGGCCATGATGTTGCGTCTACTGTTGTGGGTGTGGTAGAGCCCTCGTGGCTAGCGGTGGAGGCCAAAATCCTCCTCTATGGGGTGGTGCTATACCCCATGATCTCTGACTCTGAAAGGCCTATATCCTATCCTAAAACTTGCTCTTGTTTCTATCTCGGTGCTCTTGTGTCTTGGTCCTGTTCTCCTCAGCTAAGTAGGCCTTCTCAATGGCCTTCTCAAGCATGGGAGGAGATAACATCCTAACTGCTCCTGCTATATCTGCATTAAGGCCTCTAATAAATTTGTTAACCTGTAATTTCTCATCTTGCAGGTAATCCACATACTATAGAAGATCTAAGAACCTATTCTCATACTGTGCTACTATGCTAGATCCCTGTCGTAAGTCGTGAAACTCATCGATCCTCTTCTACATGAAATGCTCTGACATATAAGCAGCCCTGAATCACTCCTCAAACAACTCCCAGGTCATTGTCTCTCGAGTCAGATGGAGCTTCCACTCCTCATTCCTCCACCAAACACCTGCTGCGTCTCGGAGGAGGTGTATGGTGAACCTTGCCTTGACATTGCTCTTGTAAGAGTGCAAGCCAAAACAACTATCCAAGCTAAGGAGCCATGACTCCACCCCAAATCCATCTGTAGAGCCGGTGTAAGTAGGTGGCTGCAAGTGAAGAAGGTCTCTAATCACACTGCCTGTATCCCGATCCTGGCGATGCAAACCAATAGGTGAAAGGGGTCGTCGATCTCTAAAAGGTCCCTCGAAGCTATGTGAGTGGCTTCGACGGTATGAGGCCACCCTCTCATGGTGAATGGAAGGGCTACGTGACCTCTCTCGCCTTGGGGTATCGTGCTCTGGTGGCTCTGAGTGCGCGTCCTCGCCTATCGGCTCCTCATCTCCTAACGGGATCTCCTCCTCTCTCGCCTCATGTGGTGGTGGAAGATGTTGCTGCACAATGCCGATCAACTACTGAAGAGCCTCTAAGATTTGAGGCCCTAACTTAGTGCTTGGTAGCTCAGGCATAGGCAAACACGTCCCAAACCCCTAACCAAGCGTCGTCTCATGGGTGCCATCTTATGCACGAGGTGAGCGAAGAGGTTATTAACTTATAATTAAATGGTTGTGGAATTTTTTTAACCAATTATTTTTATTTATTTATTTACTTTAATGTTATTAAAAATATCGTTAACTAGTTAATTAATTACCCAGAGTGTCCGTGTGTGCGAACTCGCGCTCTCTGATACCAAATGTAGTGCCCCACCTCGGGACACCGGAAACCACACCAAAATGTAACTATAAGTTTGGGTAATTTTTTTTAAAATTAATTAATACGAACCCTAAACCGATCTCCATTATTATTTATTTTAACTAAATTAATTTTCTCAAACATTAAATAACTCATTTGCCCCTAGTTATTTAATTATTATTATTTTTTTGTTGAGTTTACTAAGGTCATCTCAAATTTTCTACACCCCCATTTGAGTTTTATTAATTTTCCCTTATGTTTATTTATTTACCCACACACACCACATAGGTTATTTTACATTCCCATTAAAATATCATGACTTAAAGTATGTAGGATTGACTTTAGGCCCTTGGATCAAATCTGATCTTGACCCTTAATTTCGAAATTACCCTAAAGTGGCCCTAAATTTCTCTATGTTTCTTCTTCCTTTCTATTTCTCTTATTTTGTTTTCTTTTTTTCATCTTGTGTAGGTGGAGGAGCTATGGAAGCTTGGTTTCATGGAGTTTTTGATGAAGAGTCTCCATTTTATGTTATATCTTTTTTTTTTATAAAATTTCTTTAACTGGGATCTTCTCTGGTTGAGTGTGTATTTGCCCTTTTCTATTTTTTTTTGTTTTAAGAAGACAAAATTGCCTGAGAGTTTTTTATACACACACACACACATTTATATTTATCATTTTGTAAATCCTTTTATATATCCCGAATGGGAGAAGAAAAAAAATGCGAGCTTGTGTACATGGCAAGGTGGCGGACTCGTATTGTTGATCGCAAAGTTTTTTTTTTTTTGGAGAGAGGTAAAGAACAATGGGAGGGGAAAAAGGGTAGTAAGTGGGGTAGTGGTGTGTGGGTGACGTGGAAGGGGGTGAGGATGTGTGGAGGTGGGGAGAGGGACAACGAAGGGAAGGGGGAGCAAGTGGTGATGTGGGGTGATGGGACGGTGGGTGGTGGTGGGACAGAGGGTGGCCACGTAGGAAGAAAAGAGGTAGTGGCGGCCATGGGAATGGGAAGCGGTGCTGGTTTTCAACCTGCATTAGGGAGAGGTTCGACCCTCCCACGTCTTATTAAAAAATTTCAAAACTTTTAAAATATTGTTTTTTTGTTTATTATATATATATATATATATATATATATATAATGTTTCTAATACATTTTAATATATTAATTTGTAATTCATAATTACAATAATATACAAATAAAATATGACTAATATAATTTTTTAAAAATTAATTAATTTATTTTTTGATATATTTGTACTATTTAAAATATTAAACAACTTACCTCAAGTAGTGAATAGTAAAATCTGGTTGAGAACACAATTTATAATCCTAAGGAAGGAAAGAGTTAAGTTA